>VZRZ01002579.1:909455-964611 GCA_013398175.1 Climacteris rufus
AAAAAACCCCTCCCCGGGTTCCCCTTAGGATCTAGGAGAAGAGAGAGACCTGTGAAGCTTTTAGGGAGGAGGGATGGGAGCATGGTGGAGAAAAATGTTTAGGAGATGTTCCTTTGGTTTTTTGCTTGCTCCTTTGACTGTGTAATAAATTCACTTTATTACTTAGAAGCACTGACCTTGTCTCAGCCTAATTTTGCTCCTCTGCCAGCATTTCTTATCATAGTTTAGTAATACAGTTCTGTTCAGAAGGGGAAAAAAAGCAGTTCTAGTGGGGCCTTGGCCGTTGGCCAGGGCTAAACCACTACAATTAATAAACATCATTATTTTCAACATGCTAAAAAGAAGTATTTAATTTATTATACTAACACAAGTCTAGCATCTGTCAAGACTCTTAATGCTAGATTTTATCTAGTGTATAACTAAAGACTTTTTCAGTTAGGGATTTCTTTTTTCTTAGGGATTATATAGCATCCAGAATTATGTGAAAAATTTAGCTTCTCTTATTTGATAAAAACCTCTATTCTAACAGCTATGGCAACTATTTATAAGTAAAATCATGAAAGCATGTAACTTTTAATCATCTTTGATTATAAAGCCTTTCACTTTCTAGGGAAAAAAAAAGTTATTAATTTTGTCTACCTGCATAATCATTCTCCATTGTCTGTCCCTTGTACTGTTTTTCCCAGCTGGAAACAATGAAAAAGCTAGTAATGTGCAATTAGCAGCTCACTAAAGAGCATAATTTGAAAATATACAGTTTAGAAATCACTGACTAGATTTTCCTTATATTTAGGAAAAATTTGATTAAGTTTAGTTCCTATCAGCACACTGCAGAAAGAATAGCAACTGGACTGAATTCAATTGAATTCAATTATGACAGATAGAGCTGGAATGTACAACACTAATGAGATTCTGTCCAAGTAAAATGAGTCTATAACTATTAAAGTATTTATATTAAACCACTGCGTCTTGCACTGTATTTACTTTTAAAAATGTTTTTTTAAATCTAGTAACAGTTTAGTTTATTCTAAAGTTTATTAATCACCCTTATTTTTCATCCATGACACTGTTGTTATGCTTGACTCACGTTGTTTACCTTTGTATTTAAATGCATAATCCCTCTCATTTCCTTCAATTTAGAAATTACAAGTAATTTATACAGTTGTTGAAACAATTCAGATTTAGTATTTGAGTGCTCCACATTCATAACAAATTTACATTGATGTTATTCACCTTTGATGCTCTAAAACAAAAGGCAGTAGATGTTGTGTCCGACTTTTCTCTGTCTAATATCACAACTCCTTCATCCTCATTCAGAGCCAAGTACTTTCCTGTTGTGATATGCCGAAGACGGAAAGGCTGCCCCCATCTGATGTTACTTCCACTCCAGCTAAACATAAGAGACATCCAAAAACAGTTTAAGTAAGTAAAATTAGTATTTCTACTTTGGGCTTTAAAAGATGTTCAGAAAATAGAATGTGCTATACATATATATATATACACATTTTTAGTTCTGATTTAAATATTTGCATTAAAGAAGATGCAAAACTGTTAATAAATTTACAAAGAGACCCCTGGGAAGGAGTATAGCTTCCATATTCTTGTTTCTACACTTTCTCCCTGTTTTATTAGGATGTTACATATGGTATCCATAGAAAATCCTACATGTGTACATATTTTAGTTGCCTGACCAGACAAACAACTTAAACCTAAGTGAGGACTCAACGTTCCACAGAATTATCCTACATTTCTGTTAGTTATAAGGCTATTTCACTTGCAATCACAAACACACCAAGGGTAAAACAAATATACAGTTCAGAAGGCCATCAAAGTTAAAACATACATACTCTTACGGTATATGTGGAAATTTCACTTGCAAAAAAATAATAGACATAATCACCTAGGAAGGAGATAGTCTTTAAAAAAAACCAAAACATCAAGACACACAGAAGGGATATTATTGCTCTGATTTCCACTTATGCTTATAAAACTCCAAATAAAACTAGGAAAGCATTTTATTTTTGGAAAGAAGCAATGTCTCAAGTACATGTATCTCATAGGCAACACTGCTTTTGATATGGGAGACAGAAAAAAGTCTATTATATCAACGTACATTGCTGCTTATTATTGACAAAGAACATAGTAACATATCATATAGTGTGGCAAATATATCTTGTGCCTTAAGGGTCTGTAACAATCAAATTTCTGTTAACCTAACAAGAGTTGTTAACAAAAGAAGTTTAAAAAAATATCAGTACCTTATTCGAAGGGGTTCTACTCTCCACAAAGACCTTGCTCGGATGCCAGCTCCTCCAGTTTCATAAAATACTTTCCTACAGAAAAATTCAGATCATCCTCTTGTGCTTTATTGTCCTTACATAGTACTGATAACTTACTTCTTTGTAAACTGTACATGACTGACAATTTTTCTATCAGTAAACAAATGGCGTTGAATGGACAGAAGATTCCTACTTATCAGTGAGACCATGACACACAATCCAAATGTCCCAAGTAAATTAGACTGTATGCATTAAGGTAGTCTCTCTCAGGAGCTGATAAAATTCTTAGCCCTGAAAGTAACGGGGAAACTTTTCCTGCTATTTAATCAGCCATAAAAATATGTAATTCCTACAGTTCCCAAGGCATTAATCTAAATTACTAATGGTTTTAAATGCATATCAACACAATATTAAAATAAAGATATACATTTTCAGATATTAATTTTTCTCTGCATGAACACAACATCAGAGACTTTATTCCTAGAAGTACTTCTTTGATTCTTATTAAAGGAATAAACGGTGGTGATAAAAAATTTTCTATATTATAATCCTCACAAAACAGCTAATGCATTCAGAGAAACAAAAAACAGGAAGTGAAAGGATTAAGCCTTTACTATAATTTGGTTTTCTTGAACTATTGGCTGAGATTTGGTAATGTGTTCTAGAGCAGAAACTAATATACTCAATAATCAAACACAAGCAAAGGCAAACCATGGTGGATTAGCCCTGTTCACAGGAAGTTTTTAATGTTTTCATAATCATTCATGTCTTGTCATCTAAGCACCAGAATTTGTATAATTTTTCTCATTTATAATGAATATAGGAAATACAATGGATAATAGGCAAGTTCTTGATCTGAAACTCTGAATGTCTACCAAAAGAGAAAAAACTTTCTTACATGTATTACTCTGAGTAGGACTAATCCAACCTATTATGGCACAGAAGCTGGACCTTCTATTGTACTTATGTGTCTGGAACAATGTGCAGTAGGGGAATTTAAAATCTGCCTTCCTGCTCTGGCAAACTTGACTGAATACTGCGAATTCATGCATAAAGATGTCACAACCTAGCTGTTATACAGCTGAATTAAAGTAGTATTTTGAAATGCAGAATTTTAAATTGACTTTCCAAATAGTCAAAATCTCTTCCTATTTCCAATAGCTAACAAGCAAAAAATTGAAAAAGCTGTTTAGTACTGGTCTTGTGCAAATACGAGACCCAGAAATCAACTTGTAAAATAAAAGTGGTGGTTTTCATATCTGAGCAAATATTTCTACACCTTTTCTTCTATTCAGAACAGTTAAGGTTTTCATTTATCTGATGTTCTCTTTCTTGAGCAACATGAATAAAATCCTTCAAGAATTATGAAATATACTGAAGCATGACAAACCATTTGCATCCAGTTGCTTTATAAGATGATGGTCTTGTATTTACACCTTTGCTTTATTTAGGAGTCACATTTAGGGCACACGTGAGATCAAATATTTTAAAATGCTAGTGAACCAGAAGAGTAAGAATACATATTCCTTATAGTAAAGGTAGTAGTATTTTCTACACATCTTATCTTGTATAAGAATGTTTTGATATTCGGGAATAAAAATAAAACAAAAAAACCCTCCATCTGTCAATTCATCTTCATTTCTAGACTCTATGAATATGACCTTTCAAGATCATTTCCAACCTGGGTTGCTGCATGATTCTACAAATATACTGAATACAAAATAACTGTCTGGAGTTCTCCATTTTCATTCTACGTCCTCTTTGGTGCCGCTGACCTTACTGATGTTACTTTTGGCAGACTGTAAGTTCTAGCTAAGCTCAAAACTACGTATTCATTTCCACTCTCTCTGACGTCCTTCATTTGTCCTTGGCCCAACTCAACCATTCTATCTCTAAAGGACTATCACAGATATATCTCTGTTCACCTCTTATACTTTTAATTCCTATACTTCTGAAAATCTCAAATCTTTTTCCAGCTTTTTCTATATGCAACACTGCACATGCATTAGTGACCTGCTCTTTCAGTAACAAAGCTGTGTGTAAAAGAGAATTGCTGCTTTTTCACAACAGCATCCATATAACTTTTTTCATCCACTTGATTCCATCTATCCATCTTTTCTTTTTTCTTGCCAGTGTAGCCCCTTCACTGTTCAATATGTCCACTTCAAGTATTTCTGTTTGGCCTGTAATAAAAGACCTTAAGACTTTTGGCAGAGAATAGTGTCTGTGTGAATTGTTAAAGAGCATTCTCTACAGAAATGTTCAAAAATAAGATTTCTGTTCTCTGAGAAAAGAAATTTTCATTCTTGTCTAATTTAGCTTGTTTAACATTTCTAATGAAATGCATAGAATGAGTTTGATTAAATAAAGAGATGGAAATAAACACAATCATTTTCTACATCTCTTTCTCCTGTTATTATTATTTGGGGTTTTTTTTTGTATTTTCATTCTGTTTGATAATATAAAAACGACTCCTATGACACAGTACAAACTTGGTCTTATGTCTGTTATTCAGCTCATAAATCCAAAAGACAGGGCAACTTCAAATCATCTGTCACTGTCATACATTTGACAAGGTTCAATATAGCATTCACATTTTTTCCAATTTTAGGATTATAAACACACAGATTTCATTCAGACAAATATATGTTTTAATTTTACCCTTTTATTTGCTTATTTTAAAAAACATGGAAGCAAATCTTAAGGAAGTAACAATACACACCAAGCCTGTATTAAGAATAACACCCTACTGGGGAATAGGACTCTACAATTTTAACTATATCTGACTTCTAGGCAAGTAACAGTAGTAGCAAAGTACAGCATTCCTGAACATACTGAAACACCTCAGCATCTATTTTAGCCTTACAAAGCAGGCTCTTTATAAAATAAATCTGAATATGACATCTATTCTGCACAAAGTATCTAGATCCTAATACTTTTGCTAGTACTTTTATGCTATATGGGTATGTTTTCATACGCAGTGCAAACTGTGTATATAGATATATACAGCAAACTCTATATATATATGTTTTGGGGTTTTTTAACACATATGAGAACAGCAATAAAAAAATTCACCAAGTGAATTTATCTGGTTTTCAGTTCTAGTCTTTTTTTTAGGTTTGGGGGTCATTTTTACTCCACAGAAATGTAAACAAGGAAAATTTAGAGCTGACAAGTTTACTTGACATAACTGAATGCTACTTGTGGTATCAAATTTCCTAAAGAATAACTTATTTCCCACAATGGGTATAAAGATCTTATTTGTTGAGTACATTTTTTAAAGCTAACGGGTTTTTGTATCAAAATTATTAGCTTATCTTGCTTCTGATTAACAACAAAATTCAAAAAATGCAGAAAAAGTCAAATAATAAATCAATATAATATATGACAACTGTAGATATAACTTTAATACAAAAGTGGTTTAGTCTAGCTAATATTATTTAATTCTCTTAATATACTAATCACATTTGAGAAAGGAAACATTTGCAAAAAAAATTTAAAAATATATAAAACATGAAAATCATTGTACAGACCAAACTTACAGAGATTTTTTAGGGATATTTTTTTCATCTTGCCATCTTCCGGATAACACTTTCTTATCTCTACTTATAGTAGTATGCAACAGGGACAAACTATATAACAGGATGAATTCTCAATGAAAACCAGCTACTCAAATTTCAGCAATGACTGAACTCCTGAATGATTTTCTGCTTAGTAGGTCTCAATTTCTTGTATAATGTCACTGCCTAATTAAAGACTGCAGTAAAGAGTGTTTAATCTACCTAACCTGAAATTCAACTGACAAATTGTTTCATTTTTGAAAGAAGGAAATATATAGAAATGCACCATCACTTACTTGTGCTGTGAATCATTCTGATCTGTAGATGGAATTGTCAAGCACTCATCGTGGCCATGGAAAAAACGTACTACATGCCCACCAAGGAGATATCCTGAAGAAGAAGGTAATTTACCCATTAGCTAAAACATTGACAATATGAAAATAACACCCTCATAAAAATTTTTAAAATTCAAAAGACATAGAGGACATCTATTTTGCAAATTTTCAGTCATAACTGAAATTAAACAAGAACAACAATTTTAGAGTGACAACATACTATTTTTCAGGATCTTTTTAACTTCAAAAAATTTCTTCTGAAAATGAAGACAAAAAAGCACAAACTTCTAATATTTAAAAATGAAATTAGGATTCTGAGACAGAAAAGAAAATTTAAAAATTCTCTATCAATTATGGTTTTGATAATCAAATTCTTTAGGTAAAAGCCAAATCAAATACATAACACCATAATTTCCTCCCCTTAATACAGTTTAATTGATCTCAATAGAAAATAGTTTCATGAGATCATCAGTTTGTTCTGACATTTATAATTTGTGTCAAAATCAAAGGTGTACAGCAGCAGCAGGAGACAGAGGACAGAAAAACACTTTACAGTTCTGAAGATTAAGTTTAATGGATGCTAACTTTCCAACCCATTTAACACAAAGAGTACAGGTCAAAACCAGGCACTTTGCCTGGCATTAAAGCAGAAAAGAAAAAGATGGTGTAGGAGGAGAATGATTCATCAGACCCTCAGTTCAAACTGTTCTGACCTTGTAAGTGAAATTATTGCCTTTTAAAAGAACACACACACAGGAGGAAGGATAGAAGGAAACTTTCATACTGTGCAGCTGATTCAATATAAATTTGTAGATAAGGAAAACAGTAACTGACAATTACCCTGCTGGCAATTAATATAAAAGTCAAAGTAAAGAAAGCATGTGAAAAAAAAATACTTTCCTGATATTTATGTTCACTCAACAGTTTTACAAATATTGCAAAAAGCTCATTGTCTAATTCCCAATCAAGTTTTAGAACCAGGAATTCCCACTCTCTCAGTCTGTTCATTCCACTTAAGCAAGACTGCTATATCTTTTCACACACAATCATCTCTCACACAAACCATTCTAAGACTGCATATAAAACTAAACCAAAGCCTAAGTAATTGAGAAAAAATTGATTGACACACAAAAACTATTTCTCTGCTTACCCTACCGTTTTTTTTTTTTTTATTATTTAATTAGAGGATTTTGGATTATCTGACCAATTCTGACAAATACCTTCATTACAGAAATCTAAAATATACCACTGGCCTTCCATGACCTCTCTGCATAGCTCATTATGTTTGTCATCTTTTACAAGTTCTAAACTTTGCTGTAGGATGTTTTTTCTGCTTGCTTGGTTTTGTTTTACCTGTGAAACCTGAGAAAACACAGACTTTCCCAGAGTTTACATCTATTCTATTTATGATCCATGATGGCTGGCCCCCAAACAACAATTTTTAAATATCTGGCTCCAGCAGGCTGAAGCAATCAGAAAATATTGCAAGGAAAACCCTCATATGCTCTTAAAATGAAAACCTAATACTCAGACTTGTTTCTTATGGACCAATGCGCAGAAACACTGTGGGATGTTGATTTAAACCACTTGGGGTTAGAATAACCCAACCACAGTTCAAATAAGACTACTAAATTAAGTCTTTAACATGAGGGTAGTCATCTTCCATTGTAGCGGACATGCAAGGCCTAGTAAAATAAGGCCTTACTATCATGGATTCACTTTGGCTAAGCAGTGAAGGACTATGGGAATGATTCAGCAGAAATAGAAGCAGAAAAATGAGTAATATAACAGTCCCGTACTCTTTGCATGCTCTTCCCATGCTTACACCACAGGTGATGGTGGTTGGCTGAATTATGTTTGTTGTGCTTCAAAGGTATCTAACTGATAATGGCCTAACTGCTTAAAAAGGCCTGGGTTTTGCTAATGAAAAAAACTCCCTTTTGCACCTGCCTGGGGACCCTGCATAATTTCTTACAGCAATATTCCATGAAGACTTACTATAGACGATCCCAGAGAAGTGCTCTTTAAGTTGCCTTGTAGCACCATTTTGTCCTATGATATTGTATATTATTTTATCATAAATGACAAGTTTTACAGACAAGTGATAAAAAATGATCTTGACTTAAAGAATTCAAGTCACTCGTTAATGTCAAGTGCTGATAATTCCAACAGAGAACAGCAGAGGTAAAATACAATGTTTGCTATGACAGTGGTAATGACAAAATATGGCACTGAAATAAGGAGCAAGACTGAGTGGATCAGACTTTCACTACAGAACAAGACATTTTTCAGAATAAGGTGATGCTTCTCAAGCATGACCATAAAGTGCTGTCAAGTACCTAGAAAGAAATCCTGACCCTGTGATGTAGGATTTAGGCAAATAAGAGAAGACAATAAGGATGCATGGCTGTGAGATCCAGAAAGGATATTGAGGAAATGTGTTTAAAAAACAGAACTTAGAAACTGAAATTGGAACTTTGAGAATACTGCTTTCCATTTTGCCTATACCTTTATCTCTCTTCTGTTTTATCTGTACCAGAAGAAGAGGATATAGGAAAATTGCATACAACAATCTAAATTTTCTGGCTTTATTTATACTGCAGCTCCTACTCCCTCAAATTAAACTGAGTCTTCGTTTCTCATGCAGCTTTTCAAGCTTTGTATTCTAAAGCTACAGCACTCGTTTAGCATCTCTTCAGTTAAATCAGCTAAGGTATCTATATTTCTCTGTTGTCCCTCCAAGTATTCTCTCCTAAGCCCATTTTCTTTATTTTTCATTAAAGTTTTTAATTAAGGTTCAGAGGTTGTTCTTTTTTTTTATTTTCCCTGTTTATCAAAATCATGCAAATTAATCTAATTTTTATACATTTCTAAATAAATAAAATTACAAACCTTCTGTTATATTGCTTCCTGAGCATATAGGATGTACATTCCATAGTGTCTGCATAAAGGAAGCATCCACCTGAATATTTCCATTTGACACGGAGAGATGCTGAAATAAGACAATGGTAACAGGAAATAGTGAAAATTATGCACTTAAAATATTAATTTATCAACAAAACAGGATGCATCATAAAATAAATATACAAACAATCTTCTAAAATTAGTAGTTGCTTTTAAAATGAACTCTTTTCTAAATCTAATCAGCAGACTGAAGCTGCATCTTGGAAATCTTTCACAGTTACAGAACTAAAAACTTTGTAAGGTGGAGAATGCTAAAATACACTTTTGGGAAAAAGGCATGGAAGTAATCTTGTTCTGGAGCTGGGACTATCTCTCTCTCTCACACACACACACACACACACACACACACCCCCCCACCCCTTTCAGCAAGGAAAAATAAAAATGCCTTACAACCAGGTATTATTCCTTAAATTAGAAAAAAATAATGCATAAGAATCCCAACCAATCTTCCCATGTCCTCACAGAATTTTACATTTTCCCACCATTTGGCCACTAGCTAAAGAAACAAACTTACCAGGTATCTTTCAGAGGACACACTGACCAGGATAAGATCATCACCTATTCGAACTTTTTCTCCTTCTGACCTTTGCTTAGAAGCAGGATGTATTGTCCACCAGCATGCCTCACCTAAAGGACAGAGGCACTAATCAAGGATCTACCAAACAGACAACTCCTAAAAAAATCTAAGGATATCTTCATACAACATTGAAATATCATTATAAAAAATGTCATATAAGACATTCCCTTATACAAACACAAAATTCCTCTTTTCAATCATTTTCAATGCTTTTCTTTTTCCTTGAAACTTTTTGTCAACTAATCTTTGTCGTATCTGAAGCTGATATTTCCCTTTTCATGTATTTTTAAAGTGACTCTACAAAATGCTGCCCAGAACTGCCCTTCCTTCAAGGCTTTCCTTGCTGGTAAATTGCTGACAGCTACTCTACAAAATGCTGCCCAGAACCACCCTTCCTTCAAGGCTTTCCTTCCTGGTAAATTGCTGACAGCTACCTTAGTCTTATTTATCACCTTTTGTGTCCTCTTTTGCTTAATGGTCATATTTAATTCACAATCTTCTGCATCACATATCATATCAAACCTGGAAGCCGTTCCACTAGCACTACAGACCAGATGATTACAAAATAGACAAGCCTAAGCATGACAACCATAGAACATTTCCTACACATTAAATGTAAGATTCCAGGTTACTCTGCATGGATACACCCCCCCCTCCCCCCATGATTCTGGAAAGATTACCTAATTAATTTCACAATTTCACACCTTCAGAGTGTGAAAGATAAGACCTCAAAGAAAACAAGTTGAATACAACTTTCTCACCAGGCTATGTAAAGTGAAAAAAAAAAAAAATTAAACAAAAAGCAAAGCACAAAAATTTGTTTGATCACTCAATATATTTCAGGCAAAATCTCCTTAAAACAAAATTTGAAGGTTATGAAACTAATTACATTGAAGACAATAAGTAGAAGTTACATCCATACAAGAGTAAAATGCTAAGTCTTCAAAGGGAATAATTTTTAATAGCCAGTGGTTTTTCCTTCTGCTATGTGACGAATACTTGCTGCAGTTGAAATTGAATCATTAGGACAGTTTCATAGGTGAGGGGAAGTGATATTATGGCACTCAGTTTATGAGCTTTCAGGCATGCAGTAGTTACCAACACCCTCTGGGCAGAAACACAACTAAGCACTCTTTTCATGTGTTGTTTTTTTGAATCATACCTATGTGTACAAGGGTTTCCTTGCATATGTACAGTTAAGAAAACACCAAGGAACCAACTACAGATACTCGTTATAAAACCTCATAGATAGAAGCAGATATGCAACAATTCTGAAAAAAAGCTATAAAATTTTAAAGATTTCACTGAAACTACTTTTGTCGAGATTTAACACACACATTCCTTTTATCACATACATTCCTTTCATCAACATGCCTAAAGAAAGTGTTATCCATCTAAGGCAACAATCAAAGATAGCCAAATAACGGGCTGCTAATATCTGCTTAAGATCGTGTTCTCTATGGCAATAAACAACTGAAAAACAAACTTCAGTCTCTCAAAAGAGAAACTTTTGTAGAGAGTCACCTGAAAAGAAAGTTTCAAAGATTATGATTCACAAACGTTTTAACACCTACAGTGACAGTACCTCTCCATTATCAATTTGTCTATTTTATTTTATTTTCAAAATAATGAAAAAGCAGTAGAAAACACAGATTTATATTAACACAACTGCTATTTCCTTATTTGAAGCTTCAGATTAATGAGGTCTGTATACAGGTACTTAGGTTTTCCCTTCAAGATATATGTCTGGACCTGAGTATTACAGAATCACCTGTTACTTTCTGATGAGCACTCATCAGTATCAGTAACCATGAGCACTATGTACACAGCAGCATGTAAATCTATTTGTGGCCCTTTATGGCTAAGTTACCTTTAAATTCATTTAATATAGCTCCCAGTAGCAACTCATAATTTATATGTGTTTTCATGGAAGCATAAATTTTTAATATTTTTTTTACTATACCTTTTTTCACTTTTTTTTTTTAGTTCTGTCAGCAGCAATATTAATGGCAGTACTCGTCGAAATACACTAATTAGATTTTAAATCTTTCTCATAAAGTCAAGTTTGTGTTGTATCTCTTCCCCTTTGTCCCATTACTGTTTTGTCCATTTTATGCATATATTTTTACTCAGCTTTTTTAGCAATTTCCACATTAGATATTCTCTGTTTTCCTGAATTACAAGTTGCAAACTCCTTTTTTTAAGCAGTTACAATGTATTGTGAATGCACCAATATATGTTTTTTCCACACTGTCAAAACACAAAACCAAAACAAATACATCAAATTTATTTTATTCAACAGAAATATTTTCTTGGATCATATCACCCATATTATTGCAGTTGTTTTGTCAGTTTAATTGTAAGGCTCTCTTACATTCTTACACAAAGTCAGTGAATTTGCTGAGAGTCATTTGTACTGAGTCATTTCTTTCAGTCATCTTATTTCTGATGAACACGTAAGGATCCCAATCATAAGCTTACAGTCACGTTAATCTCAATGCATCTTCTAAAACCAGAAATGTGTGCCTCATCTTCCTTCAAAAACAACTTGCCATACCTGCTGCATTTTCTCGTAGTCCCACATCAAATGCAAGTTTATCTGTCTGGGATCTTGATGATGTTAAACACGTCAAATACTGCAAAACAGTGAAGTTATTGAAAACAAAACCCAACAGTATCCATTAACACACATGCCAAATGAATACATTCACATTACTTCATATTACTATCAGACTTAATTTTTTAAAATTAATTAAGCATGGTGTTGTTATTCATCCAGAAGCTCTTCCTGAATTTAATACATCAAAATCCTTTTCTACTTCAGCACATTTCCACTTCAGCTGTGCAAATTAGCTTCTACCTTCTGAAGTTTCCTATAGCTCATCAGATAAGAACAGGCAAACATCTAATTACAGCCCTAGCATAATAAGTTTGCTTCAGGAAAACATTAAAAAACCTACCAAAAGGCAGTAATCATACTTGAAACTCCAGTATATCAAGGCAACTACAATTTTTATGGTTCATAAACATAAGCAACAACATTTGAAGATTAATATAGCATTTTCTAGTACAGGAAAAGGGAGGGAAGATGTTTTCCTGACTTCTGATTTCTTCAGTGTTCTATTAGGTATATTTACATGGGCCCTAGGAAGTCAAAGACTCAAAACAGATGTCAAAATAGACAGATGTCAAAATAGAATGCTGTGCAATGAAATTTATACAAAGAAGCCTGAAAACAGCATCTTTGTGGACATATGGGAATTATGGGATGTCAAATATAACACCTTATCTTATAAAATATGATGGGGGGAAAATAACAATTATCACAACAAATTCATTTGCATTAGAAGTACCTGCTAATGGAAGTTTCACTAAAATGGATTCCTTAAGGACACAAAAATAGTCCATGGCCAAAGGAGCTTTTCAGCTATGTTTTTGAGTTAGATAAAGAATCTGAATTTTAAACACTTCTATTGTGTTGAGTTACCGTAAGTCATTAATTTCTTTTCCATCTAGTGCAGATGATAGCTTGGAAAGCACATGAGTCCAAATTTATATGTTTTATATTTTGGTAAAAAAACACCTATTTTTCATGCCACTTATTCTGTGCAAGTGCTCTGTCACTCACCATTTCACTAAACGAATGTCGAAGTAGTATAGCGTGGCCGTACAGCAGGGTCCTGTGGCCACCCCCTTGAGCTGCCTGTAGAACATGATGGAGAAAGTCAGAACTCCACTGCAGTGCCTGGACTACAATCAGAACTACACAACAACATGAAGAGCTATGACAGTTCAAGAAATAAATGCAAATATTCCAACAAATTATGAAATGTATACACTGGGCAAAAATCATAATAATGAAGTAGCTATAGCAATAGCCAAATATCTGTCATATGAACAAATATTTTTCATTGTCAAAGGTTCTTATTGTTACCTAATTTTTCTTATGGTTAAGTAAAACACAGTGTTTTCAAAATCATATTTTAAGTTTATTAAGATACAACTTACCTTTCTTATAAACTTTACGCAGGCATTAAAAAAAATAGCAACAAAATAAATACATAAGTACATACACAAACTGAAATCTGAAAGAGAAGAAACATACCTAGTGCCCAGAATAGTTTAAGCACTTACTAAGAATATATACTTCCTAATATTAATCTTAAACATGTGTCAGATTCATTAAAGCAAATGCATCCATAGTTTTCAACCAAGTACAGTCATTAATTGTGAATATGTGAAACTATGACAAGATCAGGGAAAGGAAAACTGAATTTTCCTTTTTTTTTCCCTGTAGAGAATATAACATGCAACTTTTGAGCTCCTTTTGAACTGCTTTTAAGGTCAGTTCTTACCATTGGATTCATTTAAAAGGGATGAAGATAATTAAAGGATGTTCCAAGAACTCAAATAATGCTTATACACATGTAGGCAAATGATTTTACACTCTATGTACAATACATAAGTTAAACTACCAACTAGTAAATAGGTTTACAAGCTATGTTCAACTTGTGTTCTGCAGAACCCCAACTTAGAAGATATCAGGCTGAAGAAACTGCTACATTCTGTAGTTCAACATATAGAATACTTAATACTAATTCAATGTGTTAAAAATGAAATTTTATTTCTGCAATCAGAAGGCATAAAAATCTAGAAGCAATGGACCAGAGGACTTTCATTACAAGTCAAATAAAATAAAAATCCTACTTGTAGTTTTTTAGCTAGTAACAAAGACACTACCAGGGAATTGGAACCTTGTTACACTGGAATTTAATACTGTTAACAGAGTCCTAAGAAATTTTATGCAGTAAGTCTTATTGATAAATATCTCAGAATTATATAGATGCTATGCATAATCTTTTTCCCAATATGACCCATGTAATTACATAAAATTTCTCACAACACCTAATAAACAAAACAAAACAAACAAAAAAAAAGTCCTGAGTAATGATTTTTGTAACCATGTAGAAAATGTGTCAGATTATTAGAAAAAAAAATTGAGATAAATAGATAGTTATCACTGGTCATTCAGTGAATATAACATACTTTTTAGGTATCATTATAAAATGATGATCAGTACAACAAAGAAAAAAATTCAAAGAGCTTATCCAAAATATGTAATTCATAAAAAATGGTTTTAATCCTGCAGGGACTTATCACTCTTTGGTGAAGAAAACTGGAAAAAACATGTAGCAGCATACATTGAATACTTCTTTTAACATTAAAACTTTTTTTTTTTAATGAACAAAGAAAAGCATAACAGCAAAGTCAACTATAATTACAAAAAGGTTTTCAAAAGAAATTACATGCATTCAGTTTGCAACAAATATATGAATACTGAGAACAGGCAATGAAACACTTCATGCTATTTTATTGGCTAACTTATTAAAAAAAAACAAAAAAACCAAAAACAAACCAAGAAAAACCACAAGCAAACTGAAACAACAAAACACCCAAATTAAATAAGCTACATTCTTCTTTAGAAATATCTGAAACTAGCAGCAGAACTCTATTCCAAACTAAATTTAATAGTTAAAGCAAACTATTTTGTATTTCATCCTTGCTATTAGTACGAACTGCTCTGTTCCTATTGCAGGAACCCAATGGATGGTATTTCAAAATAAATGCAGGACAAGATAGTTTCTAAATAAATATGGCACCACAGATTTCATTGTCTTTTTTATTATTTACTTCTCCTTAAGCAAGTGTGACCATTTTTAATGAAGAGGTTATTTTTCTTCTACTTCCAATCCAATATAATGATTCATATAGCATTATTAATCTCAGATTAAATATTTTGGCTAAGGTTTGGGGTGAATATTTTGGAAAAATTAAAAATTATGTAATTTCTTAAGAACCCTAGAACTGTTTAAATAATATTATTTTTCCCAAGCCTATGCTCTTATTTTCATTAAGACTTACATTTTACAGAAAGAAATGTAATTGTAAATATAAAAAAAATTACGCTTTTTACACAGTGGAAAATAAAAGGTCGATATTAATGAAATCTGAAAACCTTGTATACAAAATTTGATATTGCAAGATCAGAGGTGATAGAATTCCATCTTTTCTCTTCTGTGCCATGGCATGTGCCAGTTAAAGATCTGAAGTGCAGAATAAGCCACTAGGTTGTAAAATAAGTAAAGCCATAGAGTTTAATCATTCTCTGTTTGTAAGAGAATAGAAGTTCAACCCAATTCGATTCAGCTGAAATGGGAGAATTAGGGTCAAAGCAATCAAATTGATGATGCTTCTGGTTTCGTGGAGAGCAAATATTCAAATGACCAGTGCACCAGCTGCTCAGTACTAAAGAGAAATTAAGATGATTATAGTGGTGGAGCAATAATGTCCCAAGAAAATTATGACATTATGACTCTCTTCTAGAAAATCCTGGATAAGGGAAGAAACGAGGAAAATCCATACAAAGATTCAATGTTCTGTGAGGTCAAATTACTTACCCCTTCACCAGCATTATCCCCTGTGCTGGCCAGCATTTCTTGAAGGGCTCTGACAGATAGGGACTGTTCAAGGACAAAATTACAGATGCAAAGGTCTGGAGGGACATACTGTAAAAAATTAAATAGTGTAAGAACATCAGCAGAGCAGGTGAAAGAGGATGAAAGGTGTGTTTGAACATGTTTTTAAATCTATATCCAATGTTTAGTTTGTTTTTGAGGTACATGCTATTTTCCTATACGAAAAGAATATAAATCCACTCCTAATAAATTGACAACACAGCAATTTTACTTTTCTTGAGCTGTATTCCTCGCAGTAATATGAAACATCTTCAGGTTCAAAAGCAAAAGCGTTTTCCCTACATAGTATCTTTTTCCTGTCTTTTAGAATGACACCATGAATATTGTATTTGTTATCTAATGTCATTGACAAAACAGAAGTTCTATGACCTTACTTGATGTGTGAGGATGATAGAACTTATTTACAGCAGTAACTAGATAGCTAGGATTCAGAACCTTATGACATAATAAGATGAATTATTTTAGGAAATCTCAATTTTTGAATCAGTATACCTGCTGTTTTTGAAACATGAAACTTACATTTACAGCAGACTTTTATTTTTTTCTAATTTCTTAGCTCTGATATGTCCAAGGAAAGGTATGTCCAGGAGAAAAAAGTCTCAAGTGGAATCATCAATGCGTATAAATACATGGCAGAAAAGTACAAAGAAGACAGATCCATAGTCTATGCAGAGGTACCCAGTGAAAGGAGAACAGGAAACTGACACAAAGTGAAATACAGGAAGTATTTTTTAAACATGACATAAAACCCCTTTTTTCACTGTGGGCATAGTAAACAGTAGAAGAGGTTTGCCAGAGAGGCTGTGGAGTCTCCACCCTTGGAGATACTCAAACTCTCCCTTGAGTGCCCTGTCTGAACGTACTCTAAGAACAGAGTTTGGACTTGATGATCTCCACACGTTCTTTCCAATCTTTCCAATTCAGTATTCTGTGATTCTTTATAAAGATCTTGGCTATGGATGAGCTTTAAAGTGGATACGCACTTTTTAAAATCAGTGTGACAAAAGAGGATAAAATTCTTAATAATGCTGAGTTTTAAGGATGTGAACAGTGAAGTCTTTATAGCCAGCTAATTAAGTAATGTGGAATTTCCACACATTGATCTCTACTACAGATTCTAACTACATTGTTTTGGTGTTTTCAAACACATTTTATTTCTACACCAAGAATGTGTCACTGAAATTGCATTTATTAGAGATATATCTGTATAATTTTAACATATATAATTGAAGCAAAGTGCATCTTTCTTATTTAACTAAATATTTTTAAGTAGCAAGTAGTTCATAATTTCATTAATTGCAACAGGAACAATTTAAACTGTAATCTTATCATCACTCATCTCCACTATGGGGTACTATTTTCTTACCATTCATTAACTGCATCTGTGTACATATAGACACACATGCATGCAAACAGATTGTAGCTGAAATTTTACTCTTTAACAGCTTGCATTCAAGTCCTCCCATATAACCACATACAGAAAGATAATGTCATTTCTCAGGAACAAAACTGGGTTAGATTTTGTGTCTCTATTTGTTAGAAAAGTCTGGAAAGACGTATTTAAAATATTTTTATTGCTACAAACATAAAAATCTATATGACATAAAGTAGTCCTCAGTGAACCAAACAGGCAAACAAAACCTCTGGGTAATGCTTCACACATTATATCAATGCCTCAAAATGCACATAACAGGCACACAAGTCACATCATTAGAAAAAAAAAAACCCCAAACATTAAAACAAACCAAACAAAAACCACAGGTAATTTCTGTTGTAATTTTGTGGCAGCTTTCAGACAATTTAGCATCCATTTCATTAAGACATTTTGAGTATGTATTAAATCACACTGCCCTTGAAGTACATTTGAATTAAAAAAAAAACCCCAATGAACCCCACAATATTTAAAAAGACTTTCCATTTCTAATATGGAACTTAAATACAGAAATTAAGCTGGAATTTCATCTGTAAAAATATACCTGGAAATACAGTTTCAATCAGTGTCAGGCAATCTCTGACATTTAATGCCACTCCAAACTGAACACGGTGTAATCAGTGTGATCCAACACCTACCAATTGAACAAAAGAACTCCCATCTGTTTCACTGGTCCCCGGTCTTGTGTCACATTGGTTGCATTTTGATTTGAAAACTGTTGCAGCCCTTACTTTATTGCTGCATTAACTAAAGACAGACTCTGAAACAATGTACCCCTAGTCACAGTTTGTATAAAATTTACGTCTTAGGTTAAAGCAATTAATTTTTCACTTCCTATTTTCCTTCATTGCCTATGTAACATTGAGCTTCTATATAAGAATATTGACATCAAGAACTATGAAATAATGATTTTTCTACCCATGACTTAGAGCAGCTAATCCCTTTTTCTAACTTGCTGTGTTACACAATAAGATAACACATACCTACTATCACACACTATTTCTGTTGTTGAATGACAACAAATTCTTTCTTAAATTCTATTGACCAGAGAAATACCAATGAAAGGTACATGGATGGTACATGACTTAAGTAGCAACTGATGTCCTTAATGAATCTAGATTGCTGCCTTTACAATAAAAAATTAACTTTCTCCTTTGATTGTGTTCTCTTTTGAAAATGATATGGTTTCACAGTTTGACAGTCAAAAAATTCTGTGCGGCAGACCATTTTTTATACTTGATAATTACAGACCTAAAAAGGGTTTAATAAAACCTCAACCAATGTATGGGGGTTTTCCCCCATTATGAGCAAGGCTGTATTTTAATGGAATCTCCCTCCAAAAAGGCAAAGTGCCAATAAGGGATATTCAGTGAAATAAGAATATATCGACAGGTGAGATCTACAGGTAGAACATGGGGAAATATTAAAGTCAGGAATCTTCATGCTGAAATGAAAAAGGTTTAAAAAATCTACATTAAAGCAACAATAGACATACATATTTATCCTCTATCTAGCTATAGAAAGTTGGAATGAACATACAGAATTAAGACACAATAATTTTTCAAAATTCTTGATAAAGGAAAAAAATCAAGTGGAGAACAAAATATTTTATTTTACGCATATTTCATGATATGCTGAGCAGACTTTCAGTGAATTTGCATAGCAGAATAAGTAGACTGATAAGATATATCATAAAAGAAAGCAAGAATTTGGAATAAATAGTTCTTCAAACTCAGTGAGAATTTTTGGTAGTTCTTCCATCACATCTCTGTGCAATCTTGTCCATACATAGGAAGATAAACAAAAAAACAAATGATATGTAGGAAACCTACACAATTTGCAAAGCAAATCTAAAGAAACAATAGAGAGTTTCAGCCTGGCAGCAGCTCTTTTTAGAAGAAAATGTTTATTCCTGAGGTTATTTTCGAACAGGTCTTTCATCTGGTTAACAGTATTCTATCAACACACCCATAACACTGAATATACCGAATTTTTCTGATTTCAGTCTTCTGCATTCCTCCAGGTACTATCATAACATTGAATTCTTGCAGGTGATATGCTGACTAAACAAATCTTTGCCCACAGCTTCTGGTCTGCAGTGTAAAACACCACTGACAAGCTGGCACATCTTAGTGATTTACTAGGTTTACTTTTAGCAGAGTAAACCATCACATTCTATCATTAGGAAAAAAATCTAATCTAATTAGTTATAATTCACTTCCAAAATTTAAGTTTACTTGAGAATTTTGCCACTAGCAGAGATGCTAATATATTACTTTTGAGATACGTTTTTTCTTAGGTATTGGTAGAAGTTAGCCTTGCTGCACTAGAATATCAGCTTTAAAATTATCTTTTAAAACACTGATGTAAAATAATTAGATTATAATGTTCAGCAATTATGCTATTTCTTGTTTAGTATAAAAATATAATTTTTCACTTCTACTTAGTTAGATTTTTCCCCCTATGTTTTAAATATCAGACATTTAGGCAAACACCTCCTGATAATTCAAAAAGGACCATGAAAGCAGGTGTAAAATAATTTCATACCACTGAATTCATGCAAAAGTGGTTTTGAAAAGTGCATTTAAAATCCTGTCACCACAATAGCAACTATTAGCCAACCAAGACTAATTTTTTCACTATTAAATTGTAAAGAAATAACATTAAAATTGCCCATTATTCTATAGTAAAATTTGAAATATCTCATAATTGTTATTGTCTTCATTTCAAGTAACTTACCAAAACAACTAATGGCCAAACAGAGAAAATCCATTTTCCCCTATTTAAGTTTCTAAGAACATCTTTTCTATTTTAAGAAATACACCTTCTCTTCTCTTCCCTTGCATTCCTTTCTTTTTATCTACTTCTATCTTCTGACTTTGACTACATACAACTCAGATTAAAACATTAGTCATGAAGTTACACATTTTCATTCTGGATATAACAGGTACATGGGGGTTTCTTCCTGTCTATCTTGTCATGTTTTCCAGAATAACTTGAATGGAAAAGCATTTCTTTTCTTGATTTAACAACATTTAGCCAAAGTTTAATGAAAGCAGAAGCTGTCACACTTACTACAAACAGATTTGAGCTTTTGTAAATTGGTCAGCTTGAGAAGAGAAAGTATTTGAAGGCTTCACTGTGATTTTCTGCTCTGAACACCCCAAATTTGCAGAGAGTAAAACTTCCCATCTCCTACAAAGTTTCTTTTGATTATACTGCCAAAAGCAATACTAGATCCCTTGAGCATATCAGCATTCAGGGGAGTTATGACTGTGTAACCACCTCCGCCGTAAAGGGGATGAGAATAGTTTCCCATTTTGTTAGCATATTTACAGATTCAGTTATTAGACCTTGGCAGCACTAAATATGCCTTTACTTTTTATTAATATACAAAAGACTACAGATCTTTCAATGTGTGACATGGCTTCATCAATCACCAGTTCTCCAATTTTTTTATCATCTGGAAAAATTGCATATGTTAATTGAAGTGTTGTTTTAATTGACAAAAGCTTAGCAGCAAAAACAGAACCCTGTAGGATCTTACTTGGAACACAGCTATTCAATAACAATTTTTTAGTCCACTGGATATGTGCCATTTTGGTTTTCTTTCTTAGTTAATAAATAAAATTTTGTCCAAATGTAAATTAACATGGACAGGAACTGTCATACTTTGTAGATAAGCACTGTGGATATAACATGGTCATAATACCCAGACTAAAAATCCACTTAGCAACATTTCCAGAAAATAAGATACAGAGACCTCCACTAAAAAAAAAAAAAAAATCAGAAGGACAAATAAATTATCAGAAAGAAAAGAAATAAAAACAATTTTAAGAAAAGAAAAAGAAAGAAAAATATGCAAAGAGAACAAATGAGAGAAAGGACGTCCTCCTATGTTTGATTTATTGTTAATATTCTGCTCTAGTAGAGGTTTACAGTTTCATCTCTTCACTTCTTTCTGCTCTCAAACTCTGCTTATTACTCTGGGGCTTTTTTTGTTTTTTTTTTTTTTTCTTCACGTCTCTCTAGCTTCTTTTTTCAATTTGCCATTTGTTTTCTTTTAAAATTTTATTTTACTTAATCATTCCAGTTCCTGTACATTTAATTTCCTGATTGGTAATGAAGTCAGGAGCAACACCAGTAACTATCAGGTGACAATGCTTCTAAAATTATCAGTCCAGTGTATCAATACAGTTGAACCTACAACAGTAATAAAAATATGGAGTTTTTGTGAAATTAAATCTTAATAACCGTCTGGAGATTTAATCCTTAAAATATGAAGTATTTCAGTTACAGGAATTTTCATAGATAGTTAAAGAATAGTAGCTTTTGACTGTTCGCAGGTGCGCCTCAAAGTATATTTGGAAACTCTAAAAAATCAAACTATACAGTCCCAGGGAAAAAAGTATATGCGAGGTGCCTCTAGCACCACATTAAAGAAACCATCATTGAATGTGCTTGTGAATAAGTAGGTTAACATTCACTGATCAGTTACACTAGTTGAGAGTATCAACTTCTTACTTTAGCTTCTGATGTTGGCTCCAAAAAGCACAGGCGATTCCCAAGTCCCTCAGCTGCCAAGCAAAACTTCCTTTGTTCTTTGTGAATACTGGCAACACACTGAAGTACTACTTCATCATCCTGTCACAATATAAAGTACAAGAAAGAAAAGTAATTATTAGGAAATTATACACATAATATAATGTTCAGAATTCCTGCAACATCTGTTGAAAATTAACACATACTTCTATCACTGATATCATATACATATGCAGAGATTCTTTTGATGTATATCTGTAACAGATCTGTAAACATTTTTCTGTATAGATTTATATTCAAGACTATATCAAAGTGACAAAGACTTCATACCTTCTCCAAGGCTTTTACAAGTGTCGTGTCCTTCTGTTGCTTTAGCAGTATAAAACAAACTAAGCACAGTGTTACTCAGCAAAATATTTCTAATGCTTACAGTAAAAAACTTTTACTGTGACTTTTCGAACAACGCTGCTATTTGTTAGCACAGTAAACTATCAACACAATTCCTCAGAATGCTCAGTCTTAACTTTTAAATTTTAATGTAGTGTAGAAGCCTCTGTGTATAACCAAAGATCCAAGAGGAATTTTCCAAGTGACAGTTAAAATAAGCCATAAGAACTTGGTCCTCAAAAGACATATCACAAGAATAAGAAGACTCTGGAAAAGTGATATGAAAGAGCCCTGTTTTGTGGTTGTCTTAATTATTCTAAAAGCACTTTTACAAATTGTTGCATAATACAATGCCAAACACGTAAAGTGCCAAGCCCTTTTTCATCTCTTAATATATGACACTAAAGTTGATGTAAGCAAGCCAAAGTAGATTATTTTTAGTGTTTGACTGTGCCAAAGATATATACAGAATTAAGAATTATTTTATTTTCCAAAACTTGTCCACTAACAAAGAAAATCACCACTTAAAGAGTAGCATGTAGAAGCACTTATTTTTATACAGGCATGTAGCTGTCCACCAAAAGACACTATCTTAGAAGTTTTTAAGGGGGTGGAAGCTGATAAAACAAGAGTGATATGATATGTCACCGTCCCCTCCAGCTATAAAGTTATACGGGTGTCAATTATTATTATCAAAGCAGATACAGAACAGCCGCCTGCACTGAACTCTGAGACCACTTGAACAATTATGTTCTAAAAGCAGCACTGCTATTTACAGTCCCCTTATGCAACGGCAATGCCATGACAGTAGCCCTTGAAATAAAAGCTGGGAGAGACAAAGACATTTTCACAAAGGAACTGACACACCCTTTTAAAAAGGGAAGTCAAAAGTATGTTTTCCACTTGTGTGATTTGCGAGTGTGTGCAGGTTACAGGGCTGTCTTTTAGGTGCCCTTTCATTGCCTACTTACTACTACTACTGAAATGGACAACTATTAAATTTCAGACTAACCAGCAGTTATAGATAGTGTTTTTCTTATCTACCTTTGCATAAGAATCAATAGTGGTTAAAACAGTACAGAAAAGGAATTCAAGAAAATACTGCAAACAATTTAAGATGTTGCAGTTAGAATTAGTTAATTCATGCTAAAAAATTAATTATCTTTCCCCCTTCTGCTTCTGCTTCCGCTTCCATTTCTGTAAAATGGTGTCTGAAACTTTCAGTTTTCATGTTCATTAGTAAAATATTTTTTTGTTTTTTTAATATGTAGTGTAATAAGTTGTAAAATATTAACAATACAATTAAACACTCATTGCTACATGCCTCTATTCATGAATTTTTAAAACTTTACATCAGAATTATATCTATTTTGTGGGGGGAAATTAGAATATGTGTAAAATAAAGATATTTTAAACATTTTTCATCATCTGGTTCCTATATCAGTTTTTGAACATATATCATTAAATGCAGTAATCCCAAAGTACAAGCACTGAATGTCTTAAGAACTGTATGCAACAGTCAAAGTTGATATTTTATGCTACTCCCCTAAATTTCCAATGTACCCTTTCTTTTGTGCCACAACATTTAACAAGCTGTGTATTTGCTATGTAGGATGAAAAGCTTCAATAGTTTTTTAAATGTGGCAAGAATATGATATAATACAGTATTTCAGAATGTTTTGCAGCAAAGTTTTAAATAGTATATGATTCAGGTACAAATGGACTGAGCTTGAAGAGTTAGTGGAACTCATACAAACTGCAAATTAGACAATTACTCACTGTTAAGATGATTCAGTATTATAGTGTTCTCACTGAAGAAAGATGATTCTGGTTGAGGTCTGTAATTGCTTTTCTGGCCTGAAGATGCTAATAGAAGCAAGTTTTATGGAGTTGCTATGCTATCAAGAAAATGCAGACTGCGTCTCAGCAGTACACTGTTTTCTGTAATCTTCTTTCAAAAATATTCTGATATTCTAAGTTATTTTGTGGTAAACTAAATTTCTTATTCTCTTAGTTTTTAAACACACATAGTGCCAGGGCCATTTAACCTTGATCATCACTTCTGTTGTAAAGAATTGCATCTATTTACTTGAATATACCTTTTTAACTATGACAAGAAGAAGCCTGCGTGATCAGTGGGATGCAGAGATGTATACAAAGAACAGTGATGAGTTGTTAGTTGTTATATGCAGTCAATTGTCAAAGATAACCAAAAGCAGAAAACAAAAAACGAAACACTCTACACAACCTCCTTGAGACCTAGTTTGTCAATCATGAATTCAACAAATTTAAATGGTTTTTATTTAGTAAATGTTTAAAATGCAGTTTTTCTCATCTAGTAGCTCTGGCACTTCCACGTTCTAGTCCTTTTAGCTGTGTTGGTTTTTTGGTTTTTTTTTTTTTTTTTGGTTGGTTGGTTTTAGGGTGTTTTGTTGTTGTTTGTTTGGTTGGTTTGGTTGGTTTTGTTTGATTGTTGGTTTGGGTTTTAATAAAGCAGTCTTGGAGTGCATGGAAACACAGGCAGGAAAGGACCTCCATAAATAATGGTCCACTACAGAGGGACATTTGCACAAGAAACTGCTTTTGTTGTTCACCAAAAAGTACACACATTCTAAGCATCTGTTACTAATAACTGGCTTCCACCAGTGGCATCATCAAGAATTACGTAAAGTTAATCATGAGGTACATTTTGTACTACCTTAATTCTATCTATTCACAAATACAGATAAATAGCAATTTTCAACTTTTTTTTTTTTTCTTCTGAATGAAGAGGAAGTGAAAGTTCTTCCCTTCTGTCCAGAAATCTCTTCTCTGGTAAGGATTCATCTATCAGACCTTTAGCAAAAGGACACAGGCAATGTAACTCCATCTCAAATTCTAAGAATGTTTACACTTAGAAACACATTGAAATTGCTAAAATATATTTCACATGGTCTGAAACGCTGCAGAATTTACTTAGTGTCATGCAGTTAATGTGTCATAATACTATCCATTGTCCATGTATTCACACAGATGTATGACTTTTGCAAAAAGGAAAAATTTTGGAGATTTGTTCACTTTTTTTGAAAGGAGGTAATGATATTAGTGTGTTCTGGAGGAAATAAATTTCTGTTTGTTTTGGTTAGAGCTGAAACTGCATTCCGAATTTACTCTGTGTAATAATGTCAACATACACTGAGAAACAAAGGTATTTTTAAACCAGTTACAAATTCAGTATCTTCTGACTTTAAGAATGAACAAGTTACTAAAATAGAACTTGAATCTACACAACAGTGTCTTTTGTGAATACATTACATATTAAAAAATTTCTTAAACTGAAAACTTTGATTCCTAGTCTTCAGCAATACAGAATTAAGCAGCATATTATATAACTTAAAAATGAGTTTTTAATGAACCACAGTCCAGTAGTTCATTAGCAAACAGTATTTTGTCTTGATGTTCGGGCGGTTTTCCTCCTCAGGTTTCATAACATAAAGTGATGGCGAATTTAAACTGAGCTTCCTGTGATAGAGTAATAAGTCAAAACGTAAGCATTGATTTTTATTACTCAATTATTTGGCTTGTTGTAAAGGGATTCAGTGACCAAGGTGAATTATTGTATTGTTGACAGTTCACTGTCTTTTAAACTCAAAATTTGAGAATAAAGAAATTCCAACGGTTAATGAAACTACTTCTTCATTTACGTTGCATATATATTCCATAATAGAGAGTTGTAGTGATTTATACAGTATGCATAAATCTGTATAAGGGTTGTATTCAAAAACAGACACATTTCAATATATTTCATATTATCAAGCACAGAACCATAAATACACTAAACGTATACATTCAAATTTTTCTGGAAAATTATACCCTAGATTTAGTTTATTACCTACTGATTCAACAGCTAAGTAATCTCTATTATATTCAGTGCTGAAAATGAACTGATAAAATAAAATTTGCATGACATTGGAAATTAGTCAGTTCTAAATAATTAATCAGCTTTGTTATTCTACGAGAACAAACAATTTTCTCAAAAAAGCATACATATTTTGCCTGTAATTTAGTCACAGCTGCTATGAACATTCATGTAGGTACTTGCACATGAATGACCAACTTAAATACATAGTGATACCGAATTGTTTGAAAGTACATTCTCCTGCAAAACCATGGAAAAGCTTTATTTGATAATTCATCCCTTCCATCAAGAAACATATATTACTTTAATAAAACCCAACACATATCTATTTAAAAATACCCCTCAGAATATTTTTTTTTTAATGGTAAAACAAGCAGGCATACCAGGTTGATGCTCTTTACAGGCCTGATTACTGGGAGGCACTTGTTGATCATGGATCAGCGTTACAAAGAAATGAACAAAGTAAAAATCCACAGCTGCATTCACTCTTTGATAGACAGCACATTACTCGTATCTCTTACTCTACCACAAAGCACAGGATGTAAATAAACAAGTATCTTAACAAGCATTTGAACACTAGCTACAAACATATTTTTCTAGAGGCTGCATTTCTTTAGAGTTTTCTGGGATAATCTTGGAAAATTAGTAAAGTCCACCAGTAGCTGCATTTTTCCTCCCAAAATCAGGAACTCTACAGAGTTGGCAATGCTCTAACCAAGGACGGATTTGGTAAATTTGTTGGTGCCAACCGCTTCTTTTCACAAGAGGAATGGTCTGAAAAGCTGCCTCCATGCAGTTCTGTTTCTGCAGAACTTCATTCAAAATGCGCACATCAGTGCTTAGTTAATGTCACAAAATATTTTCAGTCATTTCTTAAAACAAATAACTTCATACCATGAGTGCTCTACCTACTTATCCCTTTTCCCAGATCCTCTAACTCATCCTGTTCCCTGATGAACGTGGTCAAACAAACTGACCAGTATCCCTCTTTGACACCTCAAAATCCAGCTGAATAATGTCACAAGCAACCGCTCCAAAGATCACTTATAATCTCAGAAACTCTGATGTTTATCAAAATAAATATGTAAATAAATAAACAAACCCACCAACATATTTAGTATTGTAAACTATGTAGAACTCTGTAGTCAGTAGAATAACAAATGCTAAAAACCGAGTGAGGAATCAGAATTTTTCTTTCAGAAAGCATTTTATAAATTCACTTAAATATAGGAAATAATTGGGGTTTAATTGTATTATTTATGTACATTAAAATTATCTAAAGAGTTTAAGTCTTACTCACAAAAAAATCCTCAATGCTTCATAGCCAATTTTTACAAAAAAAAGGAAGATCCTATAGTAAATATCCACCTACCCCATGGGTAATACAACAGCTTTAATAAAAGCTGTGGGTTAGGCCTTTGAAATTCTAAGCAGTATTTTGTGGGAAGCGAGTCTAAATCACCAGACAACAGTGAAAACATAGAACTGAATGAGTACTCACAGTACTTTTTCACTTAAACTGACAGTAATTTTTTTGACAGTTATTTTTTTTGGTAGAGTGATAAATCACTTTGCTGTAGTAAAATTTCACACTGGTATAAGGCTACCAATGTATATGAAACACTTGTCACACTCATTGGTTTGCTACATTAAAGAAGATAATTGAAGAAAAGTGACTCAAGTTAGGAAGCTGATGAAGCATACCAAGACTTCCTAAATACTAGTATAAAAATAAAGTGAGTTACATATGTGTTTCTATTGTATAAATCTGCTTAAATGATCCATTAAAAAAAAGTCCATCGTTTACCAACTTCTTTACTAAGTTTCCAACTTCTTGGGAGACATGGCCAATTATTCAAATTCTAAACCAGAAGCTTCACAGAACTCTAATTTAAAGGATTCTACTACTTCCACATTTGAAAAGAACCAAACTTTCCAAACCTATAAACTCATACACTATTATTGGGATTTATTACTTCAGTTATTATTACTGCAACATTTGGCAAATTTGTATCTTTTCTCCTTTTTACATTGTGAAAAATTAATTTCAAAAAACTGACACAGAAAACAGTTCTGTTGTGGCTTTTTTTTTTCTGCTACTGCTTTTCTGCTTTAGATGAAGGATGTGGATAAACTCTGGCTGCTGAATTTATTATTTACCAAGGCAACACAGTCTTAACTATTCAGACTTCCTAATTTAATTCATAAAAATTAAAAGCTTCTTTGATTAAATCTTACTTGGGTTGTTTTGGGTTTGAGGCTAAGATCCAGAAAATTAACTGAATGTATTCATTTTCCATCTAGCTAGAACAACTGCATTTGTTTACATTTCTGAGCTGAAAAATTGAGCAATTTTCTGCAATTAAAAAAAAATGGTTTGGTAATTGTGCATCACATGCCCACGAAGTAGTCAGATTCAGAGCAAATTATATAACTACATCAGAAGTCTTGTTTCATGGTCATACCACTTTTCCTCTGCCAAACCGCTGAGGTATAACTCTTAACAAAAAAATTCCTTGGTGGAAATTTCCAAAACCTCTGCTGTTGCGGTGCCTCTGGGCGTGGCTTATGACCGGGCCCGGCCCTGTCGGGCCAGGGCCGCGGGGGCCCATCCTTTCCCCCGCCCCGCGCAATGCAGCTGGGGTGGCACAGCCCCGGGTCGTCAGGGCAGCTCCCCGGCTGCAGCGGCGGAGGCTGTCCCCGCCCAGGGGGACAACTCATGGGTTCCTATGCTGGGTGCGGAGAGCCGACTCACTGGCCGGCGCCCCTGTTAATCATTTTATTCCTCCACAGTGATTGGCTCTCACGATTGCCCTTCCCTCGCCTCCATCCTATAACATGCCCTGACCTCCATTTTGACTTATCTTTTACCGCACTTCATGACCCTAGTAATAAAATCCTGTTGGCAATAAGTGGAAAAGAACCCTTTCTCGTCTCTTTGCTTCCCTGCTTTAATTAAACCGCTGTGTGTGAACTAAGCCTAGACTCTGTGGGAGTTCTGATGCCCGGCTCACCTCCAGATGGGAGACTGGATGAAGCCAAAGTCGCTTTTTTCAGGACACGAGACCGACGCAAAAGGCTCCGAGTTACTCACGCTTTCTACCCACGGCACTCTGCCGTATTAATCTTTCTTTATTTATTGTGCTAAGGCAATTCACTCTTAATAAACAAAATAATTGTTCATTGTTACAGTATGACCGACACTCATGTATAGCAGGCAGTACAGATTTGACTAATTGAAGTTTAGAATATTTTAAGTTTTCTTTTGTTGGAAGACAGAATAGATTTCTTGCTTGAAAAATATTTTTTATTGCAAAGCTAGTGTATGACATGGATTTTCATTTTGCCTACTCTTTGTCAATTTAAAAACAACTTTTACTTTCTTTGACTAGTCACAAGAAAAAAGAAACAGGAAACCAAGTAAAACCTTGAAAAATATTTTTAGCCCTCAAAAAGACTCAAGCCCAAAACACACAGAAACAAACAAACAAAAGATTAACCACACCCTACTAAACTTACACACTACCTGTAGTTACTATAAATGCAACCTAGTATGTCTTTATGACTTTACATTGATCAGCAGTCTCCAAAAATTCCTACAGATACCTGTGGAATGCTGAGATTTACTGAATAGTGAATGGCTCTTAGAAGTAGCTTTCCCTTACCAAACACATGGGGAAAGGTGCATTACAGAAGTGGTTATGTGAAGGAGCAAGCACTATTACCCTTTGTCTGTGAACTTGGAAAGGGAGGACAACATATCAATCTCCTCTTTGGACATAATCTAACCGTGTACATAGGGAACGAAAGTGTATTGTGTCTTCCAGGACAGATTCTTTTGTGTGTTCTTTTATTCTCTTTTCTTCTTCAGATCAAAATGATGACAAGTCACCCAGTTCTTCAACAAGTCAAGTCTCTCTTTTTCAGTTAATTTGGGTTATATGAACTTTAATCCTATGCTTCCTTATAAAATGAGAAATAAACAGAACAAGGAGGTGATATGCAATGCATATGACCCATGTGGAAGTTGCGTGAACAACATGATGTTTGGACATACTTATTTGTCCTAATTCAAACACTCTTATAGGTAACTTTATACTTCAATTTCAAAGGCTGTATAACAGGTACTCACATTGCCACATTCTATTCAATATTTCCATGTATAAGAGTTTCAGTCATACTGCTGGGCAGCAGGAGGAAAAAACCAAACTTCTCATCAGAAAATACATAAATCAAAAATAATAATAATGGAAAAAATAATTTAAAGAAAACTGTAAACTGCTAAGAAAGATAATTAAGTTTTCAGGATGAATTTAATTATTACCTTTTTAAAAAAAAAAATCTATGTTTCCAGTCATTAAACCATTTTTCTTGTTTTTTCTCTAGCATACATCCCAGCAAAACAGATGTTTCCTGTTTACAGAACTACCAATTTTGTCTCACAGCAGTTCCATTCTGCCACTCTGCCAAAGAGACATGAATCTTCCTTGTATCTCTTGAGAACATGTTTTTTCCCCACACTATCCACTTATAATAGTGATGGTGCAATTTTTCAATAAATACTAATATAATTCCTACATAAATTAATATTAGGAATATTGTTTACTAAAGTACATGTCCAAGGACTAAAGTAAGGTTTAATATCACAGTAAGCTTATGAAGAAGAAAGGGTTCATAGAAGATTTGAGTTATATTTTTCATTTCTGTAATTAGGAAAACTTTTGCACATCTGCCACTATATGATAAAATTCATTTTAGGATCTCCACACAGAAGAAAATACTGCATGAAAACTTTGATCCCAAAATACACAGATGTCACAGTCATGTAATTTAATCAGGAAGAGGTCACACGACTATATCATCTTTGGCTTTCCTTTGCCTTAAATATGTATAAATAAATCTTCTGGTAAGTAGTATGTGCTGACATCTAAAACAAAGGTGTGCTTAGACATCTCATACTGTAACCGACAAAAACCCTCAAAAAATTAAGGAAACCAATATCCAGAGCAGACCTTAAATTAGCGGTGGTGGTGGGGAGATGGATTCTCAGCAGATTTGGCTTTACTTCCAGTACTTGCCATTGGTTGTTTTCAACATCTTTTTATAAATTAAAAGCCTTTATTTCTTTGTAGTAACATACCAAGGCCTTTCTTCCTCCAGTAAGCATACAAATTTCTCCCAGTAACCACAGTCACTTCACTGCAAATGGATCCTTATGATGACAGTGGAGTTCTTTGATGGAAATTTTACACAGCACCCCCTGACTGTTCTCAGAAGATTTTAAAAATAGAGTTGGGGTTTCCGTTGTCAGTCTACTCCTTCAACAGTGGTTGGACCAAAGCCTAATCATAACTCTGGAACACACTCTCATATCTTATATCAAGCCATCAGCAAGGCAGAATACAAATACAAGCAATAAAACATAGTCAGTTCTTTTCACAAAAATAGCCAAATAAACCCAAATGAAAACAAAACCAAAAAAAACCCCTTCTGAATAAAAAATTGCTTCAGAAAGGTAAGTAGTGCAGTAATGATCATTTTGCTTCTTTTTTTTCAATGCAAATGCCAGGCTGTATACTTGCTATTTAAGCTTTTGCACAGTTTGCTGACCTTTGTATCACAGCTTTCTCCACCTCTTCCTTTATGCAGTTCTTCACGGAAGTGGGATAGCATCAGATAGTGACCACAAAGGAACATCCATACCGAATACCAAGACAAAATACAATATGAAAAATATTTATCCATCATCTATCATTAAAGCTGAGTACTAAATATTCTTTAAAAATCACTCATTTGATTTCAAACTGCAATGCATGAGAAAAAGAAGCCTTATCAATAGAGCTGGGGTGAACTCGCCATGCAGAGCAAGTTGGTCACATCAACGGCAAATTAAATATGTCCTCTCCTATCAGACAGAGTCCTGTCTTGTTTTAAGAAAGTGTTCTGCTTTCAACAGGAATAGAATTACTTTTCTTCAAGGAGGCTAGTACAGGGCTATGTTTCGGATTTGTGCTGAACACAGGGTTGATCATATAGAGATGGTTTTGTTGTTGCTGAGCAGGGTTTACACACAGCCAAGGCCTTTTCTGCTATTCGTGCTGCCAGGCACGGCAAGGAAGCTGGACGTGAATGGGAGGTCAGGAGGAGACACAGTCAGGACGGGTGACCCCAACTGACCGAAGGGATAGTCCCACACCATACGGCACTATGTTCAGTATATACAGTGGGGGGAAGAAGGATGAAGAGGGGGATGTTTGCAGTGATGGTGTTTGTCTTTCCAAGTCACCATTACCTATGATTGCATTCTGCTCTCCTGGGGATGGCTGATGATCCCAGGTCTGCCCATGGGAAGCACTGAATTCATTCATTGTTTTGGTTTGCTTGTATGCGTGGCTCTTGCTTTCCCTATCAAACTGTCTTTACCTCAACCCATGGGTTTTCTGCCTTTTACCCTTCTGATTCTCTCCCTGATCCTGCTGGTGGCGGGGCGAGTGAACAGCTGTGTGGGGCTTGGCTACCAGGTGGGGTTAAACTATGACAGAAAGGAAGTGACATTAAGTACAACACATTAACTAATGGAATGGCAGATTGACTAAAAACATCAAGATATATTCCATGCTGATGAAGGAAGGGGAATTATCCAAGACAGGTGTACCCTGTCTAAGTACCTTATTGTTACTTACTGAATGGCCTTGTTAGAGCAGGCCCCAAGAAGGAATGTGGAAACAGTCAGAGGTTTGGAGCAGCTCTCTTATCAAGACAGGCTGAGAGAGTTGGGGTTGTTCATTACAGAGAAGAGAAGACTCTAGGGACACCTCAATGAAGAAATTTAATACTTGAACAGACTTAAAGATGGAGAGAGACTATTTACCAGGGCTTGTAAGGACAGGATAAGAGACAACAGTGTTAAACTAAAGGAGGGTAGATTCAGATTGGACTCAAGAAAGAACTATTTTAGAGTGAGGGTGACAAGACACCAGGACATGTTGTCCAGAGAAGTTGTGGATGCCCCATCATTGGAGCAGGTCTCTGAGCAACCTGATCCATTGAAAAATGTCCCTGCCTGTGGCTGGGGGCTGGGCTAGAGGATCTTTAAAGCTCCCTTCTGACCAAACCATTCTATGATTCTATGAATTGTGGTGTCAGTATTGGCATGCTTTGCAACTCTCACATTCATAACCTCTGGCCTTATATTCTATGAGCAAATGAAGAAATTACTAGATATATTAGGAAAGGAAGGTATCGTAGTTCATTACAATAGAACATCCTTTTGGAGAGATAAATGAATGTAAGAAACATTATTGTGTATGTACATACTTGCATATATTTTGCTTATTTTCCCCATTTCTTTTACATCTAGTGAAAGTGATGCAAGCTAACCAGTTAGTAACAGAAAGATATAACATGGGACATCCATACTGACGAATTTACAACAAATTTATTTTCATTTCAGAAATTAACTGCTAACTGAAGTTCACAATGTAAGAGATTTTGGCATAATAAACTCAACCTACAGGGTGTAGCTTAGAAATTTTTACTGTTTGAAAGATGATCATAAATATTAATGGAATAGCCAGTGTCTTGTCTCAATTACAGATGAACCAATTTAAAAAACTTGACAGCTGAAAGCAAGAAGGAATCCAAATAGATTCTGTCAGCCTTTTGGAATCTTAGTGCGTGATCACTACCAGATTAGTAAAGATACCAACAGCAACAGACATTTAGATCATATCTATTTCAAAATGAGAATGGGTGTGCACTGTATATAGCATATTCTTTAACTCATGTATTCTGTATATGATTATTCTCTCTGAAATATAAACTATAAACATTTCAGATATTTATTTAATACCATGCTTTGCTAAAAGGTAAGATTTCTCTTTTGGACTAATAGTTTTTTCTAGGAAATTTAAATGCTGACTTTAGGCAAAAATCCTGTGAATCTTTCTAAAGAACCCAATACCATTCAGGATTTTACAGACTGTTTATACCAACTGTCGTCAAAAGGAGTACTTAGTGTACAGCTTTGAGAACGAGGGACATACAATGAGACAAACAATTATCTATCTTAAATTTTAGAAACTCAAACTGGAAAAGGCCCTACGAAAAGATTCATCAAGGCAGAATTTGCTCAGTTGCAAGCTAGCTGCTTTCTACATGAAGATAGAAGAAACCTTTTCAGATACTTTTTTTTTAATAGTATTCTCAGAGGAGATTTTACAATGTCACAGTGACCTGAATTTGAGTCCTATTCTTGTCAGATGTAGGCAGCAGAACCACAGAAAAACAGGCTGTAGCATTTAAACACATACGGAGTGTTTGCAAGACCCAGGATTTTGCACCAGGTCTCAGAAGCAGGGTAAGCCTATGAATAGCTAATAAATATTTACATGCTACTTATCCAGATTTTAGGAAGAAGGAAAACAAGAGAAAAAGATGTCATAGGTGGAATGTCACTTGCCAATGACCCAAAGATGACGTGATATCAACGATGAAATAAGATAGTCTGAATCAGAAATGCAAGGTATCACAGGCTCTAGAGTTTTTTATACCTCTTTGTAAATATTTTATATCTAGGGGGAAACGGCAGGTTTTAAAGAGATTTGAATCAAGAATGCAGAGGTTTAGATTAAATCTGAGGCTTCTCCCCCAGATTTTCTATAGACAAGACATAAATATGGCTGTGAACACATAGCAGATGAGCTGCCAGTCAAACGTGGATTGGTAAGAATGGGAGAGTTATGAAACAGGTTCAAATTCACATGTATACAGAGAGGATCACAAATTATACAGAGAAGGAATTCTAGAGGAACTACAATACCTGTAGTTACTCTGCAGTAGCAAATACACAGATATGTTAATGTATAATTAGACATTCAGTCAATGTGCAGGTATATTAAGGGGTGTAGAGGGCATTAAAGAGCTTTTACATGCAGTAGTCCTCTTCAAACAATTAATTAAACTTCTCTGATAATATCCTTATTGAGAGAATGTCAGAATAGTATGCCATCTCATATGTGGTTATATACATATATATATATATATAGTATATATAGTAGACAAAAAAAAATCTGGACAAAGTTTTTAAAATTTACTAGCAAATTGATACATTTCAATAGTGAATTCCATTCTGTGGACATAAAGGTACATAAACACAATTCAGTATCAGCCACAATTACTTCCCCAGTGTTAAAACACAGAATTAAGTAAACTTTATAGTTCATAGAGCTACAAATTATTTTGAAATATGCTTAATATGAGGATATAATGCCTTTGAAATGCAGCTATATCTTCCATTTCTTAGTCCACACTCCATTATGCTGATACTGCACTATGCATATGCACATACCTGTTAGTTTATCAAGTTTTCTATCAGTAAAACATTTTAAAGAAGTCTACTAAGATGAATTACATTGCTATTTCAATTAAAAAATTCTGAAAACCATAAATTACTCTCAGGTGTATTTGAACTTAACTATCTGTTACTATGTTACAATCCTAAATTATGACTTCTGAAATTTATTTCAGAAGTAAGGTCTCTGATATTTGTGACAATTCTTTAAAACAAAAACCTCTAATGTTTGGCAAGCATCTACATCCATTACAGTCTAAAAGAGAAAGGGCATCAGATGCAGGGAAAATTACAACAGAAATCTTGCAAACAGGATTTGAAAAACACAGCAGATACTCTAACAGCCTTCATAAAAAATACATGGGGAAAAAGACAGAATAAAGTAGAAAAGACAGCACAGAAATAAAATGGGAAAATTTAAGTACATTCAACTGCTGCCCGTTCCATGTCAAGCACTAACACATACTACAAAAGCTGGCCTATAGATAGTGGACTACTCGAGGTTTAGACAAGAACTGGCAGGGGCAGGATATTGAAAGAGCATAAATGAATCATATCCATCAACTATATCTTCCGAAATAAAATATTCAAACCACCAACAAACAGCTGTACGGCAGTTTTCCCTGCATAGTGATTTAAGTATTACAATTATTGCTACTCCAGTAGGAGATACCTACAAATCTGCAAGCAGTAGCAATGTCTCAAAATAGTGACAAATGAATCACCATCCTCTATCAAACTGGGTGGGACTATGTGAGCTAACTACATGTTCAGTCATTGATGTCATTACATTGGATCTATGATTGAGGACTACTACAATTACTGGAAATAGAATGATTTCTATAAAATAAAGACAAATATTTTTCAGGTCTACTAATAAAAACTTAATAAAAACGTATTAGTTTGCTTTGTGGTTTGTTTTTTTTCATATATTAGATGGTGCCAAAGGAAAGTGCACTTAATTTTGCCATTAAGTTAATTTCTATATAAAAGTCAGTTTCGCTGTATTCCCCATTGCTTCTGTCCCAGATAAGATGTTAGCAGTGCTTGCTTACTTGCAAATCACTTCGTAAGGCTCACTTAAGAAGTCTGAAATATCTGTTCTACCAAAAATCAGCCAACACATTCACTAGCAAATTAGAGAGCCAAACCTTTATGTTTTCAGCAGAGAAATTCATAGAATTTAACTGTTTAATAATCACTTACACAGTTTGCACTTTACAAATGCACATTGAATTATGTTCACCAATCAGCCATGTCACAAGAAGCAAAGGATACCCCACCCTCTTGTCACCAGGCAGCAGGAGAGGACCTAAGAGGTGAATGGAATGGAACCAGGTCTCTGTTCAAGGCAAGCTCACTTTCCCAGGTGCCTTTATACAATAGGTATGAGGTTCTGAAGAAGGACAAAAGTTCACAGGTGGGGAGTTGTCGAGGGTAAATAAGTCTACCCGCCACATCATAATAGCCTTGCTTATGAAAAAAAGTCATTCATGACTCCCTTCTGAGAGAAACAGAAGGACCAATATGCTAACCAGAGACAACCTGTACAGACCCTCTTTGGGGTCCAGGTTAGAGATGTAATTAAGAAACTCCACAGTCTGGTACAGCCCTCTGATTATTATCCACTACTAGTTTTTCAGGTGGGCAGCAATGAGGTCCCAAGAAGAAGCCTGAGGACTATCAAGAGGGATCTCAGGGCCTCAGGACAACTCACTGAGGGATGTGAAGCACAAGTAGTGTTCTCTATCCTGGCAGTTGCAGGGAGTGGTGGGAGTAGGAAAATCACACAGATGAATAACTGGCTCCAAGCCTGGTGTTACCAGCAGGATTTTGTGGTTTTTCATCACAGATCAGTTTACAAAACACCAAGCCTGCTGACAACAGATGGGGTACACCTGTCCCAAAGCAGAAAAAGGATCTTTGCACAGGATTTAGTAGGGCTCACTGAAGAGACTTTAAACTAGATTTGAACGGAGAAAGGGCTAAAACCAGGTTTGCTAGAGATAAGCCTGGGGGTAGCACACCAGGGACCTTCTCACTTTCTACAACTACCTGAAAGGAGATTACAGCCTGGTGGGTATCAGTCTCTTCTCACAGATAACAAGGCACAGGATGAGAGGAAATGGTCTGAAGTTGCAATGGAAGTTCAACTGATTGGAGATGCAAATACAGCACACAGTTGTAAGCAATGACAGAGAAGAAATTCTTATTTTTTATATTCTATGTTCAGGCAGTCTTCTCTTTCAGAGAGTAAGAAATTGTCTTCCTCAAGTTTACAGGTTACTGTGAGTCCACACTTTCAAAATTCATGATCATACTTCCTGCTTCCAATCAAACCCTAGTTATCACCAAAGACCTAAATTAGATTTTCTAATCATGAATACTGAGGCCGATTTTATGCTTGCACATATGCTATGTTGGATTCATCTCTTTCTTGACATAAGAAGAAAAAGGAAATTACAAAGTTACAAAATCTATCACAACTTCAACCTGTTTTACAGAGAAACGGTTATAATCCCACTGTGAGTTTCTGCCACAGAAATTACTGCCTGACATCCATGATTTCAAAATGTTCATGTCTACAAAACTCATCTGGGGAAATAAAATTACTAGAGCTATGAGAGATGAATATTAAAATATTCCATGACTTTTTTCCTTTTTTTTTCTTCAAATCTAGAATGACATTTTTCTTCATGCAGAACTTATAACTTTCTGTTAATCTAAACCTGCAAAGTATAAGCAGCAAAACCTCTCATTCTATTTTTATTACCACTGGATAGATCAGTGAGTTGTTACATCAATTCCACTCACACTTCAAACAGATGTATCAGTGAGATAGGCAGAAATTGAGAGTGCATCTGCTAGACCTCTTCATAGCAAGTTACACAAGAAACCAGAGAGATTTTACACCAAAATATAGAAAGATAAACAAATTTTCAGATTTTAGTAGAATAGTTGATCAGATTGAAATTTAATCCAGTGACCAATCAGGTGTCTGAAGTTAGAGAATGGATGAGAATTAATTTTGTCTACCTGTGTCCAGGCAAAACCAAAATCTTGAAAATAAACAACTAAAGAAACTAGTGCAGGTCTTAACGAAGACACAGTTATAAAATATTACTATAGAGAAAAATCTCTTCAAACTAATGCACCACCTCCTGTAAAATCTGATACTTACTTCCTTCATAGCTTTTCCTGTATTAATAAATATTCTGTTTCTGCTACAAACTTCTTATGGTCGTCATATAAACATAATCTCAAATTATCACCTTGGATCCATAAAAAAGCCAGGAGGTTGAAGATTCTTATAAACTGTATCACAAAATACTGCTGAAAAGAATAACTGTAATCTCTGTAAAAGTTCAAAAATCATTAGGATGAAGTCCAAAGCATAGATCTTTAACAATAGTTTATAAGATTTATTACTTTTTTATAAAAATAAGATCTCTACATCCACATTCTGTTATCATATCTATTGTTTCCCTCCTGACCTGCACTCTACCCCCACTAAATTTTTACATTCATGGAATTTTCTGAGGTTTTTAGATGCTCATTCATTCATAAAGAAACAATACAGGTCAATTCATTTATTAATTTCAAATCCCACGCCATCTCAAAATAAAATTAGTATACAACTTTTTTCTTATTTTGTGCTAAGGAACAGAAATTCAAGTTCTTAAATAAGACAATAAAGAGATGTTCCACCAGTTACTACTGGCACATTCTCTGACACTGTTACCTTGGTAGCTTTCATCCAGAAAATACAAGTCATTTGACCTAGAAGTCACAAGAAACTGTTAGAAAAGTGTCACTCATTGAACAGTCATATTGAACTCATTGACCACTCTGAAACTGAAGTTATTACATAAACAATCTTCTTAATAGACTTTATTTCTGCCACAGGTAATAAGCGTGAGTAACTTGGAGCCTTCACCAGTGGTCTCGTGACCCGAGAGAAGCGACTCCGGCTTCACCCAGTCTCTGTTTGAACAGAGTCGAGCCTGCATCAGCGCTCACGCAGGGTCTTGGCTCAGTTCACGCACAGCGGTTTAATTTAAGCAGGGAACTAAAGAGACGAGGAAGGGTTGTTTTCCGCTTGAGTTCAGATGATTTTATTACTGCAGTTGCATGCCAGGGAGTGGGTGAAAAAAAGACAAAAGGGGCTGTCGAGGGTGTCTGTTATAATCCGGAAGCAAGGGGAGGGCAGTCGGGAGAGAGCCAATCGCTGCGGAGGATTACAATGACTGACAGGGGCACTGGCCAGCCCCTCGGCTCTCCGCACACAGCAGAGCAACCAATGAGCTGCCCTTTCAGGCTGGGACCGCCCCTCCCGCTGTGGCCGGGGAGCCCCCGCCGTGGCCCGGGCTGTGCCACGCCCGGCTGCATTGGTGTGGGGGGGAGAGAGCCCAGCCCCCGCAGCTCCGGCACGGCAGGGCTGGGCCAGGCCATCAGCTACCCCCAGAGACACTGCAACATATTTCATTCATTCAAGTTTCAAAAATGAAGGTTTGATGGTACACACTATGTGTGTCAGATGCAAACATTAGGAAGTAAAGACAGATTTTTGCCTGAACGCCCTTTTTTAGGACTTCTTAACTTGGATCCCTTAGATAAAGTTCCTGAAAATCTGAACCCGGATCTAAATTTTCTGCCTCTAGCCTATCTGCGGTGAAAATGGGAGTCACAACACTTTCTACTCCTATTATTTGGGGAATGCATGGGAAATCTTCTGGACAGAAAACACAGTTTTTTATAAAGTTCTGTTCACATGTAAAATGCTTTTTTATCTAAGGATAAGATTGGTTGAATATTTTACATCAAATTATTTTGGGTCCCGGGGGGGTCTGCATTCATCTTGAACCAGATTCAGAATGTCATGTTAGTTGGTTAACATTGGTATTTCCATCTAACATGAGTACAAAGTAAAAGATGAAATACCAATCTAAACTACCAGATCCAAATATTTTCAGACTTTTGTTTCTTGACTTTTAGTCAACTGGCCTACAGTTAGAAATACACATTGTCACTCAGAGAGCAAATGCAAAGGACAGCTCCTGTAGTTATAAAATTCACTAGAAGTTACAATTTTTTTAATATCATATCCCACGAGAAACAGCAGGTAAACAATTACTGTACCTAAAACAAGCATGTCAGAGAACTGCTCCGTATAATTCTTTCTAATGGGGAAAATTTTGGCTGATACCTGAAAGTCAGTCAGAGAAAAGTTGCTAAAAATCAACAAACAGTACCTTCAGAGACACACAGCTCATTCATATTTGACAAGCTTTGCACTAGATTCTTCTACTATAACTTACAATATAGAGGACATTACAGAAGATTTACAGTATCACCAGCAACAGACTGGAAACACTTGGCCGGTGGCAATAGCCCTGCCATTCTTGGCAGACAAAATTATAACCAGGACACAACAATGAATGTGTATTAAAATGCTGAGAGAAAAAAAAAAAAGGAAAACAAAAAACCACAAAAAAACCAAAGCCCATACACACTTCAAAATTATGCAACAGTCACAGAAGTTATTACAGTGATATTAATCAGGTAGAATTTATTTGATATGTCAGCAAGCCCCATTACCCTTACATTATCCTTCCTTCTCTGTAGTCAATAATGTATGCTGCCCTACAAAATATTTTTCAACATCCACAAAAAACTGTTGCAAAGCCACAATAAAAGGATAGAATTAAACCTGTCAGTCTTCATGCAAATTCTAGTTAAATTTTACACATATACCTGTATGCATTGTGGTTAAAACTGCCTGTATGTTGGAGATCTTTTGGAACATCTCTTTCTCCTTGGACAAGACTTTCAGGCAGAAGTAGAGAACAGCAGGATAACTACTCATCTTATTTGACTGCTTAGTAACTAAATGAAAATGCAAAGATATGTTCTCTTTAAATTATTATGCCAAGATAATTAAATGCACTAAGAATATTACAGGCATGCATAGGGCAATTTAGCCCCCACATACACACCTTTCATCAAATTGTCTAAGTATACAGTGCTTAAGTATGTTTTGACTGAGCATATAGTAATAAAGAGCCTTTTCACTTTTCATTTATTTGCTAGATGTTGACTGAACATGCTATCAGCTGGTAGATTTCGAATGAGAAAAATCTACCAATGAAGTTGAAAGCAGGCTACAGAGTAACTTTAGTCACCTTCAGCAGCATGACATCCCATGAGTGTGGTTGTTATGATAAAACCCTAAGGATAAGCCTGAGTTAATTGCTAGGAATAACATTTCCTTCACTGAGAGAAGAGCCAAATAATTGAATCATACACACAGCAGACACATGCAAAATAAATATACAGGTCTGAATGTTAAAATAATGAAATACCAAATAAGAATACAGGCACTTTAGACAATTAAGTGAATGACACATATTAGAAATATATTTCTGCATTTATGTACAAAAAAGATTGCAAAAATACTGATCATCCTTAATGGTTACTTCTCTGCAGTTCTATAGGAGAATTCAAACAAAGGCACTTTACTTAAAGCTTTATCTGACAATTACTATTAAATACTTTCCAAATGTTGTTACATATGAAATCACATTTTAGGTTGAGGCAGATATCCTACTTTTTGGACATGTACAGTTCATTAATGCAGTCAGATAATATATTATTTTTACATATACTGTAAACAAATTACATACTCTTACACTGCAGAAAAGGCAAGTGCACTGCAAAGGCACCACTCGCTATCCTCTTTTTAAATGTTCAGATGAGAGTGCTGACATGATTTTAGTCATAACAAGACAGAAAAAGCTATTTCAAATAACACTGTGCCACATACAAATATTTCAGACCTCTTTGCAGCTCAATTGTTTTAGTCTTTTAAAAGGTGATATGTTAAAGTTTGAGAAGAGTTATATACTTGGAGAAAGGCAAGTATGAAAATATTATCAAGTGTTTTATACTGCCATCAGAGTTATAAAGGGCGTTCTGCCATATTCTGCCTCCATCTTTAACTGAGCAGGTAGTTTAGTTCAAATTAAAACTGGATAAAATAATAGGAAAATTATAACTTACTACACCCAAAGTCAACAAAACCTTCAATTCTACAATATTGCTTCTGTGTCTTCTATACCTAATCTGTATTCATTAGTACAGGGCTCAAAGACATCTGAAGCTCCTACATAATCCTTTTCTGGTTGTATTTTGATCCATGTCCACTAAAGGAAAATATATTTATGTGAACAATAACACTCCTGACATATCCTTCTATTTCCAGATGAGGTTTTCTGCATCACTACTAACTTCATTCATTTTTATCTCTTTCAAAAGATTGCATCACTAATTGCAAAGTTCACAGAACATTGACTTTAAGTCTATACCAATAATTTTTTAATTGTCTTTGTTTTAATGGGAACTCAAAATGTGCCTCTGAAGATTCACTGCAACCTACTGACAGAATTCCTATACAGAATCTGCACAGTTTTAATGTGAACTCAAAATGTGCCTCTGAAGATTCACTGCAACCTACTGACAGAATTCCTATACAGAATCTGCACAGTTTTAATGTGAACTCAAAATGTGCCTCTGAAGATTCACTGCAACCTACTGACAGAATTCCTATACAGAATCTGCACAANTTCAAAAGATTGCATCACTAATTGCAAAGTTCACAGAACATTGACTTTAAGTCTATACCAATAATTTTTTAATTGTCTTTGTTTTAATGGGAACTCAAAATGTGCCTCTGAAGATTCACTGCAACCTACTGACAGAATTCCTATACAGAATCTGCACAATTTTAATGAGTGTGTCTCTCCCAGTTGTACTTCCATCTGAAGATCCTAAAAGAACACTCAAAAAGTTGAACCTACCTAGGCTAGCTATCAGTTCCTCTTCTCAATTTTTCACATCTCTCATGTCCATTCCTTGCATCATTTCTCCTTGCAATTTTTGTAATATTTCATTTTCTTCACTTTTCATGTAGCCCATCAATTATAACCACTTCTTTCTGTTTGTGTATTTTATCTGCCTTCTCCACCCCACACCCAATGTTTCTACTTCAGTTGAAGGAGAATTCTGGCTACTTCTGATATGTATGGGCATACCAAAAGTCCAGCTACTGTTTTTAAGATATAAACTGTCTTTCATGATGCAGACACATCTTGCATGAAAATTTAATACTGAGCTAAAAAAACTCATGACGGTAAACAATTTGCTTTAAAGAATACAATGAAAGAAGCCATTGCAAACTTTAAATCAGTGTTCATTTTGTGGCTTGATAGTTGTCCAATCTCCCAACCCAGTGCAGCATATAAATAAATGTGCAAGACTTACTATACATTAGAGTTATAAACACTTTTCTTAAGCATGAGAAAATGTTGATCTGTCTGTTGCTAAACTGAGTCTCTACTGAAAAAAATACACCTGTGTTCTGTACCAGGTAGATGCTAACAGGGCTCCATAAATTGAATTGATCTGTTCATTATTTGTAATCAGAATTTAAGACAAAGGTCCCTTTACCCCTACACTAGGCCTGTTCTCTGAGGTATGCCATCACATATATTCTGTCCAGAACTCACTTCACATATGCTAAAGATACTTGTTTGATCACTGGTTGTCAGGATCAGCAAAACGTAGAAATGTAGCAGGTTAGAGACTTGTCTCCCACAAGCTTATCTCAGCTTGTCTACAAGTGTCTGAGAGCATCTGTTTAAGAGGCAGACACCAATCAAAAGACCTACATGTCATACAAACATATCTAAACCAAAACAGCCTGTGTCATGGTCACCAGTGTGACTTTTACCACCTCTTTTATGCCTCCTTCTCTAGGCCAGTGTCAAAAGGGACAAAATGTTCCAGTTTTCTTTACTTCTCTGTCACTGTCCCTCCTTATTATATAGCTCCTTAATGCTTAGCAGGCTCTTTATTTCCACCTCTCTTATCTCCTTCATCTCTTATTTTGCATGGGACAAAAAAAATGGGTAAATATCTATTTGCAAGAGAGCAGAACCCTTTTTTTTTTCATCTCAAAAGCTCTGTATCTGTCTCCTTCCTCATCAAGTCATTTGTCACAGTGGAACTTCCTACCCTCTCTCTTCTTCTTTACCAAGATCTTCAGACTGCAGATTCTGCCTCAATTCAGTGATTCTAAGTTTTTCTATCTAGAGAAAATTAAAGAAAAAGGTGAAATTCTATCCAATTTATCAGAAATAAAATAGAAACAGAAAAGCAGGTAACAGAACCTGACGGGCAGCAAAGCACGATGAGATTTTAAAAAGCAGCTATTTCAGTAATAGGATGAGACGTGGGTTCAATTATATTTGAAGGGCTTGTATCACCAAGCTGTTTCACTCTATGCATTTCCAGCATGCAAATAGTTGAGTCTAAGTACTTCAGAAAAAAAGTAAGCACTTGCAGCACCTATACAACAATACAGATAGCATAGTTTAACTTTTTAGTATGTGAAATCTTGAGCCTCAGAAATCATCTAACCTATTTGTGAGATATTGTACATTACAGGAGAAAAGTACCATCCCTTCCTAATATCTTGTCCACTCAGTATTAAATGCTTACAGAGCACCATGTGCAGTATTTTGCTAACTGAAAATTCTACTGATATATGAAAAAAAACTGTTATAGGGGCAGTATCAAAATTCTGCCTCAAAAGCAGTAGATTCACTTATTGAATGATCTAAATTAAAACCCTAAAATATAGATTGCTTTATTTCCCCAAATCCCATTTGAGAATGAAGAGTAGAGTTTATGTATAGGGATGGGCAATCAGCAAGTGTATAAAGTTTAACAAGAGCAAGTGCAGGATTCTGCAGCTGGAACAAGGCAACCCTTGTTGCCTATGTAGACCAGGGAATGAGAGGCTGGGAAGTAATGCTATGCAAAGGAACCTGGGGGTCCTTGTCAATGACAGATTGAGCATGAGTCATCAGTGGAGGGCCAAACTCTGTCCTGGGAAGCATCAGGCACAGCATCAACAGCCAGGCAAGGAAGGGGATTGTCCCGCTCTGCTCTGCACTGAGGTGGCCTCACCTCCTGTCCTGTGTGCAGTTCTGAGAGCCACAGTATGACAAAAATATGAAGCTGTTGGAGAGCATCCAAAGAAGGGCTACGAAGATGATGAAGGGTCTGGAGGAGAAGACGTATGGGGAGTGGTTGAGGTCACTTGGTCTCTTCAGCCTGGAGAAGAGGAGACTGAAGGGAGACCTCATTTTAGTCTACAACTTCCTCATGGGGGGAAGAGGAGGGGCAGGCATTGATCTCTTCTCTGGAGTGACCAGTGACAGGACATGAGAGAATGGCATGAAGCTTAGTTTGTGTGCTAGGAAAAGGGCACTGGAACACGCTCCCCAGGGAAGTGGTCACAGCCCCAAGCCTGACAGAGTTCAAGAAGTGTTTGATCAATGCTCTCAGGCACATGGTGTGACTCTTGATAGTGCTGTGTAGGGCCAGGAGGTGGATTTTGGTGATCCTTGTGGGTCTCTTCCAACTCAGAATATTTTGTGATTTTCAGGTATGGTATTAGTGGTTTCTGCTTTTTATGAGTAGGCTCATTTAAAAATTATTTTAAACAATAATTGAGGGGGTTTGCTATACATAGTACTATAATACGCTTTAGGTCATACAGAAGTGTACAAACAGCCCGCACTGGTATAATAATAAATAACAAGCAAAATAAATTATAAATCCTGCTCTCCAAATAAGCAGAGTTGATTTGTAGGCACCAATAGAAATAAGGAATACTTTTAGGAAGGTTGTTGTTTTATAAAAATTCTAAATATAATTCTAAATATTTTCTCAACAACTGAGTTGAGATTTTATGAAACACTATGGTGTTGACATGACATCAAATATCTTCATCATATGATGAAGGACAGGTTTTGCTGACTCATAGTGACACCAATCACAGGCTTGATGACTATCATGTGGTGCAAAACTGAGCCTTTCACCTGCCCTTAGGGGAATTCCTGTGCAGCATATGTATGCAAAACCTCCAAGCATTTCAGGTTATAGTGAAAGAATAGCTGGTATATCCACTAGCCAATACACTGCTACATTATTTTCATATCAAACTAATTTTATTAGCAATAGTTTTCATAAATGAAATCAGAACAAAGCTGGGAAAACAGTCGTTTTGTGCATGAAGCTCCAAATTATATAGTAATTTATATAGTCAAGTATGAATAAAAGTTCTTTTACTGCAGAAAATATGTTATCAGAAAATTGCTGCCAAAGCTTTGCAGTCAACTGCAATTCAAAATGCAGTATGCTTTACTGAGTGAATTAGAGAAACTGGTTTTTATACACACAAAAATTTAAAAACCTTTACACAATCACACAGACAATAAAAATTTCTGTAAGTTCCATGAAAGTTAGACATGGACTTATATGTAAAATCAAGATAAACAACTTGCAGTTGTGAATGCTGGAAATATCTGAGCTAATCTTCTAATGCAAGCCTGAGATAACTCTCTTACAGATACTTGATGAACTTTTCAATTCCGTATCATGGTAGTTGGGACATCAGACTACTTTTTGCATGACTGTTTTTTCACTTTTTTAAGATCAAGTATAAAAAACTCTTTGATGGTTCTAGTGCATGCTAGAAGAGATGTGAGAGAATATTTTCTGAATATAATAATTTCAGAATTATTAAATAACTCCAAACAAAGGTAAATTTATATGAAAGGATTAACACTGTTCAATGACAAAAGATAAAAAAATATTTAAGTAACTACAGAGTCATCTGCTACAGCCAGCACCATAATTTCATAGCACTTATATGTCATTTATAGAAATAACTGACTCAAATTTCTAATGATTTCTGGAAATCATTTAGGACATAATGAAAAGTTGGCATTTAGGTTTGCTAAGGCTGAAAGTACTTAAAATACCTCACAATATTTTTAGTGTAGCATTCTTCAGGGAGATTACACCATTAATAAACGTACAATCTACAAGTCCAGGATTCTACATGTATCTCTAGTGAACATTATATGATTTTTAAGATAAACATTCACAGATAATTTGTTCATATGAGCCTATTCTAAACCTCTCATCTGGGAAAACCTTACATTCCAAAATCCTTAACACATTCAGAGCAATTAGTCATTCATGACTTCAGCAGCCTTCATGGGATAACCTTCATGTTAATCTTTCTTTTCTTCAAAAAAAAAAGTATAAAACACTTTGTCCAAAGATAGATTTCACTCTGCACAGGATAACACATACTGAGAACTTAAAATAAAGCCCATCTCCTGGAATAAGTGTTTAGTCTAAGAGTTTTTATTTAACGTTTCAACGTCATCACCACAGAACTGAACTGGCTATTCTCAATATGACCAAACATCTTGGCAATGATAGAGGCCTGCATTGCTTTGCATTTCAAGAGACTCCAGACTCTCTTGTTCCTATAAGCTTCTGTTTGGCTGCCTTGCAGAAAGATATCACAATACATCTTACTTACTTACTTTTATTTGCCTAAGAGCACAAATTCAGCGGCTTGATTGGCACTTTTCTGCTTTCTGTACCTAATGTACATAATTTTATGTCTTCACAGTTTAAGTGCTAATCTCATAATTTAATGCCAATACTTTTGCTGGAGTAGACCATTTTAGTCAATGCTTTTTATTACTAAAACTCTTTTTTATATATTGTAATTGGTTAAGCATGATAATTTTCTTCCCTTTTCTGCTTCCTATCTTCCATGTTTCACAAGCTTCAATCTCCTCTTGAATTGCACAGAATGGTTTGAAAAAAACACAGACAAATAAATAACCTGATAATCAATATTCAAGACAATGAATTTAATAAACAAGAAAATAATAATGAAGTGTTGCAGTGACTCAGCCCACCTTGGGGCTGAGTGCCATACAGTGGGTGGAATTCCCCACTTAGGATTCCGACCCTGAGGGTGGGGGCAAGGCCCTAATCTAGGGCTGACACCCACTGTGTGTCACTCCCGCAGCATCTCCTCCCTCCTGTCCAGAAGCTTCGCTGTTCCTTTCTCCCCACTGGCTCAAACCCCTCATGTTTAATAATGTAGCCTATTCTTTATGTATGAAGCGCTGGAAGGTTCTGTTCGGTTCGGTTCTCTGTTGGTTGGTTTATATCTGTTCCTCCCCTGATATGTTATGATTTGTTCCCTGTTGCCTCATGTCCTTCCCTTATTGGCTTGCTCCATTGCTCCCCTCTCTCTCCAACCCCCTTTAAAAAGTGCTGTCACCCCTTCCCTAACACCTTTGACTGACTGTCTCCCTTCCGTCCACACCCCCTGCTCTTCAGGGTAGAAATAAAGCTGGGACTAAAGACACAGCATTGGCCCTTTCTCGTCTTTCACCCTTGCCAAGTTGCTAGGCAACAGTGCTGCTGCAGCCTGCCCTGACTGCTTTCTCAGGCAGCACACAACTGCTGACGGGCCATTGGTAGCCACGCCGTGTGGACACCGGACCGTGTCGCTTGCCGGGGCCACCGGGCGGCTAGCGGCCAGAGCGACAATGAAGGTCTCAGGCAAGTCACCAGAATTTCAGTATGTCTTCATTGTAATGACTAAGCAATAATACAGTGAAAGTCAAATGGAAGTGTAGCCGGGACTAATATGAGATTAATTTAATGTCCTCATAGAATGCCAATACCTGATTTCTGCTTAAGAGAGAACAGATATATAGAAAGAAAAACAATAAAATCTACATTCAGTATGCACCACGTTAGTCTTCAAGATGAGACAGAACTTTCCCTCCCTAGTTATACACAGACAGCTGAGTGCAAATAACTGAAATCTAAAAAGAATACATACCATTAGATTTTGGATCTAGTTATTTCAAAAGCAGTCAAATCAGTGGTCTAACTTCTCATATGTCACTGTGATTTAAAATGAACCCTTTGAGGAAAGTGGTAGATATTCACAAACAACTTTCCCACTCCTTGTACACTCCACAACTTCCCATGCAAATCTAATAAGTCAGTTAACTTAAAACATTATTCTGGACACTTCCTCCTAAATCCTCAAATGTACAGAGGTTACTTTATAATAGGTCTTGTACTATGATGGGGTGCAGAAATCCTTGCAAAACCCTTGTGCATTCCTTATTAGAAAACCTATTGAAATATAGAAAATTATAGAATATAGAAAACTATATTCTCTAGTGTATTTTATTCTTTCTGAATGTGAGACTGTAACTTCAATATGATTCATAAGAATTTGTCACCTTTTCCCTTCAAAATTTATGTTGTACTAAGAAACGGAATGGGCACTCCTATGTAACTTGCAGAGCATCTCTGTCACAGCACTTTTTCTTTTCTAAAGGTCACAATTGTTTCAGCATCAATTGATATGAGAATATTTCCATACTCATACTTTGTTTCCCACGTCCTGAACTTCAAAGGTGGCAATGGAACTGTTTCTGCAAACTGTGAGACTACAGTGTGACTCATTATCTTAGTATGACTTTGTCCTAAGCCTGCATTTCTCTGCTTGTTCGTGAGGAAGACATGAAGAACTGTTCTGAAGTGATGACATCCCACACAAGAGGATCAACTGCATTCACACTTAAAACCATGCTTGGGGGAAATTAGGAAGGAAAGGAAGACTGTTAAATGGAGACAGAGACTGGAGTGGATTTAATCTTTAGATAAGATTTCTCTACAGTGACAATATTCCTAGAGAGTTAAACTGGATATGGTTACCATGGAGCTAAGACTCCCACAAAAAAAAAAAATTACAGCATTTTGAAACATTTGTTGGAAGCACACAGGCAGACAAATAAATGACACTGCACCACTTTCAGGCTTTATCAGGTCACTTAAATTCTACCTGCAATGTGGAAGGTCAAGGGAGGGATTTTTACAGTCTTTTACTGAATATTTCAGCCATAGCCTTTCTAATTTAGAAATACTTGCCTGAAAACTGCAGATAAGTTTCTTGCAAGACTTCACCATATTAATGCAATTCCTTATTAGCAACAATGTTTCCAAGTGAACTGAGGAGTTTGGTTTAACTGTGAATGTAAAAAAAACCCAACAACAACCAAACAATAAAAAGCAATACAAAAGAATGCTGACATCAATCTTTCCCCTTCTTTGTAGGAATTGCATTTCTACTGTTGAATTTGATAATGTAAAGGCATCCTATGCCTAAGAGGATTACTGCTGTAAAAATTACGTCTTAGTATAGCTGGGCAAGACTTTTTTTGAGCGTGTTTGTGTTTTGTCTAATTAAAGCATACTCCAAGAAAAGAGGATTGTCAGCTCTAAAGCCCTGGTAATAAGGAGTCAAGTTTTCTAGAGAATATTTAAAATAAACTATTCTGTAATCTGTGGAAGTATAGTAGTTAGCTTTAGTTCTACTCTAATGGCCACTGATTGCCTGTTCTAGTTTGGATACAAGCTTTCACTATGGGCATCCTGAGCACAACCTTAAGGCTACTACTCTCCATTCTTCATAAACTCTCAGAATGCCATTTCTGCTACTTGAGGATAGCTCTCTCAGTGTACAGAAATCCAGCTACAACTGTAAACCTGATTTGGAGAGTTTTGGCCTATAGAAAACTACAGTGATATTCTAAAATTTTTCCTTCTGACTCAGCACTAAGGACAGTTTTGCTGGCTGATTCTGTCTGAGAGAGCACACTTCTGACGAAGTCCTGTGCCCTATACAATATAAAGCTGAGTGAGTAAATACTGTTAGGAGAACTAAGTCACTCAGTGGTAACACATAACCCAGGTTAACAAACTGCTTGGGGAAGAGTGGCTGGAAAGCTGCCTGTGGAAAAAGACCTGGGGGAGTTGGTCAACGGCTGCCTGAACATGATCAGACAGTGTGCTCAGATTGCCAAGACAGTCAATGGCATCCTGCCCTGTATCAGCACTAGTGTGGCCAGCTGGACCGGGCAATGATTGTTCCCCTGTTCTCAGCATTGGTGAGGCTGCTCTTTGAATACTCCGTCCAGTTTTGGACCCCTCACTACAAAAAAGACATTGAGGTGCTGGAACATGTCCAGAGAAGGGCAAAAAGGTGGTGAAAGGAGAAGAGGAGTGGCTGAGGGACCTGGGGTTGTTTAGCCTGGACGGAAGATCTTTTACACTTTGCAGCTCCTTGAAAGGAATCAGTCTCTTCTCCCATGTAGCAAGCAGTAGGGCAAGAGGAATTGGCCTCAAAATGCACCAATGTAGGTTTAGGTTGGATATTAGGAAAAACTTCTTTACTGAAAAGTTTGTCAAGCATTGGAACAGGCTACCCATGGAAGTGGTTGTGACACCCTCTCTGGACGTATTTAAAAGATTCATAGATGGAACATGGTTTAATGGTGAACACAGTTGTTCTAGCTTAACATCTGGACTTGATCTTAAGGGTCTTTTCCAACCTTGATGATTCTGTGGCTCTTTCCTATGACGCTATGAGAAAGCACATTTCTGGAATCACTTGTTTCTGAATTAAAATTAAATTTCCTTCAAAACTAAAATATGATACTGAAAAAAAATACTCTTAAGAGCACCAAAACCAGCCTTACAGTCCTATCTAAGTGATGCCAAGATAAATAAAGACTAGTGAGTACTTGAGTACCTGACATTTCACCATTTTCTCTTAGAGAGTACAGAGAGATTGCACTGACAGAAGACCACACTTGGCATGAACCTGGTAAATACACTGCCCTGTACTTACCAGAACCTTGTAAGAAAATACCTTAGCAGGCCAGGGATTGTTTCCAGCAGGCAGTACAGCTAATATCCTGGGATATTAGTTCAGCTGTGTGCATGTAGGCTGTGTACTTCCACTTCGTCTCAAGCCTAAAGAATTCACTCTAGCTATTTCATTTGCTAACATAGTCAGCAACTTTACAGTCCTCAGAAAAGCCTTAGTAACATAGTCTGTCTTCTTTTTTTAGGTTGGTGTCTAGGTTGAATTTATGTTCTTAAATATATGCTATGAAAGGTGACCAAGTCCTGGCCAAGAAAAGAGGAACTTACTATGTCACTGTCCTAGAAGTGGTTGTCACCCATGTTTATAGGAGTCAGACAGCAGGAATATAAAAAAGAGATAAAAAAATTGTAAGGAAACCAAACATCCAGTCATATGAAAGTAAGCTAAACAAACTCAGTTTACTTATTTCAGAAAAGACAAACTGGAGAGGGAATAGAATTCTTCTTTATAAATATATTGATAAATTACAGTTGGGACATGTGAAAAAAATCTATAAATATATAAATACATTTCAGCTGAAAAACTGAAGCACCATCACAAGATCAGTGGCTTGGTACCTTGATAAAAGCAGCAGGAGAAAAGTTATGATTAGCTTTAAAACTGAAGTTCAGTTCAAAATGGACTCAATGACTGAAAAAGTTCTTTCCAGTCCTGTGTTCTTGTGATGCATAAATACATATTTCCACATTAACTGAAAGCAAATGCAGGACTATTCTAAGCAAAGATAGCTCAGATGGATACTATGTAGTAAACATAAGGTGAACAAAAAGACTGGAGAGTCTCAGTGACTTAGCGAGTCTGAAGAAGAATCTATGAAAATGGTCCTTGAAGAGTAATGACAGAAAAATGTCAGCATTATTGTTGCCATAGGTTTTAACCCTTGTATTTTTCAAATCCTGCATTGTCTGGCGTGTGTGCTTTATAACTCGTTGGTTGCTGTTTTCTATAGACATAACACTAGACATACCACTTTGTACTTACTCTCCAAGGACACTTAGACTGCCCAGACCCATGCTTCTAAAGAAGGGGGCAGGGGAGGAGGGGAGCGAGCTGGGGGAAATTGGAAAGTTTTAATTAGTAAATGTATGCTGATATGCGAATGGACCAGACCTATAAAAGTGTGGAGAACTCGTGACTCGTCATCCATTTTGGGTGATGCCCCAAGGAGGGGGCTTTGTCTGCCCTAAATGTACCTTTGAAGGCCCTTCAAATAAATACTCACCTTTTATTCCCTTACTCCTGCCTGGCCTCAGTTTTTGGGCTAGCCTTTTAGGCATCATTATTAGCAAAGTATCTTTATCTGTTTGTTGTATTCCTTCCATATTCAAGAAAATGTGGCCTTGCTAACTACTGAACACAGATTCCACTTTGAAGTTTTTGTTTTCCACAAAATATACCTATTTGTAATTTTCCACTAAGACCAAGCAAAATCCTGTTAAGACCCCCAATTTTGACAAGTCATGCATATCAAAATGAATAAAAAGCCTGCCATTCCTGGATTTGTTTATAGCCTTAAACAACAAGAGAAAGAAGGGCAATTGTTCTCACTTTGTTTTTCACACCCTCAGGTAGAGCTAAAGGGGAAGTGGGTATGAACTGGTGTGTCAGTCTCTCCTTGGGAATATTCGCTACTCCTGTGTCACTCACAGTGACTGAATATAAAGATTGTCTCGCTATTCAACCCTATCCCCATACTTCCTTTTTTTTGACCACTATGATACAACTAACCTTCTTGTCAAACTAAAAAAAAAATCCATCTCTGTGGGATAATTGTACCTTGGTGTTTTCCTTCTTATCCCGTTAAATAATTGTATCTTTTACAACTCCCGCTTCTGTTGCCTGCAAAAATCAGATTCATTACCCAGTGTACAACAAGCCAATAATTACACTCTTGAGAGAGACGTTGATTATTTATTTCAGAGCTGTGCAACCCTGGGTGTCTGGTAGCACTCCACAAATCAATCAACTATCAAAACCTTTTACTATTTATACATTTTAGCAAAGAAAATAATTAGTGCTCATTGGCTACAAGGATCATAGCTTTCTTACTAATTAATATTCTATCTTCTATTGGTTAATGATTCTTTTGCTTCTCATGCTGATTACTCCCCATGCTCAGGCTTTCTCTTGTTTTGAGTTGGTGGGTTTCTTGTGCCGGTGCCAATCTCTCCCTGCCAAAATTATCTTTAAGGCTGGTGTCTAGGTTGAATATGAGCTGATTTTGGCACAGTTGCTGAGTTTGGCTTATTGATTTCTTCCTTATCCTGGGAGTTCTGCCAGATGATCCATAAATTTCTGCATTCTTTGTGTCCACTACCTGTGGTTATCCTACTTCCCAAGCCTTGTTAACCTCCCTCTAGGTCTGAGATCACTGAAGTATGTCCAGCTCTATACCTTAACAAGGCAATTCTACCAAGAAATAATTTGTTTTTCTAACACATGGACACTGTTGCGGTTCCTCTGGGTGTGGCTTGCGACCAGCCTGTTCCCACCGGGCCGGGGCGGGGGGGTGCCGGTTCCTTTCCTCCCCCGCGTGGTGTGGGTCCTTTCCCCGCCGCCGCATGGCAGCTGGGATGGCACAGCCCGGCTGGCAGGGGC
>VZRZ01002579.1:964755-1020716 GCA_013398175.1 Climacteris rufus
TATTTCCCTGCATAAATTAAACCGCTGTGCGTGAGCTAAGCCAAGATTCTGTGGGAGTTCTGATGCTCGGCTCGTCTCTAATCGGAGACTAGATAAGGCCTGAGTCACGTTAGTTAGGCAAACTGGATTGACGCAAAAGACTCCAAGTTACTTGCGCTTTCTACCCGCGTCAGGACACCACTTAGAGCTGGCTTGTTAGCTGCTCTGTGTGTCACAGATTAAAATCTCCCTTCTTCTTGATTAGGCTTGAAAGTATACAAAGATCAAAAATCAAAGAACATTAAGGGAATATTCCACCTTTTGCAACACTTCCTTTAGCTGCCATTCCTTTAATCAAGCAAATTCCATTTCTGTTAAGTTATTGATGCTAATCACAATGCCCGTCTACAAAATATTCAAGTTTGTTGGTTTTTTCTTCTTTGTTTTGTTTTGTTTTGTTTTTGTTTGGTTGTTGTTGTTGTTGTTGTTGTTTTGGTTGGGGAATCATCCACCATCTTTCACAGACAGTAATTCCCTGCAGAGGTAACCCACTAGCACTTTTCCAATTTGTTTGGAGTTGGGTTTTGTTGTTTGTTTGTTTGCTTGTTTGTTCTTGTGGTTTCACCCGTTTCTTTTAACTTTTATTTAACACCTTCATTTTGCAGTGTAACATTTCTAATATGGTATGACTCCTACTCATACTGATCCGAGTCTCATTTTCCTTGTGCACTCATCTGCAGCCTGTCCATCCACACATCCAAGGCAAGCTCTTTGTATCAGAGAATCCATGGTTTTCTTGAGTTTGCACACAAGTAGACCCTAGGCTTTATCTGGATGCAACAGTATCAAAATGAAAACTACTGAGATATTTAAAAAAAAGCAAAAAAAAGTTTCTTGTCCAGATAGTCTACGTATTTGTATTATATCACAGGTACTATTTTGCTTATAGTTTGCTTAGATTAACACCGCAGTTTGAATAACAGCTACAAATATTAAGGGAGTCCTTCAAAGCACATTAATTAGGCTAAATGGGTTTTAGTGATGGTTCACTTGAGATTGTTTAAGATAATTCTCTCAAGTTTGGCCATCATTAGATCACTGGACTGAAATTACTACTTTTCATTGGAACATAAGGAGTGGCTGTTCTACTTGTTTAATGCCGAATTACTGTTTTCCAACAAAATTTTAATATAAATAACATAGAAATTAAGTATCTTTTTTTTTTTTTAATTGAACCACAGATATCCCTTTTGGCATCCACAAGCCTTCATATTTAGAGTATTTACCTTCCAATTACTATTTAGCAACAGTACACTCTCATTACATATAACTACCAATAACTGACTTTTACACATAGCTATAACATTCATCTAGTTCTACATATGAACATTACACTAACTTGTAAACAGCTGAAGACAAGACCTGCAGCCAGTGATTCAAGCACAGCTAATAGTCACAAGAGCCATGCAAATTATGTATGTACTAGACAGAAAGTAACCAGAGCGAATATGCATATATAATGTTGTAACAGGAGAAGAAATACTTGGGAAGAAGCAGGTGTTGCCCTTGCTTCAGACCTTTATTTTAGGGTAGAAGAACGTTGCCCAACATTGTCTAAGACAACATTTCTGCAAACATTGGTGGTAGAGCATTGCATATTCCGCCCGCCCCCCCAAATTCTTACATGATCAATGTTCAATTATCCTATAATCAAACCACCAACCTTAAAAAAAACACAAAGAATGGTCGTGTGTACCAAGAATCATGACTGCAAAAATCTCTGCTTGATTAAAAGGAGGTATAAGTTATTCTTAAGATGCCTCCTTAGTCAAAGAAAACTGCACCTGGATGGTGACGTGGTTGGGTGGGAATTAACTCAGCATTGCCAAAAGCTCACTACTTTTGCCATGTTTATTCAATATTACAGAATCACAAATCAACTAGCTTGGAAGAGATCTTTGAGGTCATCAAGCCTATGTCCTAACACGACCATGTCAACTAGACCATGGCACGAAGTGCCACATCCAGTCTTTCCTTAAACACCTCCAGGGATGGTGACTCCACCACCTACCTGGACAGCCCATTCCAATGCCTGATCACCCTTTCTGTGAAGAACTTCTTCCTAATGCCCTATTCGTGGTTTCTAGAAAATTATAACTATGTCTTTGCCTCTGTTCTCTGCATCTGCACTTGAGAGAAATAGCTCTGTGACTTCTATAGTAACAACTTCAAGCACCAGTTTACTGTGAAAATGCCTGGCTTAAGAAAGAATAGGAAGAGAAAACAGCACACAGAAGCTGGTGTCTGGTTCTGGTGTTCTGATATAGCTGCATTACACAGCTAGCTGATAGGGTGTTTTCCTACAGCAATGCTGCTGAAGATTTAAGGGATGCACACACTGGATATTGTTAACTGATGTTTCCTGGAAGTAGCCTGAGGACAGGATAATCTTCCATCAGCTCCCATGTTATCATTGGCTCTCTGTGTGGTTTGTTTGAGAAAAACAAAAAGAGACACAGATGTGAAAAGATTAAAGTAGTAAATTAATAAGGATGTAGTTAAATTGCATGAACTCATGATGGAACCATGTAATTACATGATTAATTTTCTAAATAGCACTAGAAATATTCTACTGATGTCCCAGACTATCTGTAACAGAATATCACCTCTTTCATCTTTTTTGTTTCTTTGCAGATTTCTCCTCCTTCTTCCCTCCCCCTGCCACCCCCCCTCCACCTCCCTTTATGTTGTGGTGAACACATTTCACCCTTTAGAATGTTGTGATTTATGATTCTAAATGGTCTTCATATTGGCAAGGATAAGAAAGGTCATATTACCACTCTAATTGGCAAGTTAATCTTTGTAAACAGGCCCTTATTTCGTCAATGATGTTATTTAAGCCTAAGGTCAACCTTGAGAGAAGCTGGCTTGGGAAGATCCCTGGCAGATAAAAATGAGTCTTTCTAACAAAAACAAACTTCTGTCATGAAATTCAATTTACATGTGCAGAGTGAATCTAGAATCTTCCACATACCATCAAGCTTCCTGAATTAAAAAAAAAAAGTCACAGAAAGACTGTACTTCCTTGTTCAGCTTCTCTCAGAGTTGGTATAGCGAGGCACCAGTGGATACAACATTACAGCTAATTACTTGTGCAGCCCTATGACAAGAAATAGTAACTATACTCTGGTTGGCAGTAAAAGGTCATTAACAACAGCTTCTGTAATTTATCTGCAGTAAGGCCAGCTAGGTCATTCACAATGAATCACCAAGTTGTGACTTTTAGAATCAAAAATGAACAAAAGCCTTAGTAAGGAAAAATTTTCCCTTTTGATAAAGTTCTCTTCCTTAATAAAGAAAATTTTTTAACATTATAGATATATTTCTGTATATTCATGACAATATATTTTAAATTCAGGTGATATTTTTCTTCTTTTTCCACTTTGAGGAAACTTGTTACAGTCTAACAAATTAGCAATTAGGGTGTCGTCTCTACTGGAAGAATAATCTTGCTGTTTAAACAATGTTTGCAACATATGACATAAATCAGAGCACATTCTTTTGGACCTTGACATTTATTTAACTCTAGCTGGTTCAGTAGCTCTTAACTGCTCTTAACTTTCACAATCATACAAGCATACCACACAGCATAGTTCATTTTGTGCATACAGGAGATCAGATGCAAAATGTGTAAATGAAAGAATTCTGAAACTGAGGCTGATTTGTGTGAGTAAAACAAAGTAATTCTTCCCCAGGCCAGCTTTGATATACTGAGCTTTTACTATTTCACACATTAAACTGAAGCAACAATGGGAGAATGCTCACATCACTGGTGAAGGATAAAATCCCATGTACTATCTAATAACACTTATATTCACTACTGTGAAACTAACTTTGTTCAGTAAAGTTGTCTTTGCAGTGCAGCTTAAAATCATTGCTAAAAAAATTAGGCTTGAAAAAGAGTCATAACAGTTGCTGAATTCTCCTTCTCTTGTAAAACAAAAATTTATATTAACATGCTATTATTATTGAATTATATTATTATGGTTGTTTTTACTATGCATGTACAAAGCAACTTTTCCCCCATCTTTATAGAAATCAAAATATTAAAAAGAAAGCATTAAACAATAAAAGAAACACATCAACATCATAATTATACAAAAACATACATCAACATCTTTATTAAGAGAAACATTAGAAAAAATATTAAGAAAAACATAAAAAAATGGGTTTGATTAGACACAAATTCAAAGATAATACTAGATAATTCAAGATAATACTAGAATCCAAATATTCTACAGTTATTACCTGGCACAATAAGAGATACAATGTCACTTAATTGTACAGGTGGAAATATTTTGGACCTGTAAAAGAGCCAAAATTTTACCTTGTTCCCTTTCATGGAAGAATTTTTTTTTAAATTTAGGGATAACATGAGAAAACCTACAATAAAAAAAACTAACTTGAGAAAAACTGCAATAAAAAAAATAACTTGAGAAAAACTATAATTTACACAATAAATAAATCTTGAATAAAACCAAATACCTAAAGCAAATATGGATAATCAGCATTCCCAGTGACTGATGGAAGAGGTATTGATTTACAGAATTACTTTAAAGAGTTGTAACAGCAGAAAGTTTACTAAAAATGATAGATTTAACCAGACTTAATTGAAACTTTTGAAATAATAATCAATGATTACTGATCCAGTGAGAATACCTATCTTTTATAACCAAGATTTTATTGAAAAGTTAGTATTGAGGTACCACTTGGTATTCAAGCACACAACTCTTTTATTCACTCCCAGGACAGAGCTACTTTAAAGACGGGGTCAGTTTGACATTGCCTGAGACAGTCACCTAAGATCCAGTATAGTACATAGAGAAAACTTGACATTTTTAAAAGTTTTGAGCTTTCATTTTTTGATACATTATGTAAAAAAAACCAAAACAAATAAAAAAAAAACAACAACAAAAAAATCTAACATCCCAGTTGACACATTCAGCCATCAAAAGTGTTTCTTGCCATCAACTACTTGCTGTAACTTCACCTATACCAGATTCCCTACAACTATTTCCAGGCATGGTAATAAAGTAATTAAAATAAATGAAGATTATTTCCAAGAGATCTGCAAAACTTTACTAGGATAGCAAGTAAGAAGCAACTCACAAGTCTTAAAGAAAAGTTTTAGTGTCTGTGAATTAGCATGTTAACATTTTCCTACGCATTTTTAAAAACTCACCCTTTATTAATTCTAATATATGAAAGCAGCACATAAAATAAAGGAAAAATGAAAAGATTTAAATGAAGGTTTTTCACATATTATTAGCACAATTACTATTTGCTTTCCACAGACAAATCAGAAAATCCAATCTTATTAATCCCTATTAGCATTTAGTCCTGTAATGGTGAATATTCATGCAGCAAAGAATCTTTTGTCCCATGAATATTATTCTCAAAAAGACTACCTTGAAACTACAAGTGCAAGCATGATAGACATTATCAGATTGGAGTCTTCCAAATTCTAAACTCTATCGTTCCCAGTTTGGGCTATGTAGAAACTATCAGGTCTACTGATCTTCACCTCTTGAAAAGTACAACAGAAAAGGACATGCACTTTAGAAGACAGTTATGTTGGTAACTTGGAGTTTAATACTGACATTGGGGGGGGTGTAGTTTTTTTTAGTCAAAATGTTAACTAATTGTATCAACATTTCTATACATTCTCTAACAGCTTCCAAATTATATAAACTCCTGACATTAAGTATCTTTAATATGTATCAGGTGTATAGGTCTTCTGAGAATTTTCCATACACAGAAAAGATAAGGTAGTGCAGACAATGAACTTCAGAGGGAGTCTTGGGAAATGGAAGTCATTTGGCCTTGAGCATTCTAGTGAATCATCTGTGACATTAGTACTAGTATATATTGTAAGCTTGATGATCCTTGTACTCCCATTTGTACATGGTATTGCTGATGTAGTTTGAAACCATGTTAAACTTTCAGTTGCTGTAAATTAGTTCTGCATCTTCTGTTAAAAAGGCCTTTCCATTTTCAAGTTGAAATTCTACTTTTTGTACAAATAATTTTTAAAAGTTTTATTTAGGTTGCAGTTCTCCTGTATTACTTTGTTATTGAAGAGATTTGAAATTATTGCAATTGTGTGAAGGGAAGTTGGTTTTCTGGTATGAGGTATTAGAGCACATGGTCGAGTGCTGAAGTAGCTAAAATACTCCAGATTGACAGAGATGTTTGCTGTGGACTACAAACAGCTCAGGCATGAGCTGACTACTCAGCTTACTGAGGAACTAGCACTTGCTTATTTGGATAAAAGCCCAGCAAAAGGAACAAACCTGATGTTACTACTGAATCTTTCACGTTAGGTTGCTGATGTCTCTGCTGTTACTTCTGCTAACAGTAGCTGTCACTCCTCCCCACAGATGTGATGTGCCAGAAGAGGGAACTGGAAGGGAGGTTACACACTGGTCATCAGCTCCTACTTACAGCTGAACCACGACTGTTGAGACTGAGAGTTGACTGACAGCAGCTGTTCAGTGACTGACAATCAACAACTATGCATGCATCACACTGAGACACTACCAAAACGAGATCTAAGAGGGGAAAAGACCAAAATCAATTTCCCTGTAGGCTTTTATAATTCCAATGCATATCCTAATTTTGAACTACTTTAGGTGCACCCTGAGGGGTCACATATTTGCCAATTCCACTTCAGAACATCACTGTACTTTTCAGAAAACCTGTTCCCAAAAGTTACCCAAGCACATTAAGTATTTAAGTGGAAAATATCTGCTTAAATTGGAACCTATATTCTTTTAAAGTAATATCTGGGACACAGTTTTAGATCTTCCAGCACCAAAACCAATATATCCTACTAAGTTATAGACAGAAGGAATGGTCTAGTGATGTTTTCATTACATTAAAGACAGAATATAAATTAAAAACTTCTACACTGAGAAAATAAATCATAATACTCATTGTGGCATATATTAATACCTCATGTCCTCTTTCTGAATCTTTTAAAGTGTATTTATGTTACCAATTATTTTTTTAAATTGAGATGATAGTTTTAGTGTCTATAGAGGCCTGTGCTTACTACATAGCTGCACTATTATTATGTGCCATTTGGGAAAATATGCATTTCATGTATGAAGTCAAGAAACACAGGACTTTGAACTAGTGTTCTGTTATTGAATTCAATAGCTTTAAAATAACTGCATGCCAATTTTATTTTTCATGTCCTCCATGCCTGCAACTCTGTTTTAATTTTTGGAATCTGTAGCTAATGCACCTGGCAGCATTTGGTTTTGTGGTCATAGCACTGCTATGGGAACTGAGAAGAGGCCCTGTTCACTGCTGCATTTCAATATGAATCATACCCAGTTAGTATGGCATGGGACTAGAGATCAGAAAACCCACTGGCTACACTTGATAAAAATGCATCACTAACAAATTCATTATTTATTTCTGAATATATTAATTCCCATTTAGACACCAAAAAGCAGAGCATGAGCAGAAGACAAATCCCTACAACAACAGCAAGTGTGGCTGGAAGGAAATAGGGAAATACATGTTTGGAGTATTAGTTTAGGATTATTGCATGGTCACAAATCCTATCAAAAGGCCTTTCACTCACTAATATTCTAAGGCAAGATTGAAGAGTTTTGCTTGACTGCAACAAATTTGATGTTATTTCAGCAGAACTGCATCGACACCAATACCCCCAGAAATATAACTGGGGAAAAAACATAAGAAGATATTAACACAGAGCTAGTTACATCTACCCTAGAAGTTAAATCTATCACAAATATGTTCAATCTCACTAGTATTTTGTAGCAATACACTGTATTTTTAATATTGTAGTATATGCTCTGATTTCTTTTTGAAATAGTATTTTAAAAAATTATGCTGTAGAAGAAACCAGTAGAAAAGCAGAATGCTGAGTTCATCTAGTATAATGTTGCTTTGATTTTAACTGATGTAGACTAGGCTAATATGAAGCAAAATGCAAAAATGCAACTCATTATATATTATTGCATATATCCCATATGTATGATGATATGATATTACATGACACGATATATACATACATATACATACATGTACTATGAGTACAAATTGTTGTACAACGGATCTCTGAACTTTACAGAACTACATCCTTGTAGAAAAAAATAGGATTACAGTCTATTCTATAGATCCATGCTAAATAAAATGTAAGAAATATCTCAAGGATATAAACCAATGTACCATCTCCAACAACAACATCAGGACGTTTTGGAAGCATGTTCCTACCTCAGCTACCTTCAGTTTGATAGAAAGAAATCAGCCTTCACCTCTGACTAATCATGATGCAAGTCTTCATTGTTCATCTGTTGTATCTGCAAAAACTCTACCTGTTTTCTTTCTGCCCCCCTTTACCTTCCAATACACCATCACCCAGAAAAGGATTTTTTTCCCCAGAGTATTTATTGTAGCTGGGTTTTTTATTTACTCATTACACCAGTAAATCTACTTTATAATTGTGTCTGTAATTAGAATACCAAAAATTATGAACTTACAACACTATATCATTTCACTGCCTTCTCATTTTCCCTTTTTGCCTTTCTCTGTTATCTTTCCTCCTATTTTAATTACAAGTTTTTGACAGCATAGACATTCCACTCATTTTGTGTTTGTACCACAAGCTGGGAACAGACCTCAAGATCCTAACTTAGAGAATGAGGAAGACTGAAGTATAACCAGGCAAATCATATAATATACTAAGAAATCATAATGCAGTTTTGGCTATATGTCTTATCTCTCTTTTCCTCAACAGCAACTGCAAAATTCCAACCATTAAATAAATTTCAACCAACTTTCATTAAATTAAACATACCAAATTGAACTGTTTCCCTTTCCATCTAAACATGGTTCAAATAACCATTACATACCAGGAGCCTAAAATACACATTTAAATTTATTTCACTCTAAAAGAGAAATTATTCCAAATTAATTGAATGGCTGATATGGATATCAAGCAACTACTCCAGTATATTCAGAGGTAAAAATAAGACACACACTACAGTCTGAAGCCAGGACTGTTGTCTTTATAAAAATAGTAGAGCATTTGCTTAAAATTAGAAGGTTAAAAAAGAGGTTGCAATTAATTGCACAAGGTTTACTCTTTATTTCATAAAAAAATAAACACTCACAGCATACTACAGCATATGACGGACTGGAAACTTCGTCATATTCTAAATATGTCCTATAATATGATCCTACTTTCAGCAGGGAAATAGTCCTAAGCAAAGAATAAGCATGAGCAGTTTTGCCTATAGTGGCAAACTAGGCGAAAATATTCATTAAGTTGAGAACACATGCAGGTAGTAAAAGTGGCAGTTGAATGAGTGAAAATAAACTGGTTGACATTATTTACAAAGAAGGACACTACAAGTTCTTAGAAACATAACTCAGGATACATTTACAACATTAATTATGATTTCCATGGTAGAAAATCAAGGAAAATACCACAAGAAGGGTGATTGCAAATAGTCGTACTGGTCATAGCCTGAATTTTAAGAAGCAAAAAGAAATCTATTTGAAAGACTTTTTTATAAAAGGAGAGGAAGAAACATGGTATAGTTTTTGTTTTGTTTGTTGTACAATTTTTGTTGTACTACTTAAAAGACTGAGAAGTATGGACTGCTATACAACTGTACAACTGCAGCAATAGGATCAGAAGGGGGAGATTTAGTGCACTAAGATAAACACATACACAGATACAGAAATATTTAATTCAAAAATTACTAAACTAATACACACCAGCTCTCAGAAGCAATTCAAGTTTTATAAAACATTATTCTTTCTTTATTTTTACTCTTTCTCTACAAGGAATTGACTGACTAATGAACTGCTCTATCATGAATTGCAGTACATTTCAGTGACAATAGACAAAGTGTTCTAATTAATTTGAAAACAATGCAATGGAACCCACAGAGCTGTTCAAGAAGCACACAGACTCTGTGCCAACTCCCTTAAAATGGGCTGAAAGATTCCACTGATTTGATCTTAAGGCATTCCTTATCCCTTCTATACTTTTCTATAAATTCACACACAACTGACTGAGATCAATTTCCACATTTTCCCAGTGTTTAATTAACCACTACTAAAAATTTCTCACTAGAAATATCTTCTGTTATTGTCTAGTATTTGGACATTTGTCCAATATATTTGTCTGGTGAGTATTATACAGGAGATATTTGTTGTTTACTGAATCAAGCCATGGAGATCTGTGCTACAGAATATGAACATGCAGCTAGTAGTATGACTATTAGATATAAAATTGGACTGTTAAGGAAAAATTATTTTAATTTCATAGTCTCTTTGCTATGTCATTAGAGATACACCACTAGAAACACAGATTTGATAGAACAACATTATTTGAAGCATCTAAAGCAGAACTGGTTTCATTCCACACTAATAACTGAAATTATTTAGTACAACTCTTAAAATAGTTTGCAAAAAACATGATATAATCACTTTTTATATTTATATTTGGCAACAGTCTAAATGATTGGAAGAAAAAAAAATAAAATCTAATTCACACGACCTGACAGTTCATATTGTAAAACTGAGGTTACTTCCCACCTCATTTGCAACATGGACTGGATCTTGAAAAAAAAATACAAATACTCTGTTCTGGGTCTTTGGAACAACTGTACTTCGCTATTTAAGTATAACTCATAACTACATTCAGTCTATGGAAGAAAACAATTTCCCATTCTTGTGTGCAAATTTTTAGATAGTGATTGGAAAGGTTATTAAGAACACTTATAATTAGGTCTTTGATACAAGCTGTTAAAAGAGCAAAAGTTAAAGAAGAATCAGTTGCCATGGCCTTTATCACTCACAGAAATTAAGGACTTGTAACCAGCTGAGGAAAAAATCACACATACACAGACACATGCACAAAAGCTTATACCCACATACACTTATACCCAGACACACCAACGCACACACAGGATTTAGATCTACAGAAAACAAGGAAAAACTTTCTTGACTATGAACCATCTCAAAAATAAAAAAATTATATTTAAATAAAGGGAAACACTTTCCATTCATACGATGAATTTAATGAAAAATAGCAAAGCAATAGACCTATTAAGTAATGTTACCACCATAATTGGGACTCTAAGATGGCAAACAACTTTGATATGCTACATTACATTTAAACTGCTTTGGCTGGGGTGGAACTTTACCCCCACCCTCAACCATGTTCTCTGTTACTGTTAGCAAGTGACTATTTTAAGTATTTCTAATAGAAGAAGGCAAAAGCCCTCTGCTCCAATACAGTGATCACGTCATTTGATTATTTCAGCAGCAGCAGGGACTTCTGAATAATTTCCAGAGAGGAAGGCTTTGTCAATTTATCACAGCAGTAAAGTCCCAGTAGCTAGGAAAGGCTCAAATAACAATGTTTTACACTCACTCATTCACATTAAGGGCAGCAGGGTTCTTTCTATATCCCTCCGTATGTTATCTCAAAACAGCACAGGTTAACATACGTGTTCTCACCTAAAGCTGCATAATGTCAGCTACACTGATTTCTCATGTAGTCATACCTTAAGAAGGTAACAAACAATCATGGAAAATCATCTAAACAAACATTACAGGACAGGAAATTAGGACATAGCAGTATTCCATGTTACACCCATGCAACAAGTGCTTTACTTCTCCATTCCATACATAACACACTGAATTATCCAGAACCAAACCCAGAAGGAAGGTAACAACTAGAAAAATAGATAAACAATTCCAAGTATTACTACAAGAAACAAAACACCAAATATTTCATAACAAAGACACAACAACAGGGTAGCAGTGTAAGAAAAAAATATATGTGCTCATATATTTATTTATGTTCATACTAAACTTACAAGTCAGGGAAAAATTCAGAGGGAAAATGACATTGTATAAATAACACCTTCCTTAAAATGCTGTCATTGCATAGAAAGGTTTCACACAAGCATTGGGAGGTACTTGAAATGAGTACTGAAGACATGCTAGTACTAGAACAATGATAGTGTTGTTATCCTCTCTGGAATTTGTTCCTAAGGTCTTTGTCATTCCCATTCCTGTCAAACTCATTAAATATAAGGAATGTCTTGGAACAGAAAGTGATAGTGAAAATCTTTCCATCAAATCTTATGAATGTGCCCACAAGTTGCTGCTCCATAGAAACAAATACAGATTTCATCATTATGCATTACCAAGCTTCTTGACTTTTTATGAGGAGAGAATCTAAAATTGAGGCACAAAACTAAAGGGCTTAGATCTGAAAGGAAAAAAAAACATAACCAACAGAAAATTGAGGACAAAAGGAAGTTTCACTTTAAGAGAGCATGTATTACTTTCAGTAGGCTTTTAAGAGTTTAATCTCCCGCTCTTTCAAAAAATACTGTATTATATCTTTGAATCAAAAAACATCCAATCTTGTTTTATACCTAACCAAGAAAGAGTTATCCCTGAGATCCTAAAACATCATAGACCACTTCTCTCTAAATACTAAAAAATAAGAATAGGGATATCAACATTTTCAAAGGAAGATTCAGCTGCACAAACCTGGGAAACATCCAGTAGCAATCCAGATTCCCAGAAAATATTTTGATTTGGAGAAAATCCTAACTGATCAACAATTTCACTGGAAGAGTTCTCAAGGACTACTGTACTTTATGTTTGTAAGCACGGTTTTTAGGTGCAATAAAAGCTGTAAGAAATCAGCCATACTGAAGATACTGAAGGCATATCTCACTGTAGCACTCAGTGTCTAATAAAAGGTTCGTTTCTCACTATATTAAGAAACAACAATTCATCCCTTCCCCATGAAGGTGAAGGAAGTCATTTATAACAGAGAGGAGACAGCACTAACTGAGATGATTGTTCAGAACAAGAAGTAGCTGGAACTTCCAAGACAGAAATCTAGTCCCCTGTAAAAGATTTCCTAGCACTACATAGAAGCAACTCTCCTGCATAGTCTCAATTTTTATATTTCCATTTTTGGCCCACAGCTCTATTTAGCACTTTATTTTAACCATTAGAAAAAAGTACAATAGAGTAACTGTAGCATGAGAATGGATCACAGCAGCAGAAATTGCAATCTCATGTAGCACACGCAGGCTACCTATGAAAGGGCAAAGCTTCTCACTCCATCACTGAGCATGACTGTTCAGTCAAGGCAACATCCTAGAAAGTGAACAGATGAAGGATACTCATTTAAAGCTCCAGTCTCAGATTAAGGCACCTTCTCCTAAAGGTTGAGTAATCTACTAAACTGTGCACCTCTAAAAAGTGTAGTGGAGGAATGTTGGAAAAGATTATTCATTGTCATTATCCATCCCCCCTCCATAAAATTCTCAGAGGCTTAAAAGTGCTAACGACACTTCATCACACCTAAACAAATAACAGTAGCAGCCATCACCTCTCTCCAGCCTTTAATTCTCACAAATAAATTACCCCAGCCTCCCACAAATAGATCTGGTAATTTCTTATTTGGGGAAGTTAACATGTTTTATTTTAGTGACTTATTCTTTTAAAGTGGAATTAACTCTAGAGGAGCCTGTTTCTGGAACATTATTTGTGATAAATGCAAAGTAAAGACAGCATGGAAATAGGAGGGAATACACATATTTAATAGCAGTTTTTTCATGCTAGTTACACAACAACACACTCTTAGTCATGCAGGGTAAAAATAAGGAGACATAAGATGACACATGAAAAAGATGTTATCCTGTTCTCAAAAATTAATGCAGGCACACTACTTGCTTAAAAGTCCAAATTAGTTGTCATGTTTTTTTTGTGTAAAGCTTTAGGAAAGAATGGTGTGAGGGCTCTGTATAGAAAATTACACCAAGTGAAGGATATTTCACTAATTAACACCCCTTCCCAAAGAAATGCTTATGTCTTTTAAAGATAAGCTTCTTTTAAGTAGAGAAAAGACCCCAAATATTTGCAGAGCCCTGACTTCAACATCTGTTGGTATTCCCTACACACAAGTCTGGTTCTGTGTGCATGTTTATCAGAAGAGGTCATCAGGGTCTTGCTTGGTTTATTCATCATTTTAAGGCACGCCTATTTGCAAAGCTTCTGTTAATGTCAGTGAAATCTAACCCAGACAGAAGTTTCAGAGGTCACATATTTGGCATGCTACATTTAGAAACCCAAGTACAAAGTTGACGAGGACGCTTCAAACACAGGGGATTACAGCGGAAATAGGTCTCCTTATACCAAACTGGCTATTGAGCAGATTCAGGGAATGAGACTATAAGACTGCACGATGCTATTAAAGCTCTTATTCTTGCTTTATTTTTTTCACTGACTATATAAATTCTGCCATTTGGCAAAGCCTAGCACAGAAATAACACTTTATTTTTAATACAACAGAAAATAAATAGACATGAGACACAAAATCATGTACTATATGACCTATAAAAAGCAGATACTTACAGTTCGTAGGAACTGTATTTCATCTTCCCCTCCTTCACCCCCTTCAGCCATGGCTCTTGAGGAGTCAGCTCTGCTGAGCCTGATCGCCTCCACCGTCAGCTCACTGCGCTCTGAACAGCTCCTCTCCTACCAGTATTAGCATATAGCTAATCCACAGCCATATAGGGAGCTCAGCTAACTCCACTGCACTGCAGACTGTCAGTCAACCCCCTCACTGCCAGAACCAACTGCGCTGCTTTTCCAGCTCATAGCCAGCAATTCTCTCCCTTTTCTCTCTACTCTGAAAGCAAACCCCCCTACTGTTAAGGTATTGCAGGAAGCATTATATGCATCACTAGGTGTTGATTGTTTTCCCTCCAGATACTGTCTGGCCAGAACTACAATAATGGTGAAGTGTTAATAAAAGCAGAGCTTTGCTTCCATTTTCACAGATCAGGGTACCAAATTTTGCACTGAAATGTATCAAATTCAGCAACTCTGAACCTACTGATTATGCAGCAGAAGGGTGTAAATCTGATGATCACAGGACAAGCTGATTTTGACAGCAGGTATTTTCAGCTTGCTTACAATAATTTCCATTTCTTGCTTCTCTGCATAAGCAGCTGCAAATCTGATTTCCAAAATGACTTCATGATCTGAACCCATTATGGGTAGTTACTTATGCTATCCCTTTACATGATATTTATACCTATGTACTAAGGACTTCAAGAGCTTTATCTGTACCTTTTCACAACTGCACCTAAATATTTATAGAAGATGGTACATATTTGCTTTAGAACCCGTAGAACACAGTTATGTTAAAATAAAACTTAAAATAACTTTAAATTCTAGTTCAATAAAGAATACTTTTTTAATTAATGAAAATTGCTATTTATTACTTCATTATGAGCAAATAATCAAGGAAAAAATAGATCAACACTAGAGCAAAATTTAATTAAGTGAAGAAAGGAAAACAAAAAGGACACAAGGAAACAGAAGAAAGCACTGAGGAGGCTCTAGACAGTCAATTCACTACATGATCTTGAATTTTGTGGTAAGATTGCAGTCACAGCTTACCCATACATTGAACCCCTGAGAAGCATTACCCAAACTTTGTGCAGTCCATATTTATCTTTATACATTCCCTCACAGATTACCATATGTATGCCGTCTTTGTCTCAATAAGAACATATTCATTATTTACAAATGAAAAATATAGGCATGAGGATAAGGGAGGAATATATTTCCTGGGGTCACAAGGACAAGTGTAGCACACTGAAAACTGAAACTATACACTCTGTGCCCACAAACTAATAATTTATAAACAACTGTCCTCTGGACATGGAACCCAATGCACACTGCCCTTCCACCCCCAGAATTACTAGTATTCTGATTTTGCACTAACTAAAATAAACATAGTGACAAGCCAGACAATTATATCTCCAAGATTTTCTCTTCTTGATGGGAAAAACTGTTTGAAAAGTGTTTTGTTTCACTCTCTCCTGTTACCCTGAGAAACTCTGTCCAAAAAATAATGCAAATCACATTACTCAGCAACAGGTATTTCAGGTCAAAAACTACTCAGAAGCCTTTAGCTGACATAGTCATACAGGCTCTCGCTGACAGGCCATCCACTCCCTTTTCGTCTCCCCATAGTTTTGGTTGGTTGATGTGAGGAAAAAAAAAGAGCTTTATGCAAGGCAAAGGCAATGTGGCAGAAAAATATATCCCTAAAGTGCCAGAAAACTGATATGGCCGGTATTTGAGCATCCATTTTTGTGGGGTTTTTTTTTTGTTTGTTTGTTTGTTTTTTTGTGGTGATTATTTTAACTCTAGCCATCTTTGTATTAATGTTTTATTTCTTTCCTCATCAATAAAAAGAACATAGCATAGCAGATCTTCTGTATGGAATATTGTTATGCCAGAAAAAAAAATCTGAGAATTGAGGAGAATTTGCCTGAAGACAAAGCATGCCACACAATGTTTTTACTAAAAACAGTAGGCAGTGAGGTCTACTATAACATGATATCCATACATTTACATTCGTTTCTATTTTGCATTCCAGTGGAAGGTTTCCTTGACCAAAGTAGAGGAAGACAGGGGTGTTGGAACTAGATGATTTTTAAGCACCCTTCCAACCCAAACCATTCTATGATTCCATTATATTCACAGTGGATTTGATACAGCTATTGCATAGCAAAACCTACACACGTAAGAACAGCTTTTCTGTAACATCTTAAATGAAACAACTTTTCAAGTATGCTACTTTATTTTGAAAGATTATAAACAAATTCCTAAAAGCCAGAGAAAATAAGTGGAAGGCTCATAAAAACTACAAGTACTGTATTTCATTCTCAAATAGAAATCAGTGTCATACAGTACATGTGCTGGTCAGATTTTATTTCAGTTATGCAATAAGGTTTTCAGATATTAAGTTCTGAACATTCAAAGCTGAGATGAATCCCTCTGAAACAAATGAAAAGGGAGAAAAAAATATACCTTTTCAAGTGTTCCTCATATATTGGAGTACTCCATTAAAATGCTACCTATGAAACTGAGAAAATGTAAAGTAAAATAATATATTTATATTATAGTTAATACAGATAGCTATAGATACCTATGTCTGCAACTCCTTATAAGACAGATATAGAGGTTACCGATATATTTTTCCTTTAAACAGATCTCAACATGCCAGGATATCTCTTTGTACTTTTTTAAACAACAGACAAAACATTTGGAAAAAGGAATATTGGGAATACCCTGAGCATTATAACAGAGATTAAGTAAAATTCTGGTTCATGTCAAACCAGCAGTTTGATACTCAGTTTTACAAAATATCCTGTGCATTGTTTTGGGAAACAATCTCCTGCCATAATAAACAAAATATTTTGGTTAGATTTCCTCTTTTTAACATTTTCAAGTGTTTCTTGATTTCTTAACACTTACTTGTCTTGAAAAAAGTCCAAAATAACAACATATCACACACAGTGTATATATGCATATTACTTCATTATGAGGAAATAATCAAGGAAAAAATAGGTCAATAGTAGAACAAAATTTAATTAAGTGAAGAAAGGAAAACAAAAAGGACACAAGGAAACAGAAGAAAGCACTGAGGAGGCTCTAGCCTTCCACAGTCATTCTGCTTTACTGGAGATGATTGTAAAGTGTAGCATTCCACCATGAAAGCCACACATGTCAAATAAGCTGAATTGCAACACTGTTTTATGATATTCTATTCATCCCAATCAAACACATTCTGGACAGAGTTCATGGTATTTTAAAGCCATCAGATGAACCTGTCTATAAGTCAAATTTAAGGAAAACTTCCTTTCAGCACAAACATGCAGCCTGTTTATTCTCCACCATAAACTCTTCCCTCTCACGAAGGTATTCAGGCTGACTGACTCTTCACATGATTTCTTGATTGTAGGATAGAATTTTTATAGTGGAAACTTTTTATACCCTGGCAATAAAATGATAACATGGATTTTACAAAGCAAAATAAAGAATCATCCTGTAGTAACGAAAGAATATCTGAAATGTAAACAACTTTTGTTGTGTGTATTTTACCTTTCTGGAGATTGACTTAACACTCCCAATCCAAGATGAATTAAATACCAAGTAGAAGATATTTACAAAACCTTCAATGATAATGCATGCTGACATTTTAAAAAGTGCAGGTAATACCAGTTACCTAAGTGTCTGTTGGGTGAGGAATCAAAATTATATTCTCCACTGATAATTACAGGCCTTAGTGCTAAAAGTCAGTTGCTGCTTAAAAGACTGACATATCTCTGCCTCCTTTATGTGCCTCTTCAGTACAAAAAACATGCACAAATACAGGTTTTAAAATGCCATTAAAAGAAACAAATTGTTTTCTTTACAAAAAGTTCACAAAAGTATTCAAATTCATTTTGTTGGCTATCTTCAGCAGTTAGCTCCTTGTTCAGATCACAAATGTTAGGCACTTAAATGGGTGAACATTTTATTCACAGAAAACTACTTCTGTGAATATGCAATGAAAAAGTTCTTTTTGATTTTGGGTTTTTTTATGTTGCTATTTTGTTTTGTTATTTGGGTTTTTCCTCGGGGTATTTTGGTTTGGGTTTTCTTTTTAATTTATTCTAGAGGAATTGCATTAAATTTTACTGTGGAAAATGTAGAATCTTGGTCAAGTTGAGGAAAACCTTCATCAGAAGGTTAGCAGTTTGAGAATTATGAAATGGAATGGTTTTATTAATGTATACATATTTCTAAACCTCATCCACATTTTTTCCTACCTTTTTAAAAATTTGTTTTGCTAGGTTTTGTGCACATCCTATGTCACTACCTTGTTATATCACAAAGTTTTATTTTGTTTTTAAAAGCTGAGGAAATCTTTCATGCAATTTCAATATGAAAAATAAAGTGCATTATATAACGTTACAGAATCTATGGCATAGTATGAATATTGCTTTTAAGGCCTTATTCAGTGGCTTTCCAAGCAAATTCATCACTACTTAATGCAAAATGAGAAAAGGCCAGTATTTCAGAACAGATGCTCAAAACCTTCTTCACCACTGATCAAATATTTATGTTAGATTGCCATCTGGTGGTGTAACGTTAAAAAAGAGTCTGTGACAAGGTGAGCATAACAGTTCGCATTACTTTAGTCTAAGACATTGGGAGTCTCATTTCCAATATTACTATAGATTATGCAACACATTTTTTACTACAGTCTGTGGTGCTATGAACTTTGACATTGCATCTTCTTAATTTTTCTCAAAAATTAAAAAAAACCACAACAAAAACCAAAGAAAAAATATCGTCACAAGGTTTTTCCTAAGCCTAAAATGCCAATACATAACTAGGACTTTCTCTTGTTTCCAAAAACACACTTACTGCGATCCCAGTCAACTTAAATCTGTCAAAACATACATTTTCTAATTCTTTTAAAAATCTCCCCTTGAAAGTGAAGCTCAAAGAGGGAAAAGGAAAAAAAGGCTAGGCCCTTAAAGCTGACACTTGGAATAGCAAATACATTATACATTACATGGTGTAAAACACTAGAGTGTATTTTCATAAATACACAGAATCTGTCAGGTTGGAAAGGATGACAGTGGGCTAACCTCCCTGCTCAAGCAGGGTCATCCTAGACCACACTTCACATGTTTGTGTCCAGATGGTCCTTGAATATCTCCACTGAACGAGACTCCACAGTCTCTCTGGGCAACCTGTTCCAGTGCTTGGTCATCACTCAGTGAAGAAGTTCTTTCTCACATTTAGGTGGAACTTCCTGTGCATCAGTTTCTGCCCATTGCCTCTTGTCCTATTGCCTGGCACCACGAAGAGTCTGAATTCCTCCTATTTAAACACTCCCTTGGGATACTTACAGACATTAATGAGGTCTCCTCTCAGTTGCCTCTTCTCAAGGCTAAATAGGCCCAGCTCCCTCTGCCTTTCCTAATAAGAGAGATGTTCCAGTCCCCTCATCATCTTCATAGTTCTTTGCTGGACTTGCTCCAGGAGCAACATGTCTGTCTTGTGTTGAGAAGGCCAGAACGGGACATAGCATTCCAGATGTTGCCTCACCAGGGCTGAGAGGAGAGCCAGGATCACCTCCCTTGACCCGCTGGCAATGCTCTTCCTAATGCAGATTGGGATCCCATTGACTTTCTTGGCAACAAGGGCACTGCTGGCTCATGGACAGTTTGTTGTCCATCAGGACCCCCAGGTCCTTCTCTACAGAGCTGCTTTCCAGCAGATCAGCCCCCAGCCTGTACTGGTGCATGGGGTTATTCTTCCCCAGGTGCAGGACCCTGCATTTCTCTTTGTTGAATTTCAGACAATTCCTCTCTGCCCATCTCCAACCCGTCAAGGTCCTTCTGAAGGGCTGCACAGCCCTCTGGGGTATTGGCTATTGCTCCCAGCCCTGTGTCCTCAGTGAACTTGCTGAGGAGGGATCTGCCCCTTCATCCAAGTCATCAATTAATTAAGGTCAAGAATTCTGGGTCCAATAATGAACCTTGGGGAACACCATTACTGACAGGCTCACAAATAGACCTGGTGCCCCTGATTATGACCCTCTGGGGTCTGCCACTCATCCACTTCTCAATCCACCTCACTGTCCACTCATCCAGTCCACATTTCCTGAGTTTGCCTATGAGGATGCTGTGAGAGTCAGTGTCAACAGTCGAGAGACCGTGAGACAGTGAGAGACAGTGTCTGCTGAAGTCAAGGCAGACAATATCCACTGCTTTTCCCTCGTCCACCCAGACATTTGTTTCATCATAGAAGGCAATCAGATTGGTGAAGCAAGAACCTTTAGTGAATCCATGATGAATATTTCTGATCACCTTTTAGTCATCCATGTGGATAGATATGGCCTTCAGATTGAGGTGCTCCCTCACCTTTCCAGGGACTGATGTGAAGCTGACTGTCCAATAGTTCCCTGGGTCCTCCTTGCCTTTCTGAAGACTGTGGTGAAAATTGCTTTCTTACACTCCTCAGGCACCTCTACTGATCAACACAACCTTTCAAAGATGATCATGAGCAGCCTAGCTATTGCATCTGCCAGCTCCCTCAGCACTTACGGATGCATCCCATCATGACTTGTGGATATCAAGTTTGTCTAGGTGTTCTCTAAACTAATCATTCTTGACAAAGGGAAAGCCTTCCTCCAGCATTCCTTTACTTGGTCTCCTGGATCAGAGGTTCCTAAGGGTTGGTCTTGTCAGTGAAGACCAATGCAAAGAGGACATTCAGTAACTCTGCCTTCTCTGTGTCTTCCCTTGCCAGGGTCCTCCCTTCATTTAGTAATGGGTCCCCATTATCCTTAGTTTTTCTTTTGTTCCTGATGTATTTGAAGAAACCCTTCTTGTTGTCCTTGACATCCTTGGCCAGATTTAATTCCAGATGGGCCTCTGTCTTCCTTGTTTCATTTCTATTTACTCTGACAACCTATCATCATTCATTCCAAGTGGCCTGACCCTGCTTCCATCTCCTATGTATTTCCTGCTTGTGTTTGGTAATGACAGGACTTCATTCTTTATTCATCCACACAGGTCTTTTGCCCTCTTTGCCCTATTTCTTGCTCATTGGGGTGCACCATTCTTGACCCTGGAAGAAGTGATCCTTGAATATCAACCAGCTCTCTTGACCCCTCTTCCCTGCAGGGTCTGTTCCCATGGGATTCTTCCAAGAAGGTCCCTGAAGAAGCACTAAAGTTAGCTCTCCTGAAATCTGTGGTTGCAACCTTACTCACTGCTCTGCTTCCTCCTCACCCAATACTGAACTCTGCAACCTCATGGCCTCTACAGCCAAGACCGTTCTCAACCTTCACAGCTACAAAGAGGCCTTCCCTGTTTGTTAGCATAAGGTCAAGCAGCACACCATTCCTTGTGGAATCCTCCACTATCTGTGACAGGAAGTTGTCATCCATGCTTTTGATGAACCTCCTGGACTGTTTGTGCTTCACTGTGTTGCTTCTCCAGCAGATGTGACAGTAGCTAAAGTCCCCCCCTGCAAGAATCAGTGCATGTGATTTTGAGACTGCTTCTAGCTACCTGTAGAAGGTCTCATCTACTTCCTCATTCTGAGAGAGCTTAAGCCTTTTGGTTAAGCAGAATAAGAAGTTAACAAATAAGAGTAAGTAGAAATGTTGGTTTTGTGTCTTACAACAGTTGCATGATACAGGGAGATAATCTCCAGGAAAACACAAACCATTCCTGATCTCAAAAGGAGACTAGTACCAAATTTAATGTTTCTGATACAAACTGTTATATATTATACGGACAAACCTGTACTTTTAATATTGCTTTATTCTTAAAACGTCTGTCATATATTCCCAAATCTTATCTTTCTGTCACAGATGAAGCATGACTGTTTCAGCATAATTTTCTATAAGCATATGGGCATAGATTGTTCTGGTGACCAATTAGGAAATTTTAATGAGGGATTTTCAAGGTTTTGAACAAAGTTCACTGAAACTAAATTATAATTTTACAGGCCTATGGCAACACATTATGAAGAACCTGGAGTTTGTGCAGAAAAATTTCAGCCCATCTGCCAACAGAGAACTGCATTAATTCAGTTTGAATTTGATAAAAGCATGACCAGCCATTTCCAAATAACTGAGACAGAAAAAATTCTGAACTAGTAATACTGAGTAGCTGATTGTCCTAATGTGACAAAGAGTACTGACATAAGTCAAGTTATAAATTCTCAAATTATATGACAGAATTAAGATTTACCACATAGTGAGTGTTTCTCTTGCATCTACCATGTAAATCAAGAATTACTACCATAAAACACCAAAACCATATCTGCTAATTATAGAGCTGTTACTACAAAATTAATCTTAATTTCTGTACAGATATCAAGGCTTTTTAAATGTTAACTTCCTTCAAGACCATAGTGATTGCTGTCAATAAAATCACTATAGCTTTTCTAATCTGAAAAGCTGAATATTAACAGATGGTGTACATACAATGTTTTGTACTCAGCTGTGTTTTTCAGTTGTGACTAGTAAAATTAAGTGTCCCAATACTGTTTTTGGATAGCCTCTGAGAAAATTTTTCAAACACTCTTCATTGGATTTACTTTGGTTTCTGATTTACCTTTCTTTTCTCAGAGCTTTTTTATATAAATATTTAATTACTTTATATAAAATTGTTATATAAAATTAATCCATATTTTTAAACTCCATTAACTATTTCAATATTCACTCCTCTTCCAAAGAGAATTAAAAGCATGTCAATAATACTTTGACTTAGAGAAAATTACTTATGGTCATTTCTTGAAAATACAGCACATCTTTATTCATTTCATATTTTCTACTGATGTGACTCTACAAAAAGCCAGTTCAGCTTGAGATCTCACAGTAGCATAGAAAGAAACAGAGTCTAAGAAAGGTGTCATTTCTATTGCAAGTAATTTTTAGTGTATCACAAATTAATCCCAGTCAAACACAGTCCCAGAAAAAGTGTTCAGAAGAAAGGACTGTTGTGAGTGGGACAGGAATCAGAGAAACTTGCAATCTAAGTTGATAGCATCCTACTTCCCAACACTACCACTTACACTGGAGCAGACCCACACAGGAGCAGGTAGCTGCCTGAGAGAAGGCTGTGAACCCATGGGAGGCCTGTGCTAGAACAGGCTCCTGGCAGGGACCTGTGGACCAGTGGAAAGAGGAGTCCACACTGGAGCAGATTTTACTGGTGTGACTTGTGACCCTGTGGGGGACCCACACTGGAGCAGCCCGTCCTTCAAGGACTGCACCTCATGGAAGAGTGATCCACATTGCAGTAATTCATGGAGAAATGTTGCCCATAGGATGGACTCATGTTGGAGAAGTTCATGGAGAACTGTCTCATGTGGGAGGGACCCCATACAGGAGCAGGGGAAAGACTCCTCTTGCTGAGTGGTGGCAGAAACAGCCCATGATGAACTGACCATAAACCCCATTCCTTCTCTCCCCACACCGCTGGAGGAGGAGATGAAGCTGGAAAGGAGGGAAGGCAGGGAGGCAGGTGTTTTTAAGGTCTGTTTTTACTTCTCGTTATCCTGCTCTGATTTTGTTAGTAGTAAATTCAATTAATATCTCTAATTGTAGCCTGTTTTGCCTGTGACAATATTTGATGAGTGATCTCTCTCTGTCTGTATCTCAGCTCATGAATCCTTTGTTATATTTTCTCTCCCCTGTTGGAAGGGAGGGATAGAGAGGTTTTGGTGGCTGTTTGGCATCCAGCCAGGGTTACCCCTCAGCAGTTAACTTTGAAATAAGCCATGGCAGATAAATTGTTTTAAATTTAGAGAGGTGAGCTCTTATGTTTATAAGTCAAGTCCACCATAACTGCAAACAATAATGTAAAAGATACACAAGCCCAAAATAATACCTCTACATATACATATATAGATATATAGATACACTCACTAAGCAAAGCATCTCCTGTAAGAAATTACAACCTTGATGTCAATAGTATAATTTAAAATTCAGAAAATGTGACAATAGAATTTTTACTGTGAGGATTATACTTATATTCTGTGAATTTATGGATTCGGATGTTTATGAGCTAGTGCTGACAGTCATGACTATTGACCAGGGCAACTGATCCATAAAATATTAAAGAAGATAATATAAAAAAAAAAGTCAGTAATAAGCAAATTAATAATTAGCATATTCGAGAAAGCAGGCACTTACAAGAGTGCCTTCTCAGTGTTAATTTACATACAGCAAATACTAAAATCAATATTTAAAGGCAGGCCACAGTGACATATCAAATTCCATTATTTCAGAGTCTGATCAATTCACTTTTCTAGAATCAGGTCCTAATGTGAATTACAATCACTCATGTGTAATTTTAAAGTGAAAAATGTCTGCAAATGACATTTTATAAACTTGACTCAATGTTTCTTTACGGGGGTCACAGAAAGGGACTGACGGTCAAAACCAATCTTGACTACACTGTATATTAAACTCCATTCTGAATATTACTACTGTTACGAATGTGAGGGACACCTAACGGATTTTAATTCTATCAGAGCGACCTGCACCCCAGAACCTCCGTTACCCCCCTTTTTCATTATCGATGGAGATCAGGCCTATTACAATATAACCAGTTTATTGAATAGATCCAGGAAAACACAAATGAAACTATGACTCTAACAGGCTATTACTACAGGGAATAACACAAAAGAAAATTACTAGTAATTTCAGTGCACAGTAAAAAGGGACCTATACTATAGCTAGCCAAGGAAATATAGAATTAGGAAGCCGATGTAACTTACCAATTAGGAAAGGTGTACAGGCAGTTCCCTTTATCACTCAACTCCAAGGAGAGAAGAAAATACAGGACTCCAATGTCTCGGAAATCCCGGAGAGAAACATTTGCATACACTCAGAGAGCATATGGAGGATTCCTCTGAAAAAGGGGACGCTATAGCTGTCTTTTATGGAGAGTAAAATGCTATTTGTCTGTCAGTCATAAATTCCAGCTTGTCTCTCGTGTCTGAACCACGGATGTTGTGGCCCTTTCCTGTGTGCCCCCTTGGCACGAGGGGGAATCAGGAGAATACACACATTCCTTGATTTATGCATGAAGAAAGAAGCTCTGTGGCACCCAGGGAGGTGAAAAGTCCCAGCTCACTACAGAATCAAAACTGCCTTATGTATCATTCTCATAGTACAGTCTTACAGAGTTTAAATGTCCATAAACTTACTCTAACTTATTACATATGTAATTAGACTGTGTATCACATAAACTAGTATAATTTCTAGGGATGCCAAATACACAACCATACCTATTCAAACCATAATGACCTTTATCTTACCAGTTCTAGTTAGACCTAACTTAAATTGGACAGCCATATAAATTCAAAATTTATATAAACATTTATATTAGATTTGCAAATAAAAGTAGAAAGTTACATAAGGACTGCTGAGTCAAAGTAAAGTGGCATTTCAGCCCTTTTCTGGCATTGCCCATTTGTGAATACTTCAGGAAAAAAAAGCAACAGAACTGAGCAAATCTGCTGTAATAGTCTCCTCACAAAATCTTTCACTTTCTGCAAACCTATAAATACAGGATTTTAGAATCCCATTGTATTTGAACAGTTGAATATGGTAACTACAAATCAGTTGTAGAAAACAGCCTTTTAAAAAAATGAATTTAGTATAACTAATAAAATGTAAAAAAAAAGTAAAAATTGAACCTAATTTGTGTTTCATTCAATAAAGACTTCCAACTTCTACTTTTTAAGACACCAAATTTAAAAAAATACCCAAATTTTTCCTCACTTTTTAATGACTACAGACCAAGAAGCCTAAAAAGTTTCACCCATAAAATAACTTGTGCTGTGCTGAGTGCCTCTTAGTGTAGTACAAACTTATGGATAAGTATTGCTGTGTACTTTAGAAGAAGTAGGCATTCTCACTTCTAATTTATGCATATTCCAATTTATTCACCTCTTTGTTTACTCAATTTTACTTTCAAGTTTCGTTGTTAATTCTATACAGCTTTAAATAGGTGTTTTAATATCCAAATATAAGGCTTTTGTCACAACTTGTTATTCAAGGGCTTTTTCTCAAATGTAGTGTAGACATTGTGAATATTAATCTTACTTGTTGTGGGTTGAAAATAACTCACGAAAAAGTTATCTGAAGGTTTATGATTGAGAATAAGGATTTGTGAGAGAAATATTTTGAGGTAAACACCAGGCTTAGCTTAAAACAATAAATTCCTTTTATTAACAGAATTAGCAAAAAGGTTTAAGTAACTAAGTAAGTATAAAGCACTTGCATTTTCTCCCTTCCCATCTACAGTTCTCCTTTCTTTACCAAACACACAGGGAGGAGATTTTCTTTGTTATACTATGGAATGCCTTTTCCTGCAGGGAATATAACCTTCTTTACCGTGTTTTAACAGTGCACGAGGTAGCATCCTGCCTGAGCTGCTACTACGTAAAAACCTTCCCTCAAATGAATGCAGTTGTCCCAAAAACTGATTCTATGTGGGCCGGGAGTTCATGGGGTGTAATTTTAAGGATGAGTTGCTCTAATGTCAGAAGCAAAGGCTCTCTTTTTTTCTCTCTCTTCTTCTATTTCTAGCATCAAGGGGTTTTGTTCTCTGTTTAAGTCTTCCATTTGCCCAGTACCTCTCTTACTCTCTTTATCCCCCCATGCATCTCATGAATTATAAGGAAAAACAGTTCAATTTACTGTAATTTTACCATGGCCTGCAGGAAGAAGTCCAGTTCCATCTGAGTCTCCCGTCCCCCTCCTCCTCCATCAAACAGGGTGTCCGCCATGTAGTACTTCTCTCCCTATCACTTCTTCTTCTCCAAACCAAAGGGAGAAAATAAAAGGGGAAAGAACTTGTTGCCCCAATTACCAAAGTTAGTAAGTTTTTACCAGTTTAGGAGAAACTTCCACGAGATCTTTGCAGCGTCGAGAAAGTCAGTTCAAGTGAGACTTTATGTCAGGGAATTGTTCCATGCTTTTTCTGCCGTCCATGTGGCCTCCGCCGTAGCCATGTGGCAGTGTTCATTGCTACAGGTGCTACCAGCATCGTGCTGGGCGCTGAGAGAAAGTTCTTCTGCCACCAGCTCTGCTCATTTCTTTTTCTGCAGTTTGGGCAGCTGCAACAGTTCGAGCGGCGTCAGGCTTTTTTTGACCCTGGTACGGTATCCATGGCTCCAGTGCAGCGAGCTCCAGTCCTAGCCCGGCCCAGTGGGGGCCCGGCAGGGTCCGACGGCAGCTTCACACCGCACTGCCCCCCCGGCTCAGCCTGCCTTCACTGTTTACTCCCTTCGCGCGCCCCGGCAGGGCCCAGCTGCGCAGCTTCACGCGCCCCGGCCTGGCCTGGCCAACCCCTCCGTTTCTCTGACAGTGAGCGTGGGAAACTGCAGATTTTAATGCCTTCTCCTGGATGTGTCATCGCAAAAAAAGTGAAACTTGAGCTGTCTATTGGGTTTGCAGTATGTCTGTTTTTGGAGCTCTACAGGACTGGCCCTTTTTGCAAAAAAACACTCCTAGGGCTCTGCCCCTCCCCTTCCCAGCAGTCTCAAAGGAAAAAATACCACATGTAAACCAGCACACTTGTGTTGCAGGAAATGAAAATATGCTGGAGATGCTTTAATTAACTTTTGCAACAAGATTCTGAAAGTATTAGATGTGATCTCTTGGGAAAATGTAGAAACCACTTATGGGACTAACTCTTCCAAATATTCCCAAGATAAAGGACCCTAAATCTGAAAAAAAAAGACACAACAAAAATGTAATAAAAAAAATCTGCTTTCGTCTTCTACTTTGGATTAATTTAGGCTCAAGAGCTCTTCTAGAAAAGTGTAGTTTAATTATTTGCATTCATCTATTGGATGTGAGAAAAGAAACATATTTAATCAATTATAAAGAGATGCTGCTCTCTTAATAAAGCAGTGCCTAGAAGCCTGAGCTTATGTAAGAACAGGTATTAGCCCCGATACAGAAGATCATGGTCACTTAGACTATTTGATGGTCTGATCAGCTTTAACAAAGAAAACTGTTCAAAACTTATGTTAAGGCATATAATAAAGAAATAAAATTTAAAAATAGGGCAAGGTTATACTGTTCAATGCTGTTTCAATTAGTGCGCTATTCTACCGAGTCCAGTTAATTACTTCGGCTCTGTGTACCTCGACCACAAAATATTTGAGATCCACTATACTGGATGGCAGTTAAAAAAAAATTAAATAAAGAGGTCATAACACAAGGATGGAGTCAAGGGCTTTAACTACAGATTAAACAATATTTAGGCAAATGAAAGAAAGAGATCTCTGTCGCACTTGGACACGAAAGAAACATGCAGACACCTGTCGGAGAGAGAAGCCAAGCCAAAAAAGTGGCCGAGAGACCCCGGACTTTATTTATATCTCTTCTTAGAAACCACCGTGGATTGGAGGGAGAAATTGCCACCCCTCAATCACACTGGTCAAAGGAAAAATCCATCAAACATCTCTGCCCCGGAGAAAGGAATGCAAACAATAGAACTCAGTTAGAATAACATGGCTCTTTTTACAGAAAGTGCGTGAGAAACTGTTACAGAAGAATGAAAACATCGAAGAACTGCAAAACTCAGGGCAACAGATCTCCAAATTCTTTTATTGCTTGATAGCTAAAACTAAATCAGTCTATTTTCTCAGAGGAAGATTTATCATTACACCACCCCTGGCAAAATCCACAGTCTGATCTGCATTTAATTTTAAACCAGGATGTTTTAATACTCTCATGTTGGTTTGGGTCATGTTCCTAATACTATCCAGTTTCATACAGGGTTCAACAAAATTCAGCAGTCAATGATTCTTTCAACCATTCAAAATATTTAAAGTATCTCCAAAGTTTATTCCTATTTCTTAATTCTTACTTACCAAAAACCTATTTTAAAATAATTTTATAATTACCTGGAAATGAAGTATTCTCACCTAACGTTACCATATTAATAGCTAAATCTGGTGAAGGAGAGAAAAGAAAAAAAAAAAACAAAACAACTAATAACCTATTTTCTAAATAGCACAGACAAACTTTGCTTTCTATCCCACCTTTTACTCATTGCACTCCGGAAAGCCTGAGCTCCGCTCAAGACTGCAACTGCTGTTTCAGGACTGCACAGACCTTTCCTCTGCTACATTTTCTAGTTAATTTCTGTTTCTCTTCATGATACCACACAGTGGTACACCTAACCCTCAAGGAAGCCAGTTTTAAGAAGCTTATATATGCAAACATTTGTTTGTTTTTAAGACTTTTTAAAGTGCAGAGCCCACCCTTCCCACACGCTATCCACCCTTAACTTCCTCAGCTTCAACATGTGAACCTTGTTCTGTTTTTTTTAAGACCTCTCTCACCTCCAGCAGATGGTGTGATGAGTTACGAGCAAAGCTAGCTGGGTTTCCAGTGGTCATGGAGAGGGAACCTTGGTACTTCCATCAACTAAAGAGCAACAAGACTTGGGACATGCTCTCTTCCCCTTCTTTCCATCTCAGTTCCTACATCGAGCACATAGAGGTCATCTCTGCTCCACCGAGTAGTAAGGTCCCATGGTTGCGGCCCTTTTCCAGGACAGAGCAGCAGGGGAGCAGGGAGGGAGAGGCACTCTGGGCTCCCTCAGCTCCCCCGCCAGCAGGAGGCGTCAGCCCAGGGGCACTTGGGAGGTACAGTCCGCCTTGGAGTGCCCAGCACAGGCAAGGCTGCCAGCGGCAACTGCCCCAGCCACGGGCAAGGCTGAACAAGGCCCCGAGGAAATACTTGAGACGGACACGCTTAAACAGATTTGCTTCGGTTTGCGAAGTCTCTATGTTATTACAGCATTGGCCTTGGCAACTTAGTCCTAATTGCACAGAGAATTCCTGCTGTTCAAGTAATGTTGTCCTGGGCGCTCAGAGGTGCAGCAGCAGTGCCAGGGGTGTCACTCTGAGGGTAAGCCCCACAGCTGCTGAGTGAGAAACCTCCCACCCAGCCTGCTCTGGGCCACTGTGACCTCGCAGGAGGTAACTTGACCCGCCATCCACAAATGTTTAATAATTAAAAACAAACAAACAAACAACAAATTGTTTGTTACTTAACTTTTGTAAGTGTAGTTAAATGCCACCTGCCCCGCTGAGTTGCCTATGGGAACAGATGAAGCAAATCTGGAGTAGCTGATGTGCTGCCTTCTGTGGACAAAAGATCTCGCTTTTCTTTGCTCCAGTCTCCTGAACCCTGTATAGACAGGTTCAAAAACACTGCACTCTGAAATGAGAAACTGATGGAAATTACACTTGATCGAAATGTCACAAACTTTTGCCTAGGCTTTAATGAATCAGCTCTGCAGCCAAAGAAAGATTATGGCTTTTGCAGAAGAAATAAAGGCAGCTGCTGCAATCTGTAATGGCTGTAAGAAACTGCAAAGGTAATGCTAGGCATGTAGTAGGGGTGTAGGACTTGCCTTTATCTCCCCTTAGCAATTAACTGTGTATTCTTTTCTGTTAGCGTACTGGGTATAACAATGGAAAGCTATTACATGTGAAGGAGATCAGTCCAAACAGCTCTAAAAAATGCAAAGAAAGTTAAATCAAAATTTAGACTCATCTTCTCACCCCTCAGCTTAAATTACAGTAAGCCTTGCCATATTTTCATGTAGTATTTGAATTAACTGACTTGGATTGAAGAATTGATTTTATAGCACTGCATTTACCTTTATAGCTCCTCAGTACTTTAACTAGCAAGTACTGAATTTTCATCTAGTTCTGAAAACCACTATGGAGTTAATTTTGTGGCTTTCATTAATTGTGTGTGAGTCATTATGTTGTATAGTGTGAGCACAATGTTATAATAAGAATCTTTTCTTCCTCAGAGAGTGTTTCCAACAAATATTTCTAATAAAAATACCAAAAAAAAGTATCCCAAGTGTAAACTAAATATCGCTTCACAAAGGAAGGAAGTTACAATGACATTCAAGAAACCTTTGATTAATGTTATTAGTGCCTTTTCAAAAAAATCCCTACTGTGTCCAGCTGTCCTAGCAAATTCTTAAGAAAAGAAAATAATATTAATGATTTGGGGTTACCATTTAAAGTACAGTCAGTGTTTAAAAACTTGCTGCGAAAGAACAATAAGTGTTGAAAAAGGAGAATCAGTAGCAGATTTCTTCATCAGCAAAAATAAAACTAACAATAAATAAGGATAATATGTCACATAGATATTATACACTAATTGTGTTCTTGAGTTTAAGAAAATCACAGTTAAATACTGTAAACTGTCATGTTGGATTTACTTCAATGTGCAGTCTAAGAAAATGCCATCACAGTATTGGTCCTAAAGTTTTGTATTTTTCCTTTTTTAAAAATATATGTTTTGTATTCACAAAAATATGAACAATATCTATCTAATTGTGAACACTATTTGTCTAAAATATGAACGCTATCTAATTGCTTTTTGACCTGAATATGCATATATCTTTACATTTACAAACACCTAGGAATTTACATTCTCATAGTTAAATATGTAAGGTCATGTATACCTGATCCTGTGAATTGGGGCATTAAGATCTTTATGACCTTTTGTCTTTTTCTGATATATCTTAATCTTAATATTTGCTGCTTTTCTTGATTATCCTCATGCTAGATTTATACTTATTTCAGTCTTAGCACTATCACATTTCTTTAATCAAGGAGCTAAGATTAATTTACTTTCATTTCTCAATTTCTAGATCAATATACCTGTTTCTAGATTTATAGGGTATGAGAATTTCAAATTTATTTTTATAGAAGATTAAAGTTTTTAGCCCCTTTTACAGCAGAAATGTCCTTCCTTCCAATCTAAAAACAACTCAAAAAATCTGCTGTAGCACCATCAAATTACTTTTTTAGACTACAATATTTTTAAGATATTATCAAGTACTTTAGCATTCTTAGGGCTGATATCCTGTTCTCCCCAAAGATACTTGAACAAAAGTTATTTGAAAATGTTTCCATTTCAATTACCATTTTTTTTTTTAGATTTGTGTTAAAAATACATCTCTATTTGTAGAATTTGTATCTCAGTGGCCAGTTGCACTCAAACATTCATAGCTTAGAGAAGAATAAAGACATGCTGAGTACGTATTTCAAAATATGAATATTATTATTTTAACATAACTTCATTCTGCGGTTACCTATTAAGAAATTCCATTTTACACTAACAAATTACGAAAATGTAGATAGTTATGTGAGTCACCATATCTGAATCTATGATGGTTGTGTTTCTATTTCTCTTGTTTGCTTTCTCTCATATGTTATACCCACCTCAATTTCTGGAATTTGTTGACTTTGACCCCAGAATGCGAATTTGTAGCAGTAATTGACAAAATATTATTCAAGCAGAATTGCTTCTGTTCAGTGTCAAGATAATGCAGGAGATACCATTAGAGACTGACTGTTACTCTGTTCTGACAGAGATAACACCACCTGCCTAGTGTTGCTTTTGTCATATGTTTAAGTTCTTTCAAGGTCATGAAGTATTAGAATATTTAAAACAAACAGATACCTCATTTCTACCTACAAAATTTAGAAAATTTATTAACAAACCTTTCTCACAATGAATGAAAGAATTGAATTAAATAACATTTACACCTCTGTAGTTCTAGTTGTTTCACAAATACCCTTCAATGGATCACTTGAAGTATGAGACACTGTAGTAGAATACACGCTTTCTAACAGGTTTATGGTCTGAGTAGCGCACCATCTGCACTTGTTTCCTGCTTGGGCTATGGTTGAGCTTATGCAGTTAGTTTTAATCCATAAAATCCTAAATGACTAAGACCTAGGTATTTGTGGTCACCTCTTGTTCAGTGCTACTGGAATTATATCCCTGATATTTTATATGTTAGAAGACTACTGGAAGGTTCTTTCAACTTCCATAACTGACCTGTGTAACTTTTCTTTTTAATATGTGGGACAAGGGTATAAAAGGTCTAACCATATTTCCACATTCTGCTACATTAAAAAGCATTAAAAGAAATTGCAGATGAAGTTATGCTTCTAATCTGAAATTAACAAAATAAAAAAATTACATGTGAATTTGAATGAGCATATGTAAATCTTAAAATAGATAAAGGTTTATATACCATTACAGCCATTTAAATAACATTTTTGGATGTCTTACATTATCTTAATTTGTTCTAATTTGCATTTATTCTGTAAGTAATTTGATGGCTTTAACCTATATTGTCATAAAATACAGATGTTTGGTTTGTTTTTTTTTTTTTCCCTAGAACTTTGTTTTCTAGACACATTTTTCTGTCTTAATACACATAAATATTACAAAATCTGTATTTAAATTGTCTTGACAATATTTTTCTGGGCAAAGTGTCACATTAAGAACAATTCTTTCCCCTTTACCATCACTCCTAGAAATCTGTACATGTATTAGGGATCTTTCAGCAGTTTTCTTTTAACAGGTTTTAGTAAAATATTAAGCAGGCTGGAAGCGGTTTCTTATGGAAAAACATGGAAAATGTGCATTTATTTAACTTTTATATTAATTTTTGCAAATGAGATTAAATTTCATATTAATATTCATTAATCGTGATGAATTAGGATTAATTTGAAATTAAAAGGCTGTCAGAAATAGGGTCAGGGTAACATTTGATGTGGAAAAGTGTAAATACATTCATTGTTGTTTGAAAGTGACTTGGTAATTTATAAAGTTAAAACCTGATAGTAATTTGTAGTTCAATAAAACTACAAAATAGCTTGATCTGAAGCTTCATAACCATGAACAACATCATGTCATAAAGAAGCTATAAAGGGTATTTTTCTTTGTTCTTTCCTGTATTTGCATACCATTGATTCACATTATTTCTAGAACATTGTGTCAATTCAACCCTCAAATGTTCTTCCTTAAGCCACTCTTCAACACCACATATTCAATCACATCGTCAGCTCCAAATTTTTTTGTCATGAATATTTGTCGATTTTGCATACATCTCTTAGAAGAAGATGTATTGTTGTTTGAGTAGTTCTGTTACAGGTCTTCCACAGTAAATCTGAAGGTAATACAATCACTGATTGAGAACTATTTCTGTGAGGATGAAAACTTTCAGTTTTAATTTTTTTACTTCTTACATTTTTTCAGCTGTATTTCTGATCAAATATATCACACAAGCATGAATCACTTCACTCTTTTCTGAAAGTGTGTAGGGAAACTCTTTTTAAGCTTATTAAAGCTGCTAACTCTATTACATTGCATGTTTATATTTGGAAGCTTTATCTGTTCTGTTTTCTTTATATGTATTGGTATTCCAACTAAAAGGGTTTTTCAGCAGTAACTAGAGCAATTGAGCATTGTAATTCTAAAATTACAATGTGTGCTCCTTCTCCTGACACTGCCTTTAACAACCCGACAGTTTTTTGAAGGTCGTTTGTAATAGTCTGCTCCAAGCAGTAGCTCACTTTCTAGGTGGTTTGCCTACTGCAATGATCAGATTCTGCAAAATGTAATTCCTTAAAAAATACTTTATAGCCAAAATGGTACCTGCTTTGTTTGGATGATGCCTGACTAACTTTCAGGGAATGCCTGACTCTCCCTAGAACATGAAAGCAGTGAATGACATTTCAGCAATCTTCCTTGCATGCCCCTCTGTCATGTGCCATTCTCACAGTAAAGTGTAAGTGCCTTATATATCCAGCTGGCCTAATTCTATGCAAAATTTCCTTGTAGAAAAGATCTTTCTCTTGCATGCTGTGGTATCTTACATCTACATAATCTTATTACAGAAATAACCACTTCTGGTATCCTGCTTCTGCTATGAGTGTTTGAATATTTTTGTCCTAAAGGTAAACTTGTGGAATTTTATGGAGTATTAAACTGCAAATTATGCAATTAATAATATTGCAAGTTATGCAATGAAAATATTTTGAAAAATGCATGAAGAAGTTTTTTGGGCATGCAACAGAACAAAAATACATTCAAATTTTCAATAGTTTATTATATTCTCCTAAAAGCCTCTAGCACATTTTTGGGGGGCATATTTCAATTTGTTTCTTAATCTAGGAAGCTTGCCCGTAGCTAACCCTGGCATTTCCTGTCAAGTAGACTTTAGTGAAAACAAGTTACTATGTGGCATTTGTCATAACTGAAGATGTGTTTTGTATCTTAGTAACTTCTATAGGATGTGTCTTCCGGTGGTTTTATGGCACACAGTTTTGACATGTTTGTGCTTTATGCTGGAAAGTGACTTCAGATACGAATTTAGATTGCTATTATTACACATACTGGGTTTAAATCCAATTGTCAGGGGCCAAGTTGGATATTATGGCCATTAAGTTGAATGTGTTGGCCCAAAATTTTGCTATTCTAATATTTTTACATGATTAAGCTACTGCTGCATAGATACACCTAATGACCAATCCCACATTGTGATCATCTTTTACGTACTTAAATATTACACCATGACCTTTGAGGAAATAACTGGGTTGTATGAGTAAAATAAGTTCTTTTTTCCCTTTCAGAGTGTGCCTTTTATCCATATGATCTAATGTGATCTTTTCAAATTCTTAATAAAGAGCAGCTCTCAGGAATATTTCTGAATGAGAGACCGTTTGCCCGTGACAATTACTTTCAAGCACTTCCAGTTTATTCTTTCATTTAACTGCTCATAAATTTAGTATACCCTTACCAGCTATCTCCAGATTTAGCTTACCTGAAAGCTCAACAGTTAAATCCTATTGCAGAGACTGAATTCTACACTGTCTTTCCCCAGTCATCAAAGCAAACTTCCTTAGTCTGCTTCTTTTTTTCCAATGTAAATCTTATGTAAACAAACCTTTTAGACTCTTAAAAACTTTGTTCAATCTGTTGGTCACTGAGCCTATTTCAGGATATGTCTGTATATTATTTCATAAGCAGATGTTGAAATACATGGGTGTAATATTGCTTGTAAGCCTATCTTTTAAACATAGAAAATGTAGCAGACTTTTTTTTTAAAGAATGCTACTTAAATAATAGGAACTATAAATTTTCAGTGCTTTCCATATCCAAAGATTAATATTACTTCAAAAATATACTAAATTTATCCAAGTCTATATCTGGGAGAATGGGTAGCTCCATGGCACTCAAGGCCATGGAAATATTATGCTAAAGCTAAATTAAAATTTTTGACAAATCAGAGTGTTCAAATCTTAGGATTACAAGGCTTTCAACTGCTTAGAATTTGAAGGTAAAATAAGTAGCAATTGAAAGACTGGTCCCATTGCTACTTGTGAGTCCTCTTCCTGGAATAATTGGGTGTATTAATTGTGTTGCTCTCTGTTGCCTTAGACTTGGCATGCTCTGCTTTTTTGTTGACAGTGTGCATGCCAAGTCTGGTCAGCATCAGACAGTTACAAAAAGTTCAAACTAGAGACAGAATTTCAAGACATACAGTCGTTAAAGGTCTGAAATATTTGAGCTGGGATTTTGTTTTGGTGAGATTGCATAAATGATGGTTGAAATAAATTATTTCTTAATAACCTTCAGTGAGCAAAGCTACTTTTCTTCTAAGCAAACAATTAATGTCAAACTCACTTGATCAATTTATGAAGTGGGTCATATGATTAAACCATGCAAGGTTGTTTTTCTCCTTCCAAATATTTATAGTGTTTGCAAAACAGCTGAATATGTGATTTCCTTTTTTTTTTTTCCTGAATAAATTGAGTAAAGAGAAAATGGTTTGAAATAAAGGTTTTCTCATAAAGGTTATATCTAAGCTTAGTAGCTAACTGTGGTCTGAAAGTATTACATCATGATCTACTTCTGTCACTATTTGGAATACCAGGTTTTTTTCTGTATTATACAGGAAGAAGTTACAGTCCATCTTCGCAAAATATGCAGAGATTTGGGGTTTTTCCATCTCAGTCCCTTGTTTATGGTGACGTTCGACCTGCAACTTTCCCTTAGAGTGTTCTTTGATTCATCAAAGTGTGAAACTGAGATTCTTACAAGGTAATAGTTTAATTAAACTTTGCAGATTACCAAAAACAGTTTAAGTAAATTCAGTTATCTTTAGAGAGGTTGCAAGAGCCATTGTATGGTTCTGAATATATTTTGTCATTATTTTCATACAATGCTGTTGAACATACATGTTTTAGGAAAGGTGTGACTGTTTTTTGTACATACTTTGCTTTTCTTCTTCTCCTCCACCTTTCCTTTCAGACTACTAGGCCTGAGGAATTATAATTTTGCATCCAATTAATTCTACTGTAGCTTGACTGCATCTGGTTGAAATGTGACTAAAACCTTTGGTAGAGATAGAAAAAGATTTGTTTATTTCCTGTGTTTTTATTTATTGTGCAGAACCACCTGATGTTTTGTATTAAAAACATTGGTTTATTGAGCTTTGGTAGGGTTTTTTTTCTTAAGTAAGCATTTTAAGATACCTTGTATCTATTAAGTAAACTCCTGTTATTATATAGGTCTCTTTATTTTCTCTCCTGACTTTTTAATTATTAAACGGTAGCACATACATTAAGTACAAAAATGCTACAGCAGATACTGGAGACAAAAGTCTGAATTGCTTTATAGCTGCTTTTATCAGCATATAGATCAGTGTACTGAGACTGACATGGAAACCAAGAGACTCTCCACTAGTGCTCTGTGCTGTTTTCCATGAAGCCTGTAGTTTAAATGTAACCTTGCAGTATACTGAAATTGGGCTTTTAGTTCTCTATTGGGCTTTTAACATCTCTACACAAACTGAATCCATTTCTGCGTGAAGTATTGTTACATTTGATTCTAGATTTACTAGTGGCTGTAAAATAGTAGATGTACCAGAGAGAGAGAGAGAAAGAGAGAGAGTGGTAGTGATTTTCTGCTATCTCACAAGTCTTTTATTCTTAAGAGCATTCCTGAGGATAGTTTGCAGTATAACTGATGCATATGTCTTGTCATCATACAATACCTTCTTTTCCCTTTTGGTTTTTTTTTTTTTTGACACAGAATTCCACTACTAGCCTGAATAAATAGCTATATCTACAGTATCTACAGTTGCTGTTAATCTTTCCTATGAAGTATTTAATACCAGAGACACACATACACACTTTTCTTCATAATCTTTGTGTTTAGTTTGCATGAGAAGTCATGCCAAATTTATTGATTTTTAAAAGGATTTGATGGTGTAATAGCTTCATGTAAATCTGTTGGCATGTAGTACATGCCAAACAGTAAACTCTTCCTTCTTAAAATAGCAGACAAATAGTCTGTATTTATAATCATTAGAGAACGTTTGATATTTCCATGCCTTTGTTTACAGAATACACTATGAAAATGAAGAGATTTTATTTCTTGGTATAACTTTATTTTGAAATTTTAATTGCCGAAGTTCCTTTATTTTTCTTCTTGAACTTAAGCGTGTCAGAGAATACCTCAATATCAATGTACTGATGAAATTGATCCTACTACTTCATCTTTAGCAGTATTTTAGCCACTTAAATACATACTCATTTCCAGAGAGATCGTCCACATTGTTTTCTGTAACCTTCTGTCTGCTTTCTGTGACAAACCTGAGTATGTTCCTTTCCAATAAAGATATGTCATTTTTCACCCTGCTCTCAGAATTTTGCACACATGCACTTGCTTTTGTTGTAAGATTGGCTTCCTTCCTGTCCAAAACCAGGTCATTTAATAACAAGAGTTGGCAGCACTGCAAAGTCTTATACATTCAAGATTTTGAAAATGACAAAGATTCTCCTCTGCTGTCTTTTGGAGTTCCATTTTATTAATCAAAGAAAAAGCCATTTTGGCCGAAGTTACTTAATAATTTGGGTGATTTGGTATAATTTGAAATAGGCGAATCTATATTTTTCATTAGGATAAAGTCTTTGATATTGATGTATGTAATGGATTACTAATGTAAACTATAATATTTTGGTATTAGATGGTTTTAGGTCAAGAATTTATGCATAAACCAAATTAACACAATGCAGTATAAGTTGCAGAGACAAAAAAAAAAGCACTGCTCAAAACCTCTCTATCCAATCAATTTTAAAAGTGCATTCCAATATATTTGCATTTATGTTGTTCATAAAAATAGTGCTATGTCTTTTTTTCAGTATGAAGATACAGATTAATCAAGGTCCTACAAGACAAATTTTATTTATTTCAAGAATTTTAAGAAAACAGATGGTGTCTTACACTTGACTAGATGGAGGGTTTTAAATTTTTCTTTTTTTTTTTTTTTCCTATCCATTATGCCAGACAATTATGTAATTGGTCTGGTTAAGGACTCAATAAAATTTCACTATTTGTTTTCATTATTATTGAGCACAGTCTCTACTGAATTTTAGATATGAGAATAAAACTATTGGCAGGGACAGAAGGGATCAGAATCTGAAGTAGCAGTTAGTGCATGGGATTCCTGGAATGATGGCTCATGGTGCTGTTCCAAGGCATGGGATGTTATTGGATTGAAGAATATGGGATGATGACACTAAGGAGACTTGAGTGGGTGCAGGAGGAGGAAATGAAGAATAAAGAGTTCTGGGCATAAATGCTATGCCACAAACACATTTGATTCATGTTTCTAAAGAAGTCAGGAACAGATTTAATTTTTTTTGGTGCAAGATTGGCCATGAAAGTATAAGTAGACAATGAATTGTTGCATTATGGAGCTGAATTTACTGAGAATTCAGAGTATTAATTTTAAGATGAAAATATTAAGTCTTAGATCCCTGTTATATGGAAGTGTCAGCTCTGATGTGCAGTTTTAAGACAAGAAAATAAACATATTAAAAGACTGCAATACCATTTCAGGGATGAGAATTTGCTGCAGGCATGGAGAAAACAAAGGGAAAACAAAGCTGGCTTATGCATGATAGCTTTTTGCTTTTTAGTTCTTCAAGTGCAAATAGACTGGTAACAATTGCTTTGCCAGCAAGCTGTGATATATTTCCTACTCCCATTTTTGCATCGTACATTTCATGTTTTCCTCATGTACCTGTAGAAGATTACCCATACATCTTCATGAACATGTCTCTGACAATAATACAGAAAAATATTCATCCTTTGAGAGAAGAGCACAAAGAATCATAAATACCGAGTTGGCCAGCCTGTATCCTCATTGTTAGTCCTTAGAACTTCGTTTAGATTTAGGTTGTCAGACATCAAAGCCAATCAGACATTACTTCTGAGAACATTTTTGGTAAAGTGTTTCATTGATGGTTAGCTACAATTGCTGGTGATTTTCCAAATAAAGGAGCATCCTAAACAGGAGGCTCATTCCTTTCTTCCATGAAGGTCTTCACTTGTCTGAGCCTTCCACACTCAGATGAACTGCGACTAAAACGGGTGATAATGTTACTAGTTCTACTCAACACCTTGAGTTATTCACTGGAATTTAGCAGTTTATAAAAGCCCCTGAAACGTTGAAACAACAGCTATTGTTTATTACCATACAAAAAGTCACACATCAAGAAATGAAACAGTAGTTGAAAGTAAAGATTGTTTCATCTAAAGCAGGGCCAGTTTGCATACTGGATCTAGTGAGCTGTTTTCAGTTCTAATTAGGGTATTAATTTAGCAAATAGATGACTTCCAACCTTTAAGTTCCTTTAAAAATGGAATGGTTTCAAGTTCCTTTTCTGAATACATTTCTATATAAGCTCTTACTGCTTGCTTCATACGAATCTACATTAGTGTTCTATATAGGGTAAATGAAGCAGAAGGCAGGTTGCATTTATCCTATGACAAGATGAAAAGCTGATTACGCAGATGAGTGCAGATGAAGTGGAAACCTCTGAGAGATTAGGTTTTGCTCTCAGTGTGCCCTACATTGCAGCCCAGCCTGACATAATCATTTCATGTTGGTTGCTTTCTGTGAACCCTGTCTCCACATAAATCATGTGCTTGAGAAATGAAGTTACTAAGAAAGTAATTGTTAATTTTTGTTTGAAAATACTAAACATCAGAAGGGAAAGACTTACTTTCAAGCCAGCATTTTTTTTCATTTCACAGTCTGCAGACATGTCTCAGTATGCAGAGTATGAGCTAGTACTTGTATAGGTGACCGGCTGATGGTCAAAAAATTTCAGCTAAAAAATAGAAAATCTCATTTTGCTAAGTTTTCAAACGGAAAGGAAGATGTGAGTGGTCTAAAGTGATAAGAATCTGATAATCCCTAGTATTTCAAAGAGAAGTAGATGTTTTCTGTTTAAGTTCAGTAAGACCATAGTTGTTTGTAAAAGATCTGCACAATGAGATAATAAAGAATTTAATAAACTAATTAATGAAGCAGAACCAAATGTGACAATTTCAGGAGGCTACGAGTGAGAAAAGGGGTTTTTTTTTGCAGTATTTTAATATAGAGAAGGGTCTTAAAAATGGGAATGACAAGATCATTTCTCTCTCTCAATTGTGTCTATTACTAGAAATATTTTAACCCTCTCGTACTTTCAAATTGTCACAATTATTTTTACATAAGTCAGTTATTCCAAAGGCCGTTTTCTTCCTTTATGGTGCCTTTCAGAATGGAGAACTTTCAGGGAAGAGTAGCGGGATGGTTACTTGTAGAAAAGGAACATTCAGACCGATAAACTAGGTACTTGCTACACCTAAAATTCTGTCCCTTGAAATACCAAGGTATTTTATGAGGAGGTTTAGGAATGCAGCTTGTATTCTGATTTACCTCTTCTAAGAGTGTTAGGAATAAAGGAAAGGATTACTTGTCGCCTGATGTCACAGTTCAGAGTTATGTCTGGCTTGCTTGAGGGCTGTTTTGCAATTACTGTGGTGAGCGGTAGCGACGTGACTGGCAGCGATGCTCTTCCAGGAGGAGAATTGATTCGACGGATTATGCAACGGCAGTCACCGACAAAAAATAAGCAGGCTGACGCCGTGATGCGTTAGCTTCCCTCAACCCTACGCTTTGCCGGAGAGCCTGCTTCGTGGCACCGCGAGGGGCAGCGCGGCCGCGCTCCCTCACGGGCACGGGGACGGGCCCGGCGCCGCGCCGCCCCGCGCGCGCGTGAGGGACCTCGGGCAGCCGCCGGACCTCGCCGCGGAGCCGGCGCGCGCCAGCCGCGCAGCCCGCCGATTGGTCAGTCGGCAGCCGCGCAGCTCGCCGATTGGTCAGGCGGCCCGTCAGTCCCGCCCCTCCGGGAGGGAGCGTTGGGGCGCGCGCCCCGCTAGGGGAATGAGCCGGGAGGCGGCAGCAGCGGCCGCCGGGGGTGGGGGCGGCCGGGAATAGCACGGGACAACTGCAGCTCTGCGGCCGCTCGGCATCCTGTGTCCTCCCCGGCACCTGAGACAGCAGCAGCAGGAACATCGCAGCGCGGGCCGCTGCTTCTCGCAAGGTAATACTCTTTCGTTCTCTTGCCCACCGCTCTGCCCATCTGCTCGGTTCCCCGCAGTGGCTCTGTCGCAATCGAGTGGATCACAAAATAAAACCACTAACTCAAGACTGCCGGGAAGGGATCTGTTTGGTCCTCATTAGCATCTTGTCTGCTCTCTGGCTGCTTATTTATAAATAGCTTCTCTGGGATCACGGGAGCTGGGATCTCTTAGTTTCTCTTTCAGTCCAAAGAAAGTCCGTAGCTTTCCTCCTTCCCCCATTTTTGACAGACCTATTAAAGTATTTTTTTACTGGTTTACTTCCCCCCGCCCCAAAATGGCTTAAAACTATCCTCGTTTTCTCCTAGTCTGATGTGCGGGATAGGTATAGGGAGGCGGGGAATGCAGGTGGTTATCACTCTGTAGCGTTTCATGTGTGCAAATCGGAGTCATGCACTCAGGAGAGCGGATGAGTGGGAAACACGTGATTAATATTTACAGCGTTCAGACAATCTGTTAGTCTGTGTTGTGAAGCTTATAGGGGTCACCGTTGCAGATGAGGCTAATGAGCTCTTACCCTGAGTTACAATGCATTTGTATGCTGACATTTGCTAATATCTCTTAAATGTAGGAAATAGACACATACTGACATTGTGGAGAAACTCTTCTGCTGCTTTGTACAGTCTCCTTTTTTCATCTGAAACATTAAATCACATTATGATACAACAGAGAGTTGGTCTGGGAACTGTATATATTTAGTCCTTCCGGCTGTCCCACAGTCTTGTGATACTTGTTTTCTAAAGAGTGTAGCAGGAATCATAATGAGTTCTTTTCTTGTAGCTTCACAGAAAGTCAATCAATTTTTGAAAATTGCTGCGAAATTAGAGGAATTTTGATTACATTCCTAATTTTAGTTATTTATTTACACCCATCCTTTGAATTGTTCATGATGGTTTGATGATCATTTTACTTGTAGAAATATCTTGTGCAGGTATTATCATTAAACTATTATGTGCACATTTAAAGATATTTCTACAAATATATCAGTAGTGTTCCTGTGAAATCTAGGTTATACCACTTACACATGATGTTCTTAAACTTTCACCTTTCAGGTAGCTTGGGCTGTGCTTGCAGGTGAATTGGCTTGTTTTGGTAAGTTTCAGCAGAAACTGTTCAGTAGCCTTGGGTTAAATGAGGAATGAATGAAAGAAATGGGGTTTTTTCTTACTATTAAAAAAAAGAAACTGTCAACCCATAACATCATTAATTTAACCAATTTGGAGGATTGTGGACAGGAAGTTGCATTTTGGTATGAAATCAAACATCTTTTGAGTAATGGAAATAAGTTTTCACTTGAGTTGAACCTATCTCTCTAAAAGTCAAGTGCCATGAACACGCATGTTCCTGTGTGGTTTTTTTAATGCATGTACGTATAAGGTGTACAGCTACATGGGCAGAGGTGACCTAATCATGTAGTAGCTAGTGAACTACAAGACAATATTTCTCCAATATTGTGCATCTTGTGAAGACAAGATTGAAGTGGAGGCAAAGGTCAAAGATTATCATCTCTAGAGATTTTCTTACATAGACAGATATTTCCAGGAAATTGGAATTTTTCGTTTCAATTTCTGTTTTCTGACATTTGTCAAGATATAAAAATATGGTGAAGAGACAGTTCTGCTTGGGATATGAAGGACTATTTGGCAGGGGATGGGGAGAGGATTGTGGAGCTTTATTGTGGGGTTTTGTTGTTTCTTCGGGTTTTTTTTTCTTGTTTTTTTTTGTTTGGTTGTGTTTGTTTGTTTGTTTATGTTTTGTTTACCTAGAAAAAAACCAAGGGCCTTCACAATATCATTTAACAAGTTCATCCTTTCTGAAGCTTTGATCCTGCTTTAACTTGCATACAGGAAATGTTTGAAAGTGGAACCAAAAGTCAAAAGCATCCTTTGCAAATAAATCCAAATAATACTCTCCAGAGAGTGGTCAAGAGTAGGAAAAGAAAAGTAACAACAGTTATAGAGATCTTCATTAAGGCTCGAAGGTTGGATGGCTTTTTGCTCCTGTAGTATAATATTTAAGAACTGAATGAGTTCTGTGTTGCTGTTTACAAAAGTTAGTTTGCATCCCTTTCTCCACCCAGTCTTCCTGAAATCTAAGAAAGCCTGTCAGCTTTTAATGTTTTTTAGCTACTTTGGCATGAAATAAATTCCTCTTCCAGCTTTAATCTCGTATGGCCTAAAAAAATATATAATCTCAGTGTATATTCCATTAGGGTTTAAGTATCAGAAGGAGTACCAAAATGCAGGAAACTGGCCCTCATGGAATGATCAAATAGGTATAACTCAATGGAACCTGAACCTTAACCAAATATAATTTGTTCCTACTGTTTCAGCATGTTTTATATATTTATACAGTATTCCTTAGTGACAACCCCTCTTTTTGTTGCTAACAATCAATATGTCACTGCTATTGTTTCTAGTTGTGGCCATTCATGTTTATTTGCCCATACTTAGAGACACTAGGAGCAAAGACTGCATTAAGATTTTAATGACAAAGTACTAGTTGGTTCTTGTGATTTTTGTTGATTTTTTAAAATCTGTTTGTATGTCTGATGACCAGAATAATTCAACCCTCCTCTGAGACAGTAGAGCCTATAGAGCTTTGATCTGCCTGTAACAGGAAACCTAAAGGAAAGGGTTTTTTCTTGTTGCCATGGTCATTTAGTCTCACTGCATCTCTCCAGATTAATGTTTGTGATTTTTCTTGCCTGAAAGTGTTGCCAGACTGGAGATGCAGTATGTATAGCTAAATATGCAGTATGTATTATCTCAGCGCTTCTGGCTGAGAACTTGGAAAGAAAACACACAAAATGTGATGTATGAATTCTTATCCAAGTCAATGTCTCTTAGTTAGGCAGATACTACCATTTCTTCTCTTTCCATGGAAGATTGAACGTCTAATTGTTACTTTGGACATTGAGCTTGACTTTAAATCCAGTTCTATGTGGTGATAATGGAGGAATTATTATCTCTGCAAGGCCATATATGTTTTGTTGAGTTGGGCCTTTAGAAAATTACATAGGACCTTCAAATTCTTAATATAGAATTGTTTTTGTCCTCCATTTAAAGAGTCATGAAGTCTTATAGATTATTTTAAATGGCACTACTGAAATCTCGAAGTAAAATCAGTATTTATTATGACAAGATTTAAGTCAACATTTTTCTCAAAGACATTCTTTTGATCCTGTGGTATTTTAAGCTTATTACATGGAAATACTGCATCTTCATGTTTTAATCTTATTGCTTCTTTTCCCTATGAGGGTTATATTGTTGCTTAAGTTAGATCTGTGGGGGATCTATGTAACCTGTTTAATCTTAAATTAATTTGAGTTTTATAAATATTTCTAAATATTATTATTGGTAAAAATGCATTTCCTGTTCAAACTTGCTGAATTTAATAAAAATTCTATGTTCAATTTTCCATGATAGGGCACAGACCAAGAAAATTACAATGACATATAAACAATTAACCATTTTCAAGACTTTAAGAAACGTTAATTGATTTGCACTTGGACTGATAAAACAGACTAAATGTATATCTAAACCCCAATATTTAATATGCTTACTCGTTTAACAGATGTTTTGAAAATGATCTCTCCTAGCAATTGGGTTTATAATTTTTTGTTAGCTGTAGTCATATGTTGAAACAATTTAGCTATGTATGAAATGATACTAGCAAAAAGTTGCAATAAATAAAACAAATGCAACCATAGTTCTCTGATTTAATATTTTATTCTCTGAAGCGTTAATATGATCGTTCCAGGTCATTACATCCCATTTTATCTTGTACAGCCAAAGTTTTAAAAACTTGAATAATCATTTGTTGCCCTGATTTTTGCAGTCATGGATGTTTTCATTTTCCTGTAGCTGGTTTCTCACAGTTTTCTCTGTAAACATGGCTATGTTATTGTAACTGTATCTTATCTCTCACATTCCTTTTTCATGGACACAGAACTTTGATGAACATTTCCTCTGACCACTGTAATTGAGGGAGGAAGAACTGATTTCCTCCAATGAACAGTGATTTCCAAATGTATATAAAAAATAAAGAAGGCAGATCATGCCCCCCTTCCTTCCTTCTCTCTGATCCTGGTAACAGGTGTCTCTGACTCGTCCTTTTGTGTCGTTACTGCGACAATCATTAGAATTTTTTAAACAACCCAACATTCCTTAAGGCTAAAGTAATTTCAAGACCACTAAAATTTCTAAAGGGAGAAGAGTTAAAAAAATTCTGAGTTTATTCACAACCATTGCATATATAGTTTTCTTTTAAATATGCATAATTAAAAATAAGTTTGTTACATTATTTTAGAAAATTGTTCTTGATTCCTAAGAACTTAATGTGGGACAACATCTGTGACCTTTAATTACAGAAAGACATATTCAAAACCTGCTGTATTTTGTGGAGGAGTTCTTCTACAGGTATAAAATGTTATGGGAGGGGTTTTAATTGCTGATATTATTCTTTAAATTCCATTTCTCTCTTGTTTTCACCACTGGAGGTTCTTTAGTATTTGCACCTCCTGTTGTGGTTGGTCCAAACTTTTTTCAGCGGTATTTTCTTCCCTTGTTCATGAAATTCAAACATTTGCTGTAACATAGCCTTTTAGTTTTCTTCTTTGCTTTCCTTAAGTACTGTATTTGGTTTAAAGTTCAGAATATATGGCCAAACATGTCTCTGAAAGTGATGTTTTTCCTCTCATCTAAAAGGCTGTATACTAAATGTTGCATTTAAATATCGTCATGACACTAACAAGCATTGGCATTCAATAACTACCTAAATAAAAATGCATTTTCTTGGTTTAGGGAAACTAAAGATGTTAGTAATGCAATACAGAACAAGATGCAGCTCTTGCTGAGGGGTTGGCTGAAGAGTTGGCTACTTGGACAAGAAAATTAAAGCTTTTGCACAACGATCATCAAGAAGATAATCCTTTTATTTATTAAATACTTACTTAATTCATAATGTTTTCCTGCAGAAATATCCTATACTTGCTGCCAAAAGTGGAAACAAGTTACTGTGTATCCTCTAAAACTTACCCATTGATAAAGCATTAAGTAAACAAAGTTTTAGTTTAAGGGGGATTGTCTATCTGGGTTAAAACTGGAAAAAGTTAGGTGTACAGTTTATGACAAGTTTATGTACAGTCTAACAAGTACAAATACCATATTGCAAGTTTGTATCTTTTTGCTCACTGTAAATGTAACTTTTTTGTTTTACTTTTCCTGATAATACAGTATGTTTCTGTTGAAATATGTAAAGATTATGTTTTGGATAATGTGAATAGGGTACAAGCTGTTCTGGTCTAGTATGGCTTTTGGTTTGTTTCTTTATTGCTTAAAAATCAGCTGACTATTAATAAGTGCAGCTTTTCATTAAGACCTTCATCTATAACCTAAGGCAAAAGATTTTTTCTTCTTGCCTCTAATTGCTTTTTACATCACTATATGAATTCAGCTGAATATTAGCCACAATCCCCTGTACACATATCCAGGAGTAGTTTTCTACTTATAAGTTATAAGATTTCATTGTGAGTGTTCATCTTGGGTACAAAAGATATAGGGGAGGTGTTAGGGATGTAGGGATGTTGGAGGGGAGGATTATTTCCCTGAATAAGGTGTATATATTACACTGATGAAAATTAGTAAAGCTCAGAATGCCATGTGATTGTTGTTGAAGAATGAACCCTGTCTTTATTTTAAGATAGATTAAATAATTGCAACATTTATTTTAATTTCCAGATTTGGCAAAACACTCTTTTCACAGACTTTTCTGAGTTATAGGAGACCCACAATGGCTATTGAGTCCAACTCTTAAGTGCATGGCACATACAGGGATAAAAACCACAACCTTGGCATTATTACCACCATGCTGAGCTAATCACAGGTTTTCTTACCAGCAAGGAGAGTTTGGGGTAATGTTTGTTTGCCTGTTTTTAAGCTTCTTTTGAATCCCTTTGAATTATAAGTTTGAGCATGTATCTTCTGCACATGTTGAGCGTATAAGGAATGTTTTTAGTAGTACTTACCTTTCAGTTTGCCTCTTCAGTGGTCAGAAAACTCTGTTCTAGTCCAAAAAAACTAGAAGCAAGATGATTGACTCATCTACTCCCTTGGTTCTCTCCCTGCCAAATGCCTAAAAGTGAGGTGGAGAGTGTAAAAACCTGACTGAAGTGCAGAAGGATTTTGTTTTGTTGCCTAAAAGTAGTATTTCTTGAAATAGCTTGTTTCAAACAGGCTATTACTGTGTTAGGAGTGATTTCTTCAGGATATGTGTACAGATTGTCTTTGCTCATTCTCTCCTTTAATGTCTCCTGGTTTGCTACTTCATGTACTTACTACATTAAAGACTTTTCATATTCGTAATATCCATTCCAGACTTTTTTATTACCAACCTCTTAAACAGTCAGATGGGTGAGTTTGTGATGGAAATTTCATTTGGTAACTTCTTACAAATTTGTCACCTTTGAGAGATTTTGTACATTTTGGTGGTATGGTTGAACGCTAAGAACAGTTTTGTACGGACATGTTGTGTGACATCTTTTATTTTTTTTAACTTGCTGACGCACTTGTGCCAGAAAAAAAATAAATATTGCTTTGCTAAACTGAAGTAGGCTACAGAAGGACGAGAACTTTCAGATCAGTCTTCTTTGGGGAATAGAGGTCTAGTTGTTTTCTGTAACTAAAATTGCAGAAGGTGTATTAGCTCAGATAAAAATTTAAAGAAAAAAATCCACTTGTACAAATTATATTGTGTATTGCAAAATAATTACAGGTTCTATTCAGAAAGTACTGAGTAAGAAACGAACATATTATTTGCTATCAGAATTTCCATTAGCATCTGTTGGTGCTTCCAGTGCACTTCCATTTCAGTATCCTTAGTCATAATACTGTTTTCTTCTGCAAGGTTCAACTCATGCCCTAAAAAAGCTCTTTAACAGAACAGAATTATGTGTCTTCTTTGAATCACTGTTCTTCCATGCAGTTATTTCCTTCTTTGTACTCAAGTTCAAATCTAGACAGGAAATTAGGGCCTTCTAAAACTTACTTATGAGGAAACGATACATTAGATTTCTTGCTCAACCTGTAGTATAATAATAAAACTCTTACCTGGATATGAAATTAAAAATATTACATTCCCTTTTCTTTCTTTCCTCTACATTTTTTACTGTAAAGGACAAGAGAGTTATCCAGGATTTTCTAAAACATTTTATTTATTTATTTATTTATTTCCCTTCTCTGTAAATTTTTCTAGTGTTGAATAGTTCAATGGCTACACCTATTTTTTTTCTTTTAAAAATTTTGTACTTAGCTATGTCAGAAAAATGATCTTGAGGAATTAGGGGAATAATCCTATAAAATTTTTACATATTTCTTAGCAGGTTTCTACATGTGGTCTGGGCTTATCTCTCTATTTTTTTGCTGTTTGTTTGTTTGTTTGTTTAATTTTCCTTATTCCTGTGTTCTCTTCGGTAATAATGCATTAACAAGCCAAATGCAGTTTGTCTTTGACTTTCCTAAATTTTCTGTGGAATGGTAATGTTGTGTTTAAACTGTAATCATAAGCAAAAAAGAGTGTTTTAAGAGAGACTTGTGTTCTGTCATCTTCATTCCAGCATCATTGTTAAAATGTACACCAACTTTTAGGTAAAGTATAGATACTGTAATGCCTGTAATAATTCATTTCAAGAAAACACCTCTGTTAATCTTGTGTATACCTTCTTCTTTTGTTAATAAACAATGATAGGTTGTTGCTCATAGAATATGAAGAGAGTGATAAAAATTGCTTCCTTAAAAATGTGAAAACCCCAATATGTTTTCATGGTGTAGATGTCATGGACAAAAAGTTGGGGTATTATTTGTGTGCTGTGTTAAGAGATGTCAGTAAGATACTTAGTCTAGATGAAAGACAGGTGAAATATTCTGTAAACTCTTGAGATGGCTTGGGTAACAAAATTCAATAGGAAATCTAAAAGTGCAGGTTATCTGGAGATTATATTTACTTTTCATGTGTGTTCCATCTATTCTCATTCATGTCATGGTGTTTGTAATACAGAAAGGGGTTTTTTTTGGTCAGATTATTACCCGACATCCATTTCTTTGCCTCCTGTTGTGTAGACCGTTTCAGCAGCTACAAGTGATTTATTTAGGCTGTCTCATGGCCTCATACAGCCTTCTGAGTAACCAGAAGCATTTGTTTCTGGTGGTTCTTTATATACATGGCTTTATTGAGGAAGCAGTGGAGTGACAATGAGACTTTGTGGTAGCAAAGCTTAAATACCCTGGTCTTGTCATATGTTGATATTGCACTTTGGAAATAAATAAGAAAGAAGATATTTTAACTGTTTAGGAATTAAGTTCTGTTGTTTCAAACACTACATAAACCACCCGGTCCATCTGTACAACGCTAATGGCCTTTTAAGTTTATTTTGGAAGATGTATTTGGCTCTAATGCATCAGAAGCGCCAGGTAACCTGGAGTTTCTATTAGTGTTGCAAGAGCACCATTAGTTCATCAAATTTGCTGAAGCATGTTAATGCCTTATGAATCAAAAGATTCTGCCTAGTATGATTTCCTAATATGATTTCCTACAGCTCTGAAATGCAGTCTTTTATTTGCAAACCTTTTAATAGTAAGCAATGGGAAAGTTCCTTACAAAACATTAAAAACTGTCCTTCGTAGTCAAGGCTGATCTAGCAGAAATAATCTAACACATGTTGCTACAGAAGTGTTAGTCTAAAAACTGTATTGGTTCGTTTTCTTGGTAAATAAAGCAGCAAGACCTAATTACATTGTGATGATGTTATGCTGGTGGTTGTGCCGGGTAAAAAGGCAACAGGAATGCTTGAATGATTCTTTTTACTAAATGTTCAACAGCAAGTTAACTTTTAACAGAGAGAGAGCAATAGATTCCACCATTTAAAAGTAAAGTCTCTTTGAAATGGGTGTTTTAGTGACCATCTTGTGACTTGATGGAACAGCATTGACTGAGAACCTAGAGACAAGGGTGATGTATGAGTGAAGGATTATGACTCCAATTATGAGTGTTAGTGATGTCATCCTTTTTGTGTCAGATTTTCAAGGTACAAGATTTGTATCAGAAAATACTGAGAGAAAATTGTGCTTCTGCAGGCTTGTTATTTGTCATATTAAATTTGCCATAATCAAGTTTGACAGGCTTCTCTTTATTTTTTCCAGCAGACAATATTGTTGTTGAAGATTAGTCAGATGCCTTCCGTCCATTCCCTGCCTCACATGCTATGTCATGCAAGCTTTGAAACACTTAGAACATAATTTAAATGAATGACTAATTTGGCAAGCATAATGGAAGGCACGCATACCATCCTTCAATTGCACAAACCCATTATGGAGCTTTGTTACATCAGCTTCTATCTTCCAGAGGGAAAAGCCAGAGGATTTACTTACAAGGGCTCTGTAACTCTGGATAGAACCAGTAAGCGTTTCTGTAGCTGCTATCAAGTAAGGGAGAGGTTAGATATGGACCTGAGAGAACAGCCATATGAAAATTTTGGAGATATTACTTTCAACCAAACTACCACAAAAGACCTTCTTGTGGAACTGTACAAACTAACTGCTGAAAAGGAAAATCTGTTATCCAATGTTTTGAGATCACATCATATTCCAGACCTTAAGACAGGACATCAGGAGGAAAAGCGACAGGATGTTTCTGGAGAGCCGAAACTTAAAGGTGATAATTACTCCAGTCTTACACATCAGCAGTTCTTTCTGGATTCCACAAGGAGAGACAATTTGAATCACAAAAAAATGAGGAAATACAAAAGGAAAGAGAGCTTTGAGGAGATCAGACACCGGAAAGAGGGAAAAAAGATACATGAACATCTTTTTTTACTGAGTGCACAAGACATGCAACAGAAAAATAAGAAGATGGTCTCCACAAGACTTCCTCCCAGGAGTTATCCCAGTTCCTTTTCTGCCTCCAGCTGGCTAACAGTAAAAGGTAAGGATAATTTACCAGTAGACAATAGAATACAACCAGAAAGGTGGACAGAAGAGGGGTATTTTCTTAAGAGCAAAAAAGCTGTGAAATTGGATGCTGACTTACCAAGTTATAGCTCAAAAGACAGCAATGATGTGGTTGCAGTTGAACCAGTGGGTAGTGGAGAATGCATTCCTGAAGTTACCAAGGTACAACAGAGTACGACTTCGGTGAAGTCATCTCAGTACAGTGTATCTAACAAACTTGAGACGTTAAGTAAATCTGCAGTTGCTAAAAGCTTGAAAAGTAGCAACTATACTGAGCCAGTATGCAAGGAGAAACCAGGAATCACAGTTGTTGCTGAAGTACAGGATTTAGAAGCTTGCATTGAAAAAGTTGCCAAACCCCCTGCAGAGTCTTTACCTGATTTTCACAGAGATCAGGAAACCATTTCTCCTGTTCTCACCACAGCACATAACGAGTTTATGTCAAGAACTGATGTACACTCTGAAGATGAAGCTGCTGGAGACTCTAATAACAGTGTGCTGCAGGAAAAGGAGGAAGACAGCTCTGGTTTGCAGTACAAAGCAGAGAGAGTACACATTACTGATGAGTCATGTAACCTTGTGGGAGCGGTTAATAAAGCTCTTCTGAAAGTTATCCGGAGCGACAGTTTAGATGAAGCTGCAGAATGGAAGAGACTACATCAAATTACAAGAGTAGACAGAAACCTGCCAGGCTCACTATATGAGAAAAGGACCACGGTAACCCGGGGAAACAGCAAGCATTTATTTTTGAACCTGCCTGTAAATGAAAGTTCTGATATTCCTCAGACAAATAATAATGCTAAACTGGAAGAGAAAAGGCTGCATTCACCCCCATTAGCAGCAGTGAGTAATGTTTTTAGTAATTCATATCCACTATCTAATACACACAAACAAATGTCACCCGTTCCTTCTCCGTTATCTTCAAGACTGCCTAGCCCACAGCTGCATCATCGGATTCTCCCGTTACCAACACAGAACACTGAGGAGGAATCTGTGTTCAGTGACTATGGCCATGGAAGACATGGTGCTATAAACTTCTCTTTCAGTGATTTGGAGCCACAGTTTTATGTGAAGTTTTCTGAACCTGGAGAATTGGGATTTTCCACCAGACAGCGGGGCCTACCTCAGAATGCAACTGCAGGACATTTTGAAAAGTGTGCTGTGCAAGAAAAATTAACTACTCAGACACAGCAGAATTTCTGTCCAGGTCAGTCCTACTTCATAAATCTTTAAACTAATAGAATCAACCAAGCATGAAAGTGTTGGAGTGTTTTTTGGGGTTGGGTTTTGGTTTCTTTTTTTTTAATACTAGCTGTTAATAGTAAATATTATGTTAAATAAAAAACTACTTTTCACTACTTAAGGATCGGGTGAAAAGCTGCTGAATTTTTGAAACAAAGGTTACAGCTATATCAGATTTTGAGATGCATTTTTATGTCAGCTTATTTTCAGTCCTATTGTTGCTGAATGATGTCAACCAAAGTTAATAAAAAAATCTTTCTATATAAAATGAAAAAAGTTTGCATGCTTATTTTCCTGCTTTTTCTGTGCTGTGTTCTAGTCCTTCAACATGTTCTGGTAACAGTTATTCTCCAAAATGTTCTTTATAGCTTGTTTGGCTTAACTGATAGAATATTTTCTGAACAAGCTAATTTACATTGCCTTAAGTATAGGACTGGTGCTTTGACAATTTATCTAAAAGACGTCTATGTAAATTCTGTAAAAAAAGGCTTGTTTTTAAATGATTGCATGCAAGAGTATGCATATTACAAGGTATGTGAGTACAGTGCATAGGTTTATTTATAAAGATATACTGTGTAAAAATGCATAATTATATGACATACTGAATAGTTATGTTTGTTAGCTAGAACATCAACTTCTATACTCTTTATTTTTTCCTTAAGAAACAGGAAGGCTTGAGGACCTTCTACAGTGGTCTGGGTGTGGCTCAGAGTGGTCCCTCTGTATTATAGAGGAGATGGCAGTGCAAAGTGATATAAAAGGAGGATTCCAAAAGGAGAGTGTGTAGGGGTGTGAAACCATTACCTTAGCCAGAGGGTGTTTATTATTGCCTATGAGACTTGCATTTATGCCTGCTATTTCTAGAAGTTGTTTTAGCTCCACTCAAGACTAAATCAAATTTAGAGTGTTGTTTGATGAGTTGACAGAGCTGAAAAGATTGGTGCTATGCTCTTGTTCTTTCATTCCTTTCCTGGTTCCTGTTGTGCTGTGCTGTCCTACCCCTTTCATTACATCCTATACTCATTGTACCTTTTGGTGAGGAGGTTTAGCTGACAAGGCCAGCTGTTCACCCCTCTATAAGACTAAAGCAGCACAGCAAATCTTTTTCTCTCTGTTTTACATTAGTATTTTTTAAATTAATGTATCATATAGAATTGTTGGATGGGGAATTGTACTTATTGTGCTGTACTCTTGCATTGTCCTTGCCTGGGATAGAGTTAATTTTCAGTACAGTAGCTTGTATGGGGCAGTGTTTTGGATTTGTGATGAAAATGGTCTCGATAACAGAGGAATGTTCTAGCTTGTGCTGAGCAGTGTTTGCACAGCATCAATCCTGTCTCTGTTTCTCATTCTGCCTCCCCCCAGTGAATAGACCGGGGGCTGCACAATAGGCTGGGAGGGGACACAACCAGACAGATGACCTAGACTAACTAAAGAGAAATTCCCTGCCATATGACGTCATGCTCAAGAATAAAAGTGGAAAGAGGGGCTTTGGAGGGGTTAGCCATCTTTTTTTGCTTGGGATCTGGCAGGGCATCAGCCTACCCATGGGAGGCGGTGAGTGATTGCTGTAGCATCACTTGTTTCATTTTTTCTTCTTTCACTTATTAAACAAATTTTTTGTTCATTATCTTGACCCTCAAGTTGTTGGGTTTTTTTCCATGGCTCTTGACTCATCTCACATGGGGAGGAGGGGGAATTGAGTGAGCCTCCGTGTGGTGCTTATCTGTCCGCAATGGTTCTACAAGAAACAAAACAACACACATACATACAAATGGCACCTGTTGGCTGAAAATCTTGGCTTTGAAGCAGAAACATCTTTGTGGAGAGTAGAAAAGCAGACAAGTCCCACCTTAGTTCTAGTTTACAGATGGAAAATACCATAGCAGCTTTTTGGAAGCTGTAATGGTCTTTTTTTTTTTTTT
>VZRZ01002579.1:1020742-1057357 GCA_013398175.1 Climacteris rufus
TTTTTTTTTTTTTTTGGTGTGGGGGAATTAAGGGTTTTTTTCCTTTTCCAAGTATGTTTACATGTCAGCATTATTACTGGTGTACTGGTGTGTCAGAAAATCTGTGACTTTAAGGAAAAAGTCCCTCTTTTGCTGGCATATATAACACTGTAGGTATGTCTCTGGATCTGGGATAATATGACTTTCCATCTGAACAAGAGGTGGAATCATGCATATTGACAGAGCATTTGGAATACCACTCTTCTGTAAATGGACATAAATATTAACTAACTGACTATAGTTCGGTGAAACAAATGATTATCTCCAATTTGAGTGTGATATTAATATTTACAGTTACAAATTTGCACTCCTGGTTTGATTCTTATCAGATTCTTTCCGCATTTGAAGAGCAAAATTCAAGACTATTGTTTAGATTTTTCTTCAATGGGGTGTTATTGTGAAATGTTTTCTTTCTATTCTAGTCTGTTATTAAATTGTGTGTCTACAATGAATCTGAAAATTATGGAGAATTTTGGTCAACTTTTTATCAGTCAGGTTGATTGAAGGATTTGTTTCATGGCAAAAATTACAGTCTTTTGAATGGCTTTTCAAAGTTCTGTTGCAGTCACAGTATGCACTATTTCTTTCTGAAGAACTTTTGGAGCCTGTGTAATTTTGTATTTGGGAAATATAATGAACGAGTTAAATATTGTAATTTATTAGTTTAAATTACAAATTGGACTCATCATACAGCTCTACACATCATTTTATTTATCTTATTGTTTTAAATCATGATTCTTCACACTCTTTCTGAATAACTGGAGAATATTCCTGCAGTCAAAACTGAAACAGCTAAGGCAGAGTGCCCTTATTTCTGTACTTCCACTTTTTCTCAAGTTCATTTTCTTTATAGATATATAGCTCCATATTTATGGCATGTATCTCATAGTTTCATTGCACAAAGTTCTGTTCATTTGAAAGTACAGTTTTCTGGATCTTTTTGTTGGATTGCAACTATTGGCCATGGGAATAGGCCACAGTTTACATCTTGGCAAGTTAATAGTTAACTAGGAATCATTTGTAATTCAACAATAATTATTTAGCAATCTTTTCTGTAGGTGGGACGGGAATTAAAATTCCTGTATTCATTTATAATAGTTCCATTTGAATAATCAAAATTCTAAGAAAAAGCTTTAGAATAACTTAAGGCTTTCAAATAATAAAGTGCTCGGTTTCAAGCAGCAAAAGCAGAAGTACAAACACTAAAATTTCCAACAGAAAGACATTTATTAAATCCTCAAAAGATACTTCCCACATTTCTATATGAAGTTCTTTCTACTCTAACATGAAGTACATCATGCTTTTGTAGCCCTGGAGAAGCCAAGCTTGCTTTTGAAAAGATCTTCAATGTATCTGAATGTCTCAGAGAAAGATTTTCTGAGACTTTTTAGTTCCTGACACTGCTTCTCTCTCAAGTTTTTCACATCAGTAGAAAAAAACAAGGGAGAAAATTTTCAGAGCTATTTTATTGTTAGCACTGAATGACACCAATATGCAATTTTTCTAAGTATTATCTGTAATAGGAGGAAGATTAGTGATATTTTTAGCAGTTATTGAAGTGAATTTGATTCAGAGAAAGAAACTTAAAACTAAAAATAACTGGTTACGACATAGCCTCCAGGACAGTGACTGGTGACTGTGCTTTGAGTCAGGATGAGACTGGGAAGAGTCATTAACCCCATTGTCTGTTATATATATTACTCCTAATGTGAAAAAAAGGAATAAAAATCTGGCAAGACAGCATGGTGAAAGCAAGAAGGAGAACAAATGAGAAGGATGATGTTGCCCTTCTCCTGACCAATGAAGAATGCTCCTTTTTTGATATCTAGTAGTTGTGAATGAAGAATATACCCAGACTATTCAGAAATCTAAAGTTAGTAGGAATATTGTGAAACTAAACCAAACTTGGAATAGAACTGAATTATTAAGGTGTCAGGTTAAATGGCTGAGACCTATGGGAATGAAAAGGACAAGTCCATTCTCTTCTTACTCTCTTCCTTCTCCCAGTGAAGGCCTCTTCTCTTCACTATTCCTCCTCTTCCCTGGAACAACTTTGGTGGTTTTGTTGCTTTTTGGTAATTTGAGTCAAGTCACTAAGCAAGATGAAAACTGAGCCGGCAAGGAGAGAGGTGAGTAGCTCTGGTTGGCTTAGTGAGCTGAACAGTTCATAGGGGTCTGATGAAAACCACAGCTAGGATGAGGGAGGACATGCAAGCATTGCAGAAAGCACAAGTGAGCAAGACAACCCCTGTTGCAGGGAATCGTTTGATCTCAAAAACCTCAGTTGCATCCCAAAACTGGAAGCCAGAAGGCTTGCTGGGACTGGCTAAAACAGAAGTTGTTAGGAGTGGGAAATGGGGTGAATCAAGTTGGATGAAGATATGGAAAGACTCTGATATTTTGCATGGGCACTATTAGTAGTGAAGCAGGAAGAGATGGAGGACCATTGAGAAAGATGAACTCCAAGACTGAGTAGAGAGTGTTACCTTGACTAGGATAGAGAACATTTATGGAGTATCACAAAACAAGTGGAGCATAGCTGATTAGAGATGAGATAATTTTTATTTTTGTTTTTATGGGGAAATCTGCAAAAGGAACTGTAACCAGTGAAATGTACATTATGGATATAAACCTAAAAGTCTTGCTGATGATCCATTAAGTCAGTGGGCAGTATCATATGACATTTTGGAGATGCAGAGAAGAGAAGAGAGGAAGAAAAAGATGAGTGAGGTACAGTTTTGGTTTTAATGTTTTCAAAATTATAATGCTTATTGTGATATAGCGAAGGCATCTTAACTGGAAGAGGTTGGTGAATATAAGTTTTTAATATTATGTCTCAAATAGTTTTCTTTACTTGACTAGTTAAAGATGTGCACCCAAGAGTTCTTTGCAGTATATTCTGGATATAATTTTAGAGGCATCTATGCCTGTCCCTGCTGATTATCAGATGGAGAATGTTGTGTTTGCTTGTTTCTGCCAATGAGAATTTTATGGCAGCAGTTCACTTTCCATTAGAAAGATTTGAAAACAAATGTTCTAGTAGTTTTGTGTGGTTGTCAAATATTACGCATTGCAATTTGGAAACATGCCAATTACTAATGGCTATCTCTGGCAGATCAATTTTGCAGTCTTAAAATATAAAAGTACTTTAACCTATAAAGGACTGTTTACTATGTAGATAAACACTTGAATAAGTATTTTTCCTAAGTTGGTGTATTATAGTCCTCAAAGGTTTTTAAGGGAATGAAAAGCACAAAATGATGCTTTCAGTTTGGTAGTTCACTCGCTGGTGGCTGGAGGAACAGTTTTCATATCTGTGCTCTAAGAATTGCTGCGGCGTTGCGTCTCACTCAGCCCTGCCTCAGGATGGCTCGGTGGAACGTCGGGGCTGGAAGCGCCGCTTATTCAGAGGGTCTGGAGCAATCCGATCTCAGCCAGGATCGAGCCCTTGCGCGGGAACCAGTGGCCCAGAATGTGGGCTCGCCAGAACCTCTCGCGCTGCAAGCAGATATCCCAATGGCGCTGCCCCAGGCTGGATAGCCTGTCTTCGGTAGGTGCAGATAGGAGCTCGCTGAGCGCACGGCGGTCTGGAGCACGAAGAAAAGGAGAGGGAGATTTCTGGCGGGGGTATAGATGGTTTATTATAGTCCAAGAGAGAAACCAAAAATCTGCCGAATCGCGCACTAAACACGAATTTTTACGGCACAGGAAACAGGGCGTGGAAAACACTAACATCCAATAATGCGGGGCTTACAGGGTGGGACACAGTAATAACAACCAATTATTAAAGGTTACCTAATAACTGACCAATAAACTGTCGAACTGCGAAGAAGTCTCTGGAAAGGGAGGCTGGGTTTGTGCTTCTCTCCACCCCAGGGGATGTCTTAGGGGTGTCCTGAGCATCCTCGGATCCCGTGTCACTCAACCAGTGTATAACCAGTGCCTGAGCAACAGGCGGGGTCCGAGCCCCGCTGAGGGAAGGCACCACCACAAGTTGCCCTACTCCTTAAGTCTGTCCACTACCTGTTAAAACTGTGTTATGCCACCTTTCCTGCATTCATTTCTGTTTGCAGTGTAAACACAGCTTACTTCCATGTGAACCAGAATACTCTGATCCTAAAAATATAGCAGTTATATAGTCCATAGTACTATATGTCTGTTTAAATTTCCAGCAGTAAAGCAGCAGGATGTGAGAAGACTTAGTTTTGTATTTGGTTGGGTGTATTATCATTCACTACAAAACAAGGAATCTATCACAGTGCCAGCTGGAAGGCTTGTAATTGAAAAATAGCATACAGACGATATTTCACCCCAGATATTTAATGAAGGTAGCAAAAATAATTAATATAAAGGTACTATTTGAATATTTTTTTTTCCTTTTCCTAACTTAACTAACTCTTTAAGCTGAAAAGGGACAAATACAGTCTGTTAAGAGAAATTCAATAACAAGATCTTATGATGTGTTCCTGAACCATGGTTTTGGAAAATGAAGTTTCATATAAACAAAGCTCTGTTTGAAGGCTCTTCTAACAGGAGACAGATTATATTATATTGTTTTTGATGTTCCTTTTATAAGGAAGGGACAGGTTTATAAATATCTTCTCTAATTGAAGTGGTTCAGAGAATTTCTAATTAGCATTTTAAAAGCACTATAGCATTCTGTCAACAGCAAGTATGTACTTCATGAGGTAAGTTTGCATATGGATCACATGGAAACATGATGCATAGTTTCTCCAAGGTAATTCAAATGAAAGTAATACACATGAGTGTGTTGCTTCACAAAACCCATCTTATTCAGGATAAATGTTCTTTGAAGATGCTATAAAGGAGTTAAGAATTAAGAGACTGGTATAAGAAAAGAATTAAAATTAAAAAGAAGAGAGAATTAATCATAAAAACTCAGAATCATTTAGGCTGAAAGGGACCACTTGAGATCATCTAGTACAACCCTCTGCTCAGGCAAGGTCACCTAGAGCAAATTGCCTGGGCCTGTGTCCAGTAGGGCTTTTTTAATTTCAAGAATGATGACTGAACAACCTGACTAGGCAACCTCTGTTAGTGCTTGGTCACTCTCACAGTAAAACAATGTTTTTTTTCATGCAGGTGGATTACGTAAATTTTCAGTTTACCATCTTGGTGTTATAAATTCCATCAACTTCTATTCTAAATGTGTTTCTTTTTGCCCAGTGTGTCTCTAATATCCTATGGGAATTGCGTTACCTGCAGCCCCTCTCCCTAAAACAGAATTAATTATTTCTGAAGATCTTTCCAGATATTGGTTTTCTAAATCATAGAGAGTAATGCCACTAGTCTGACTGCCTCTTGGGTCTCTAAGATAGATATCCTCTTTGGTAGGGATTTCTGTTGCTCCTTCTGTATGTGGTTGCAGCCTGTATCTAAAATTTTTCTAGTTAAGTTTGCATGTACTTTCTATATATGTAACCTTGCAAAGTTTGCTAATTGTCCAACTAAAATTACAGTCACTACATAGCTGTTTAATGGATCTTTGTTTTCCTGTTAGATTCAATGCAGTTACTCATCATACAGTATATTGTGATTCCCTTAAAGGACATTATCATGTTTTCTCTATTGAGCCTTATGATACATGATAATGATAAAAGTTCATTAATACTTCATCCCAGTGAAGTAAAAATCTTTTTGTACCAGTGTAAATAAAATAAGGCAATGCTGCATTGAAATATAGACTTATGGCTGTTTGAAATGAATGTAGGCAGGACTGGAGGTTCAAGACATGGTCTCTGAGTTAAAAAGACCCTCTGAAGACTGGCCTTGGTAGATGCTGTGAACAAATAGCTCCTGTTTTACTTGAATGACTTCTCAGCATGACACACTTAAGCAAGAGTTGTATTTTCTTCTCTCTGTAACATGTGACTCTTCAGTCAAAGGCAATCAGTGAGGGGAAACCAGCTGAATTAAACTGGAATGGAAAACCAGAGACAGCTTAATGTTTTATGCAGGTCATAGATTAATGATTTTCTGTTTCATGGGGGGAGAAAAGGCCAAAACATTCCTTCTGGTTTACAGTTTGTGCACTCAATATAACAGACTTACTGTAATGAAATGGACTTCTTTTTTCATAAGTAGAAAAGGAATTTCTTGAAGTAAAATAGTGGGATAATGTGGAAGTTGTCGTTTCTTAAATCTGTATGTATTCTGTTGGCCACTTAAAACAAGTTGATAGAAATGGCTCAGCTGAAATTTTTCATGATGGATCAGGATGATATATAAACTGAGATCAAATTCAAGTATTTACATCTGTAAGTACAATTTAATAATGTATATAGGAATTTTTAAAATCTATAATACTACTCTTTGCTATTTTGTCTCTGAAAAAGTGACATAGCATCAAATCTAACCTGTAAAAGTGGTGAAAAAATTCTGCATACTCCCTGCTAAAAATATACTTTCAATTACTGGAAAAGAATAGAGATGCACTTTATGTGTTTGTGGTATCCCATGTCAGTAAATAATTTGGAATAGTATTTCATTATTTAGATGTGACATTAAATTTATAATAACACAAATAATATCTATAAGTAGAGAATATTATTAATGAGTCATAGGATTAAAATGCTGCACCTAGTGGTTTAATGATTTATTTAATTGTTTGTGTCAGAGTAATTTTTCTTCAGGCTTAGATTATGACTACTCTTGCATTTAGATTATGGTGACTTCTCAATTGCTACAAGTGTTTATGATTTTCTAGACCATATTCAAAGATCTCTTCAGGCTTATGTGCTTTGTTGCTGGGATCAGCAAGGTAAAAATAGGACAGAGAAAACAGAGTTGAAATGTTGAGAACTGTTGGATGTGTTTTACATGAGGAGTTTTAAAGGCTATGTGAAATTAGTCTTTACTAATTAGTCTAAATAGAAATAATTCGCAGTCCCTCACCAGAATGACGTTCTCTATATACTGCCACTTGTAGTTTGCTGTGTATTAAAGATTTCAATGCTCTGTAATTTTCTTCTTCTTTTTTCTCACTTTTACATTTTGGAAGTGTTAAAATGAAAAGTGCTATTTTTTTTTTTTTCTTCTCATAAGGTTTGCTGTTAAAATGAAGGGGCATATGGGACATTTTTGTATTCTGGGTACAGTGAGTCTCTCTGAAGTTGTCCTAAGCAAACAGTTAGCATTTCTTTAATACACAATTTAATGATTTTTGACTTGGGTGGTTCAAAACTACCAAGATTAAGGGTATAACTGCTGAATGGTTTAGCTAACGTGACCATGTTTGCTCTCACTTTTCTTGAATATGATGGAAAAATTTAGAAGAAAAATGTGTTCTAAAAAAATCTGACTTCATGGAAAAAGGTATTCTGAGTTTCTGCTCTATACCTTTTTCAGTAATTTCTGTATTTGTATGTCTGTCTCTTGAATAGAAACAGTTTATTGATTATTACCCTGTAAATCTGAACCTGTTGACTCACCGCAACCACAAAATATTACTTCATAGAAGATAATTCTTATTATGTATAAAAAATGAAGTAAATTGATTCTTTTTCTCTAAGCTTGAGTGTTTCTATTACAGAAGCATAAGTAAAAGTAACAAAACTGTAGTACAGGGGAATTTGGCCAACAAAAAATATTACTTCTATGAATGTATGAACTTGTTTTTGAGTGATAAGTTGCAGAAAAACTGGTTGTTTCCATCCTTTTATTCTCTTCATTTTTCAGCAGCTAGGCTCATAGCCCTGGGAGGCCCTGCCAGCTGGAGGGCACACCCTCGGTTCCCAACCTGCTCCCAGCAGCTTTAATTGTTATTATCTGCAAAATACCAGGTGCTCTGTGTGACCTAAGATGTTAATCGTGCTTACCTCATATACATAATTTGTATATGGGATCTGATTCATGTTGTCTGTGTATTTATAACAAATAGCTTGATTTCCATGTCCCGAGAAACTAAACACTACAGCTGCTAAGGCAGGCATATCTAAAAGCTACAGAATTTTCTTAAGCATATTGTGGTAAATTAGGAGCAGAAGTAGTCAGAAGTAGTCATTCCAAGATCTTTGGGCCAATTACTCAAAAAATGGCTTCTCTTATTTTATGCTTCACTGAAGTTAGTGGTTTTGTAGCCCCTCAACTAAACATTTTGTTAACATATACCTGAATCTGATAGTTATTATTATAAAACTGAAATCTAAATCTTTGTTAAGTTTGTTGGTGACAGTAGAAGTTTTGGAGTTTTTTTCCTCTGTTAATTTTATTTAAGACATATATGTATATGACCTCTGAAGTACCTGACATTGAGCCATTTCATCTCACAATAACTAAAATTTAGAGGTTATCTTCTCTAAGTTTCTTCTAGAGTATATATTCTTGTCAGTAATGTAATTATCAATATATTGTAAACTTGAGCATATGTTCACGAATTCCTGATTTTTCAAAGTAAAATTTATTTTGTCTTAAGAAATTAGTCAAGTATGAAAAATATATGGAAAAAGTTATTAAAACGAAAGTTACTCAATTTTTGATACTACATGTTTTTAAATAAATGGATATTAAAGTATAATTAGAGTTATATATAATATAATGTAATACAATATATATACAATACACATTACAGTTTAAAGTAGAGCATGAATTTGTTAGCTATACTAATTCATGCCAGTCAGATTTTTTCTTCTTTTTGGAAAATGACAGCTTTCATACAAATAAAACTAAAAAGAAGTAAAACTCCAAACAAATGACTTTTTATCAGAAGTAGCAGCCTTCTGACAATTATTTTCTAGGTGAGTAATAAACTCCAACTAATATACCAAGAACAGAAGATGGTAATACATCCTTTTGCATAGGTAGAAAGAATAGTCTTCTACAAAATCTAAGTACTTATTTATAATGCATTTGTACCCTAATTTCCTCTCATATGTGTCTCTCATAGGATGTGGACCTAATAATTTTTGTACTAGTTTACTGCAACAGATTTTTCTTTAAATCTGACACATAGTGAAACTATAGTTTTCAGTATTATGAGTAAGATAAATACCACCATATAAATTCAGGAATTGTTTGCATCTCTTTTTTCTTGTGATTAGTGTGTATTCCACTTTAATACTTATTTATGCAAGTTATACTTAGTTATGCAAATATGTTAGATGTTTGTCATCCAGAGATGGGAAGAAAAATGTTAGGACATACTTTTTCAGGTTTTCACTTTTTTTTCAAACATTTCTTACTTTTTACCCTTCAGTTTTCTGTCTTGTCATCTTATCTTTAGTATGAATGGCAATGTTAAATTTCAATGTTTTTCTTATATTAAAAAAAAAATTCCTAATTTTGTTGCTTAGTTTGTCAGTCTTAATCCATGTTGAGAGTTTTTCTCCAGTCTGTGGATTAGTGAGAGGCCATGCCTAATTAGCCCAAAGAGCCCTATTTTTCATGTCATCAGGCATTGAATGTTCGTCAAGTCTGTTTCATCAAAGTGATTGGATAACATTTAAACTATTTTACCTTGCAACTTAAACAAGAAGTTTGTTTTAATTGTTTTCATTCTATTCAGATTTTGGTTGCTTGTAAGAACTTTGTATTTAAAGGCTTTATTCAAAGGTTAGCAGAAAATGGGCTGTAGTTTGAATCTGTTTCAGATATCCAGGTTGACACAAACTTTGCGGGAGATCTTTCTTTTGTTAAAGAGCTACCTTTGAGATAGCTAAGCATAGTGAGAACACTTACTTTTGTAACACCTCCAACGTTAAGTGTTTTTTATCCAAAACAGGCAGAAGTCTGGATTTGTTGGTTTGGGGGTTTTTTTTAAGTAAATTAAATAGGTGAGGACGTTTTCCCCGTCTCCCATGGTATTTCTAACCATATATATTGACTTTCTAGTCCTACTTTTCCCCCTCTGTGTAATTGTATTTCAGTTAGAGTAATGTAGATGCTTTGTATGAGAGGAGTCACATAGGATGTGTTTTCATGGCATGTCTGGTCCACGCTAGCCACCCACTGCTTTTCAAGTTTGGTCTATGAGACTCATTAAATGGATACTCATGCAGTTCAAAGAGAAACCTGAGCTTGAACAATTCTTGCAGAGTTGCAGTTGCTAAGATTTGTTTCCACAGAGTTTGTACATCTATCAAAATCCCTATGGCATGGCTGGCGTTCCACAGCTTCTCTCACACCAATGAGTTACAGTCATTCCACTCTTGTGGCACAGAGCAAGGACCTGAAGCTTTCCTTGTGTGGGTTAGGTGTGACTACAGGCTCAAAGGGGATTTCAGGCTACAAGCAAGACTGTGACATAGCCTGGGCTTGGGGCATTAATAATATGGATGGTCAGTGAGACAGAGCCTAAAAGCAGGTTCAATTGACTTTGTAAAGTAAGTTGCAGCTCTGTCATCAGAGGGTTGAATTCTCTTATGTGTAATTCATTGAAATTGATGTTAAATGTGCAAATTGAGGTGACAGCTGGGTGTTCCAGCAGAACAAATGAAAGGTTTCTTGGAATTCAGGTCTGCTTTAGCAGCTTTGGCTGCTAAAACCAACATCTAATGATACTAACATTTAAATAGTCATGACTTTGAATAGTCATGGAAATATTTCCACCCATCCTCTTGGTGATGTGTAGTAGCATGCTGTTTTGCTTTCTTACTCAGCAGTCATCCTTTAAAACACTCCCACAACCCCTCATCATGTCTCCTTTATTTCCATTACTTTTCTCCTTCATCTGACTTACACTTTCCTACCTGTACCTTTTGAAACAAGCTCATACTTTGCTTGTTCACATGATATTATCTCTGCCACCCTTTTCAATATGCTGAGCAATTACCTGTAAGATCATTTCACAAATGAAAGGAAGGAATGCTGGATGTTACCTCCTTATTGCACAGGATCTTTGGAATGGATGCAAAAATGTGGAGAATGGAAAAAGCATGGTTTTAGGTGCTGTAGGGTGTCTGAGGCACAGGCATATAGCTGGCAAATCTGACCTGGAATGATCCACATCTTCGTGGACCGGAGTAAATTAATTTTAGCATCCAACATTCACTTAGGTAACTGAATACAAATAATTGTATTGTAAATTATGTGTCAGCTTTTTATTGCAGCAATATTGTTAACTTCGTCGAGCCAAATTATTAAAAAATTGATTTATTCCTTCAGAAAAAAATATTTTTAAAAAACGCATTTGAATTTTAGTCTAGACTCCCATCATACATTTTGGTGCTTTGTAGTCTGTCTTTATTCATTGTTCTAAAAATTGAACTCTATTTAATTCTGCATTCTTTCTCCTGGGAACTACCTGTATTTCTCTATTACATTTCTACTTAAGTGTAATTTAGTCATTGTCTCTGTGTGAGTGCAGTAAGGCACTTCATTTGACTTTTAACCATAAAACTTAACAGACTATGTTGGGATTTTCTGGAAGATGATTTTATGGCCCTCAGTCCACAGATATAGCATCCCCTCTTTTTAATCCTAGTAGGAAAATTGATGAAGTGAAACTAATTGTACTACTTGGTGACACAAGTATTGAGTTCAGGAGGACAAACCTTAGAGGTCTTTGGCCAGTGTGTCAATTTTGCATAACAGGTTTACTGTTACAACAGAACTGTGAGCACAGAAATAAAAGGAAGTTGTGCCTTTGATTTGGTTTCTTTGGCATCTACATGTTGAAGATGAAAGAATTTTAAAATGGGAAGTATATCTTTCGTATGAATCAGAAATATGACCAATAGCATTTTGCTGTCACATTCCTCTAGTGGTGCACTTCAGAGTGGCGTATGTTATCAGTGTGCCTTGAAAGAGAGAACCACCCTTTTCAAGAACAGCACCGAGTGCATGCTTCACTCAGAGCAAAACAGAGAGCATGTGCTTATGATTGATTTAAATAGGAATGTTTTCCAAAACAAAATTACATGCTAGATGGCCAGCACTTGCGAAGTTCTAATTTTATATTTAAAGTAAATGTAATAATACTGGCAGCCTTGAGGTTGCTGGATTGCCATAGTAACTGGTATTTATACCTGGTTCATTAGGAAGCCAGTGAAAAATTTCATGTGGCAGAAATCCATTTGGCTAATGAACCACCTTTTAATTAGACTCTGAACTTTAAAAAGAATACAGCTTATTTTTTTCTTTAGTAGTGTAATATAACTGCATAAAACAGTTGCAAAAGTGAATTGAATGACAGAAATATTTTCTAGTGGATTAAGCAGACCACTTGTTATCTACTTAGACATCTAAGGCTTTGTTTTGCCAGACTCAACTGAGGCCAATAAAAAGGGTCAGGTTACATAATGAAGAGTGTTTTCTTTTGTTTTGTAATAGAACCCTTTGAGTTCAAGAAAACCTTGATAAAGCTGAGATACTTGTGGCTTCTTCTGATGGTTAATAGAGTTATTTTAACATGCAAGTGTTATTGAAATGCATGTAGTATCTTGCAGATGTTACTCAATCAGCCACACACTGAAAAAAATGTCTTTCCAAAAAAAGTACTTCAAAGAAAATGAAAAGCTCTCTCCAAATTTGACTGGTTTTAACATGTAGATGTGTCAAAGTTGAGACTGCGAAATGTTACTTGTCATTTTGGCAGATGCTTGTTAAAATATGAATAAATACAGACAGTATTAAAAAGAAGTGTAGGTGGTAACTATTAAAATAATGTTCTAGCTCTTTTTTTGCATCATTTCTGCTCTGCAGTTTTAAGATTGCTGTAATTACCCGGTCCTATATTGAATCACCCTGTAAACCAAAGGAAATGAACAGTGTTGAGAGGCAGCTATTCTGAAGTAGCATGTTTCCTTGTTACTTCTGAAACCTCCTCCATTGTGCTGCCTTTCATCCCCCCTTTATCCCAACAGTTAACCAGTCAGTCTTCATCACTAACTGTAAAATCAGTGTTGCTGTGCCTGGGGTTGCGTATCCTGCTATCCAGCCTGACTTCTCTGAGCATCAGGAATACTGCTTTAGCCAATGCATATCATATCATGCTGTTTGGGGAGAAGTGCTGTGAAAAACTGTGGAAAGCATTTACTGAGTAGTAAAAAGGCAGGTGAACTTGAAGGAAATAAATAGGAAGCCATGCACACACCCCCACCCCCCCACAATTTCACTTCATATATAAAATGAAGCTGACCATTTCCTTTCACCTATGAGAGCTTTGAATCTTGACAGATAGTCCCATGTAAATATTTGTTGAAAACTCAATAGCTTTCAAAAAAAGGAAATTGGGAACTTTTAGAAAATAAATAAACCCCAGAAACATTATTCTACTTTATGAGATCTTGTGCCCTCAAATTTCAAATATCTTGCAGTTCTCATTCTTTGTCTCAAAAAGTATATGGTAAAACTGGGTCATGTACAGGGAAGGACAATAGGATATTTCAAACTACAAAAAACGTGTGTTTAGCCTGGGAGAAAAACCCTAAAGATAACTGACAAGGTGTATGATAGAAATTGTAAAACTGAGTGGCTGAAAAGGTTGGATAGGGATGGATTTTTCTCTCACTCTCGAGTATACCAACTGAAGTGCACCAAAATGTTGATGGTGGAATAAATATGATAAACATACACTATCTTGTTTAAATGCAGAATTTTCAGTTGCCAACAATTTTTACAGTTGAAGAGAAGTCATTCATGGATGCCACTGTAATTAAATCTTGAGTTCACATGTTATTCCTGTAGAGTACATCTCAATACATGGTTTAAAAAAACCAAAGATGCCAGGAAAACCATAAATGTAAAAGAAATAGTTTGCACCTTACTTTATGCGAAGAAAGTTAAAATACTTTAAGTAATCTATTACCACTTCCACACCCCCATGTTTTCACAAGTAGCAGTATCTATAGAGGTGGCATAATTTATTTTCAGAAGTGTTGTTCACCTCTCACTTCTTGTGAAATCTAAGAAAATAAGGAATATTCAACAGTTATGAAACTGGAAAGAACTGTCCAGTGGTTGTGGACTTAATCTGATTTAAGATTTCTTAATTGCAAAAAAAAAAAGGAATAAAGAAATTTTTAAAATAATTAATCAATTAGGAAAAAAGCCTATGGATTGTTTTAACTGATTTCCGGTCCAATGTTTAATACAGTGAGTCTGTGATTAGCTGAGGCAAGTGGGGCTTTAGAAAGCCATAGATAAAATAAAAGAGTGGATAATAAAAAAAAAAAAAGAAGTAAGGTAGAACATTCAGTATTGCCATTTAAGTTTGGAAAGAAGAATACAAGGCAATGTCAGTGACACAGCTCAAATTCTCATACAAGCACTGACTGGAACTAAGAAACACACATCTTGGTTCTCCATGACTATGGTTATATTGCTTTCCTGAGGTTTTGGATGAGTTGAAGCCTATTTGTGAGTCATGGTGTGCCACAGTAAAGATAATTAAAGCCTGTTTAATTGAGAGTTGACTGCAAGCATATACCAAAATTGTGTCCTATCCAAAATCTTTTTTCTTGGTCATAGGACTTGAACATTTGTGAAAACTCAGTTCAGAAAATTTGCCATATTGGTGATCAATTCCCTTCCCTCAGTCATCCAATTTTCCTAAGACTGTAAAAGTCAGTATATGTCTGTCTATGCCTATAAGATTATTTGCTAGTGCTTCAAACTTCACAATGATAATATTTCATTAAAAGAAGCATAGCAGGGCTTAGGAGTTTCTGTAAGCTTATGATGCACAAAAACCCTTCAGAGATACTTGCATTAGGAAAAAATCAGCTGAATCTTTAAAAAATTTATGTGATGTTTACCAGCTTAGGCTCATCATGACCCTTTCAATAGTGACATGGGGTGTACTGATGCCAGACTTAGCAAGAGTGTGAACTAAGGTAATCTCTTTCTATTAGCTAGTGCCCTCATGCTGAGATAGTGCCACTCAGTATGTGATCATTTCGGAAAGGTGTTCAGTGCTTGCTTTCTCTTTCTGTCTTACTTAAGCAGAAAAAGTAGGTATCCATTGTCACAGGACATGTGAAATAGTGTATCTGTAGATTTTTGGGGCATGAATTATCATATCATTTTAGGTATCAGACAGACTTGTTTATTTCTTTTACAATTGGATGTAAATATTAACATGTCTGCTTTTGCAGAATAGGATGAAGATTCCTTAATGACTCAGAACTGTGTGATCATACAGTTGCAAAAATGCATTTTTATTTGTCCTGAACACAAATTTTCACTTACTAATTTAGAATCTCAGAATCGGTTAGGTTGAAAAAAAACACTAAGATCAGTGAGACAAACCATTAACCCAGCACTGCCAAGTCTACCACTAAACCACATCCATAAGTGCCATATCTACACATTTTTTAAAAACCTCCAGGGATTATAATTCAACCACTTTCTTGGTCAGTCTGTTCCAATGCTTAACAACCTTTTCAGTGAAGAACTTTTTCCTAATAACCAATTGAAATCTTCCCTGGTGCAGCTTGTGGTCATTTTGTCTTGTCCTATTGCTTGTTACCTGTGAGAAGAGAGCAAGCCCCACCTTGCTAAGACCTCCTTTCAGGGAGTTGTAGAGAGCCATAAGGTCTCCCCTGAGCCTCCTTTTCTCCAGACTAAACAACTCCCTCGGCAGTTCTGCACAGGACTTGTGTTCCAGACCTTTCACCAGCTCTGTTGCCCTTCTCTAGACTTGCTCCAGCACCTCAGTGTCCTTCTTGCAGTGAGGGGCCCAAAACTGAACACGGACTGGAGGTACAGCCTCACCAATGATGAGTACAGGGGGACAATCCCTGCCCTGGTCCTCCTGGCCACACTATTGCTGATAGAGGCCAGGATGTCACTGGCCTTCTTAGCCACCTGGGCATACGCTGGATCATGTTCAGCTGTCTGTCAACCAGCAGGCTGAAGTCCTTTTCTACTAGGCAGCTTTCCAGCCACTCTGTCCCCAGCCTGTAGCACAGCCTGGAGTTGTTGTGACCCAAGTGCAGGACCCAGCACTTGGCCTTGTTGAACCTCACACTGTTGGTCTCAGCCCATCGATCCAGCTTGTCCAGATCCCTCTGCAGAGCCCTATTATCCTTCAGCAGATCAATACACCCACCCAACTCGGTGTTGTCTGTAATCTCTCTGAGGGTGCACTTGATCCCCTCATCCAGATTGTTGATAAATATATTGCACAGAACTGACGCCAGTACTGAGCCCTGGAGAATACCACTCATCACCAGACACCAGCTGGATATAACTTCTTTCATGACCACTCTCTGGGCCTGCCTGATCATACAGCCTGTTACTTACCCAGTGATGAGTGCACCCATCCAAGCCATGGGCTGCCAGTTTCTCCAGGAGAATGCTGTGGGAAACAGTGCCAAAGGCTTTAGTAAAGTCCAGGTAGACAACATCACAGTCTTTCCCACGTCCACTAAGCAGGTCACTTTGTCACAGACAGATACCAGGTTGGTCAAACAGGACCTGCCTTTCATGAACCCAGGCTGATTGGGCCTGATCCCTTGGTTGTCCTGCATGTGCCATGTGATAGCATTTAAGATGACCTGCTCCATTAACTTCTCCAGCAGGGAGGTCAGGCTTACAGGTCTATAGTTCTCCAAATCCTCTTTCTGGTCCTTCCTGTAGATGGACATTGCATTTGACCTCCCTGGTTAGCTAGGTCTGTTTGGTGGGCATTTGTGCCAGGCCCCTCAGTACCTGGGTGGATTCCATCTGACCCCATAGACTTGTGCATGTCTAAGCAGTGCAGCAGGTGTCTGAACATTTCCCTTTGAATTAAGGGGGTGCTTCATTCTGCTCCCTGCTCCCATGTTCCAGCTCTGTAGTCTGGGTACCCCAAGAACAACTTGTTTTATTAAAGACTGAGGCAAAAAAGGCTTTAAGTACCTCAGCCTTTTCCTCATGCTTTGTCACTATGTTCCCCCGCAAATCTTGTAAAGAGTAGAGGTGCTCCTTAACCCTTCCATTGTTGGTAATTTTATTCTGAGTTCCAGTCAAAGCTCTCTGTTCAGCCAGGCAGGTCTTCCCTGCCACCTCTTCTTTTGGCACATGGAGACCTGCTCTTCAGCCTTTGAGATTTCCCTCTTGAAAAAAGTCCAGACTTGGTGGATTCCTTTGTGCTTCAAGACTTCTTCCAAAGAGACTCTCTCAACCAGTCTCCTAAACAGGAAAAAATCTGCCTTCTGAAAGTCCAAGTACAGCCCGCTCCTTAATCCTCCAGGAACTGAAAACTCTATTGATAGTTCTGTGATAGATGTGCCCATGATGGCCTCCAATTTACACATCACCCACAAGTCCTTCTCTGTTCACAAACAGCAAGTCCAGTGAGTGTCTTCCCTCGTTGATTCACTCACCTGCTGTGTTATCTTCCACACACTCTAGGAACCTGCTGGACTGTCTTCTTTCCATGTTGTATTTCCATATTGTCTCTGTGTTGTATTTCCAGAAGACATCTGGTGAGTTGAAGTGCTCCATAAGAACAAGGATAGTAATCACGAGACTTCTCTCAGCTGCTTATAAAGTATTTAATCTGCCTCTTCATCCTTGCTGGGATGGTCTATAACAGAGTCCACCAGGCTGTCTACCTTGTTGGTCTTCCCACTGATTCTTACCCACAAACAATCCTGTTATCACCGTCATTAAGTACAGACAACCAAGACTCTCCCTAACATACAGGCCTTCCCCACCGCCTCTCCTTCCTTATCCATCCTTTCTGAAGAGTTTATGCAGTGCTCCAGGTTGTGCAAATCATCCCACCACGATTCCACTTTCCTGCTGCATGGTGGTCTCCAGCTCCTCCTCTTTGTTGCCCATGCATTGGTGTAGATGCACTTCAGGTGAGCTATTGATCCTGCCACATTTTGAGGTAAGAAGCCCTAATTCTTATGTAACTATTCTCAGGCACTTCATGGTTTCTAACAAGTCACTAACTCTTCTGTCTTTGCTGTTGCATGGATCTCCATCCCCTTGCTCCACTGGGATGGCAGACTAAAGTACCTTGCTAGGATACCATCTCTCAAACACTGATGTGCTACCACCAGGAATATCTGTAGCAAACCTGGTTTTTTTCCTTTCCCCCTTCAAATCTAGTTTGTAACTCCTTCAGTGAGCCATGCTAAATCCAGTGCAAAGATTCTTTTTCCATTTGAGACAGGTTGCCAGGTCCCCTATGTTGCCAGCAGGCTCAGTATTGTGTAAACTGGTTAGATTTCAAATTATATGGAATGATAACTGATATTCTTGTTGTGTGCCCACATTCAGTACTTATATGGTTAAATGTATTGATGGGAAAATTCTTGATTTTAAGATTTATCTTTTATTGTTTATATCCTAAATCTTTCTGAGTGGTACTTCTGGTACTCTACAGAGTACTCTAAAATCTTGTTCACTGGAATCTTTTCACATCTTTTCACCTATTTCTGTCACTGTCTTTTGCTCATAGCTCTCCCTCTCCTTCTTCCTCTCATCTTAATCTTTGACCCTGGACAACTTTCAGCCAGCTCCTCCATTTTTCACTTTTTCTGCTTTGTCTCTGTGTTTGGCATCTTGACTGGCTCAGACACTGTCACTGCCCCATTTCTTTCTGCCTTACATTTCTCATAGTTCTCACTCCTTGTATCTCAGATATTTTGAGAAGTTTCTTTGTGTATTTAGAGACAAATAGTGTAGGTTCTTCACCATTAAAAAGAGATTATTCTTCTCTCAGTAAATAGTTGAGCATGACCTGTGTTATGTTGTTTGAAATATGTTGCCTCTTTCTTTTTTAAAACTGCCAATTCTTGTACTGTGTTATTTTGTTGGTCTAGCATTAAGCACACTGCAAAGTACAAAATTTGATTCTATAACTTAAAATCTTCTACCCTAAAAGTCTTACACAGCTGTATGAGCTAAGTTACAGGATTAAGACATATAAAAATAGATCTTAAAAAAATAAAGAGAAAGAAAATGAGAAAGTGAAAGGAAAAAAGAAAAAAATAAGAAAAAAACCCAATAATGCTTCAATCCTGCAGAATTTTTTTACCAATTTTTCCCTTTGATTTTGCAGTTCCTATGTCAATATTTATTTTGCTCTTAAATATTTAACTGAAAAGAAATACTTCATTTTTATAATTAATTCTATATCTTTCTTCATTGGACAATATCTGTTATCACTTTCCAAGAAAACATCAAGCTAAAATGCACTACATTTAGTACCTTTTAATATTTTTTCTAGATTAAGGTGTATTAATCATTGCTTATGGGAGTAAATATTGAGGACCATATCTGTAACTTAGTAGATAACATTCTTGTAGATGTGAATTTGGGACTGTCCGTAGCAGGGAAAGGACTGATAGCATATTGGAATAAAGGCATGTAAGATGATATTTTATTATTTAATAGATATTAAATATCATTATAGACTACAGTTGGAGCAGGTATTGCTGCCTATCCCATACTTTCAGTATTTATAAATTCATCAAACTTTAATTATTTCAGATAAAAAATGTAATCTTGTGTGTTTATCTGAAATTGAGGGTTTTTAAATGTCACCTGAATAGTTTACCTAGTTGTAATAAACAGGGTGGAGAAAAATGTATTTTTGCAGCAACAACAACAAAAAAAAATTAGATAACAAGTATTTGAAGGAAGCTATTTAATTTTTCTGGAGGATAGTTTCTGTCAGGTGTGTATTTCTATCTTTCTGAGAAAAGTAACAGGACTTTAAAAAATAAAAATTAACATGTTATTGATCTTACTTTTAGCATTTTTTTGTGATGTACTACATAAGCGTGGGCCATGTTCCATTCAGCTTGCACTGTTTCTTTCCACTACCACAGCCCTACCTAGGGTGTGTACAAGAAGCTGTGACCTTTCTTTGAATGAAAGACAAGAGCTGGAGTAGAAGTAAGGAAAGGTAACCAAGAAAAGGAGTTAGTGCTTAAGCTAATTCTTGAATTAACATCTTGATTATTAACTCCCAGAGGATAGATTGACACCATGTAACAGTGGAGAAATATCCCACTGGAGTGGAGTTCAGCTGGTGCACCTGTATTACATAGCCCAGAATCAGGAAGAGATTCTAATTTATGTCTGAAACTAGAATAGTTAAACAGAATCCAGGGCTGCATCAAATAGCTGTCCTGGTAGTACTACAACATAGTACTATTTATTACTACTGTTGTTATTATTAGCTACTGGATTAGTAGTTTTGATAACACTGACTCAGACATCCTTCCAGCTGGATGTAGAAAATTAGTGTAACAAAAGTTTTTGTGGGGCTTTACAGAATAAAATGATCTCACAGATCTCTGTATAAGTGTATTCTCTAAGTTGATTCTGTACATTCACAGAATGTTACCACTCTCACTCAAGATAATGCATATGTTAAAGCAGTCTGGACGGCACTGCTAATGAAGTTAGAGAGAAAAGGAGACACTAGCTTTCAAATCCTCATTACATCTCGTGTTCAATTAGGTTGGTCATAAAACAGGCGATCCTTTTGCTGCAAAATTTTGTGTGTTTTGTTTTCATGAATGCTAAGCAAGGTTGCTGCCCATTATGCTGATTTTCAATATTTTTTGGGCTGTCGTGTCTTCCAGTTGGATAAAAGGCCAAAGGATGTCATATGCAATGCAATGTTATTCCAAGAGGAGGGGAAGGAAGAGCACAGGCCATGTGCATTCTCCTGTTATCACAGTGCAGTCTTTCACTGATGAGTCGTATGCCCCGTGGTCTATTTATAAATAACATGCTCAGTGTTAATTAGTTTTGCTGCCATTGATAATGTCCCTGATTGTCTATACAGGCTGTTCTTTAACTGTTGCTTCTGGTGCTTTTGCACATTTCTATCCGTACTTCATTAAATCAAATCTTAATATTTGCACTAAAATATTTATATATTGATATTTATATAATGACTCTACAAATAGAGTCATTTATATAACCTCTACAAATAGATGCATTGATGTTAAAGCTCATTTTAGGCAATTTTCAACATTTTTGAAGTGTAAGGTAAAAGATGTAGATTATTTTAAATCAGTCTTACGGTCATTCATTTTTTACTTACCTAATGCTCAAACCAACTCTTTTTGGCAGTGACTTTGCCTTTCTCACGGTTAAGAGTGATGTTGCAATAACGACACGAAAGAAGAACACGGACACCTGCTGAGAGCAAAGGAACAAGTGCCGGGCGGACCCTACCCATATTTATTTTATCTGTGTCTTATAAACCACTGTGGATTGGAGGAGACAATGAGCCTCCCCTCAATCACACTGGTCAAAGGAAATGTCCGTCTAACTTATGTGCCCAGGAGAAGGGAATGTAAATAATAAGATACCGTTACAATAACATGGCTATGTTTACAAAGAATGTGTGAGAACTAGTTACAAAAGAATGATAACATCCAGAACTGCAAAACTCAGGGCAACACAGTGAGAACCAGTGTATAAGGGAAAATATTATAAAAAGCGCATGAGAAAAGTAATATAAATACTTATGGTCATTAAATAGCTAATTACATTTACTTAATCTGCTGACATTGTAGCCTCTATTATTAGCTTGCTGCCTAAAAGATGTTAGCTTTCAGCTGTGTGTCTTTTTGTCTTTTTTTTCTATGTAGTTCTTAATTCTCTTTATTGCACTAGCTACAGGTTTCTAATCTTTTAAAAAACTGTTGCTTGTGAGATCAAATCTTGCTAAACAAAATAAGGAATAAAGAGTTTAAACATCAGTCTCTTCCTCCACATTCTTTTAGCTAACTGGCTAAGGCCACAGATCAGAAAACTGGTTCTAAAAAGGCACAGTGAAACACTGCCTGTAATAGCAATTACAGTATTAGCAATGCTTCAGTTGTTCGTAGTTGCTTTGAGTGTAATCTATAAAAAATATGGTATGTGTTATGATTACATAGAAATTACTTCAGGTAATGAGGTTGTAAACAGTTGTAAACTGTTTTTGGAAAATTATCATTATCTACTTTAAAGCCCCACAAGACATTTAGCATATGTTTAACAAGAAAAAGATACATGAATTGTCAGGTATTTCAAAGTTTTCTGTAGCATTTAATTTTTGTGTATCCACAAATGGCTAACTTGGGAAATGTTGTACAATTAATATATGCGGATTGGATCTTTAACTGATCTCCAGGTATTATCTCCATCTGGAAGTTACTGTGAGCACTGAAATTCTTTGGCTTTAGAAATAAACCTTTCACTAAAAGTTCCTGGCACTGCAGCTCAGAACCTTGGCCTGAACATTGATTGTGGCATCTGACTGTGGACACGTGAAGCTTCTTTGGGAATAGTAAAGATTAAGAATTTGCACTGGAGTGCCAACTGCTTCCTGTGTTACATCCTTGTGGGGCTTTTAGTATCTTTGGTTCTTTCCTTATAGTGCCAGTTGTGAACACTTGGAGGGCATCTTGCTTGCATCTGAAAGCAAGATTGGCCTGGAAAGTGACGAGCAGGTCCTGCTTGTTATCTGTTCAGTGTAACTAAATTTGTTAAATTTGAGTATGTGCTACAGCGGTAGGGTCGATTGGGGTCAAACTGATCAGTAGCTTGCAAGTCTGTATCTTAATTCAGAAAATACATTCTGTGCTTGTTACTAGAGTTCCTGTTCCTCAGATTTCTCAAGCACATTGAATGATACAGCATTGAAACTTGAATATGGTTCTCTCATCTTTATGCTGATGATCTTGCTCTTTTTTGGTTTTGTTTTTGTTTTGTTTGTTTGTTTGTTTTTTTCCTAATCTAAATTGTACTAGTTCTTTTACACTAAGTTAGTGATAACTATTCTTAGTTTTTCTATTAGGGTTTATTGTCTTAAGGATTGGGGATTTTTGTCTAGAATAAATAGATTGAGGTGAAGGAAAAAAAGCGGTATAAAGTAGATAAATTACTGTAAATGTAAAGCCTTAAAAAAAAATAAATCACATTCAATGTCAACTGACTTAATGAAAAGTTATTTTAATACAAACCATTTAAATTTATATAAGGAAATTTTAGGATTTGATAGATGTTGCTGATCTTTCTTAGATTTGTAACAATTCTGAAGTATTTTTGTAAAGCTTTGAGTTGTATCACATGCTTTTGCAGTTGATACACTCTGCATTGACAAGCTGCAAAAATGTTTTTCACAAGAAAGTAAATATTTTGTATTTCTTTCACATCCCTGTGTTTGGTGGTTGCTCAGTTGCATTTTTTAGGCCAGAAAGCTTTATCTTCACCATTTTTTGATGTTCCTTTTTTTTTTTTTAATGTTAGAAGTTCATGTCAAGCTATGTACAGTCTATCACCTCCTGTGGGAAGATGTCCTTCTTAAGTTCACACTTCAGCATAACACACTGATTTTTATTTGCTAGTGCGGGAGCGGGGTCTTAATTTTACTTGACAGTAGATTTCTCTTTTAGTAATTGGATGGATTTCAAGCCACTTACTCATTTTTTCTCTGTTATTAGCAGAACTAAGTTGTACTTACTGTTTGCTAGGAGAAAGATGACACAGCCAAAAAACAATAAATTATTGATTGTTTTGGATATTGGTACTTTAGGAGCTTCTAGCTTTCTGAGCATTACAAGGACCTCAACTGTCACTGCCGGGGTGTTGCTGCTCCAGACCTTTGCTCCTACACTCACCACTTTGAGGGGCTTGATTTAAGTACTGTGCCATTCAGGCTTCTTTGTTAGAGTAATATAGCAAGTAGCAGGCCTAACATTTGCTTTTTAAAATCCACAATTTGTCATCATGCAAGATGAATTTCTTAAATGTACTGTGGAAACAGACAATCTTCAGCAAGGATTTTCTAAACTACTTATAGTATGAATCGCCTCATGCTACAATACAGATTGAATAAAACTATATAAATTAGGGGGAAAGATGACATATGTCTTCATTTTCAAAGACAACATTTAGCATCGTTTCCCAGTTTCTCTAGTCTTGCACTTACCTATGAGTTTTCTTCATGTTAAGAGGATTTATTCATCTAACTAATGCACAATGTTCACTTTTTTGCACAGACAACTACATACTTCTTTACATTCTCTCCGATACAACAAACAGAACTGAATTTATGTTAAAATTTCAGTCTTCTTTTGGGTCTCTAGCAGAGCAAATGGGTTTTTTCTATTTGCTTTTTTCCCATAAAGGAAATCTGGGAAATTAAAAGGGAAGGAGGAGGGCTCCCTCTAAATTTTTAAATCCCCTTTCAACTTCTCTTATTTTTCTTTCTACTTATTTGTATTTCTTCAACTTCAAAATAGACTTTAACTCCAGAAAATCAACTCCTTTTGTCCTCTGTGTCAGCTACATACATAGGAATAGTGAGTGCATAACTTACATGTTTATACAGAATTAATGTCTTCATATACTAACAGATATGATATAACTCAGATGGTACGTGGATGGAACTGTGCAATATCATCTAACCATAGAATCTGAAACTGCTGAGACTACTTCTAATACTATTTTGAGATTTAATAAATTGTGTCTGTAACAACAAAAATAAAAGAGACATTTTAAACAGAAAAAATCAGAAAACATTTACTGCTTAGAAAGAAAAAGGTCAGGCCAGAGGGATGGATCATGAAATCTGAGGTTCCCACGGCAAAACAAAAAAATTTAGTAGAGTCTGCTTATTTTGGATTTCCATAATTTAAAAAAATATGTTGAGTCAGCTTATCCTCATGTTCCACCAATGCTTTCAGTAACATTGGTCAAGCCCAATCTATTTGAGCAAGGAAGTTTACCAAAGACAGTTTAACATGCTGCGACTCGCTGATTTAAGATCTTGCAACAGCTGGATCCCTACAGTAATATCATTCTCTTAAGTCAGTAATACCATAAGTCCTCTAGATGTAGTTCTGATGTTCAGCGTGTTCATCCCTACTGTCATAATGCTGCCTTTAAATAAGCAACTTTTGCACTTAGACTGCTTCAATTTTGTGGTTCACCTGCTGAAAAAATCTACTTGGTTATTTATTTTGTTTGTTAGGGTTTTTTTTTCTAAAATTTAAGACCCCCAAAACTTTAAAGGTCCACAAAACTTAGTATTCTGGGACTCATTCTCAAATGCTGTACAAAGACTTAAGCTTTATTTATCTTCTTTTCACCCCTTCCAAGAGGCAAACAGTGAATACAAATATCTAATTAACACAAGGTTTTCTTTATTCATGCATATAGGAGTGTTTATAACATGCACTCAAATAGGCAGTAGAATTGTACAGTAAGAGTAACCATTAAATTTTTATCGTATGTGATATAATAAAGCAATCTAGAAAGAATGGATTGTGATTAAAATATTCATATATAACATGACCAGTGGTCAGGAAACATAGCTAAAAGCACTCCATGTAAACATTGGTCACAGAGTTAAGTGTGATGGGGTTAGGTCAACCATGTTCCCAAGGAAATGGGTATCATGACATTCTAATTCCTTAAACTAGCAAAAAAAAAAAGTTTGAGAACCTGATTTTTTTCCCCCAAGTTCTTTTTCCCAGACAGCTGAGAAAGCACAAATAGGTTTTCTACAGAGAGAGACTGCCCAGAGGAAATATATCATGCTCCATGGAAACTGTAGAACTGTGTATTCCACAATGATGACTTAACAGAAATGTATTACATGGTACCTAATATGCCTGTTTGGTAATTTAAGAATTTCTGTTTCAAAGACTTTGTGTGTCAAGAATGGTAATTTGTACCAAAAAAGTCAGATGTAATTGCTGTATAATTATATAAGTTCAGCATAGGAGCAGAGGGTATAGGAAATCCTGGATGTACTATATACTGTCACAGTCTAATGATGTGACCCTGTCTGTACCCCTGAGGTTTTAGTGCCATTTATCTTACCTGTAAATGCGACAACATAAAAGAGTTGTTTCCTTACACTCTGAAAGTCTGCATGGTAAAAAATTTCAAAGAAGCATTAAATATTCAGTCTTCCCATATTTACATTGCTCTGTCTTCCATTCCTTTGGGACAATAGATGGCAGCAGATCTGTATTTGGGCAATCTTCTTCGTACATACAGTGCTCACAGGAGGCATTCCTAATCGGTATGAACTGTAAAACCTGGAAGACAGTTTGAGTAGCAATTGGGCTTTCTTGAATGCCTTATTTTTTCAGAGGACAAAAAGAAAGATGTTAAATCAGTAAAGGTGGCTAAAGGATAAACATATACATTTTAAAACTTCCTAAATTTAGCTTATGGTTCAATGATATATACGTGTGTTTGCATATGCATGCATAAAGTATATACAACCTTTTTTTTAAAACACACAATCAGATTAGAGTAGGTTGCCAATTTAAAAAACAAATGTTTCCTGGAAAAATGTAAGTAGCAGTAAAATCCATCTGCTGGAGCTGACAGAATGGTGAACTTCAGGGAAAAATATGAGCAGACATTTAGGAATTTGCTTAAAATAGAATATTCAGAGAGATGGTTGAAGTCCTTTAATATTCCTCTGTCTGCTGGGGTGGATGGGTCCCTTACCATAGAAGAAGTTTGTATGCTAATGGTGTGTGCAGGTGAAAACAGGTTCAGGGAGGAATGTGGTCATCAGCTACAGGGATAAATACATAGATAACAGAACATTAAGTAATAATTGCATAGAGGGTGGAGAATAGGCTTGGTAACAGACTTGGGAGCAGTCTGCCAACAGCAAAAAATACCATAAATTAATATAATGATGCATGAAATTCAATTTGGACAAAAACTGTATCTCGGCAGCTGACGGAGGTATTCGTTTTTCCAGAGGCCCAGAAAGCATTTGGCAGGCTGACTGTTCTTAGCTGGGCCACAGTTAATTACGGGAAATACCAGCTGCTGCAAGAAGGAATTCTGATTGTGGTCTCTTGCTACAGCTCTGTATCATTTAATGAATCAATGAAAAAAAATTAGAGTAAGCATATTATCAGTAAAAATCACTGCTGCAAAGGAATTTTCTCTTTAGCAGTAGCTGACATAGAAGAGGCACCTTCTATAAAAGGTAAATAAAAATAAACACAGATAAAAATAATTGATGCAAAATTACTACAAACTACAAACTGTAATGAAGCTTTGAAGTATTAGAAGTAATGCTGAGCAGGGTGGGCAACCAGTGAATTGGTAATTACAAAGCTAAAATGAATTCCGAAAGAGCATTGAATTAAAAATGGTAATATTTCCTGGTTTTTACTATGTATATTTGCATTTTAATACTGTTTTAATTTTTCATGAAAGCATGTATGGTCTTTATAGGTTATATAAAAAGATTCCAATTTTTTTGTGATGAAAAGTCAGTAGATAAACAGAAAAACTGTGGCATTGATCTGTGACAGAAATCACGAGAAGCACAAAAAGCTGTCATTATAAGTTTGCTAACATTATACAAATAATGTCCAGTTACCTTAAAAATCATGATTTTTACTTTTACCTCTCCACTAACCTGGAACTTTGTATTTTCCACATGTCATAATCACATAACTTGGGGTGGCCAGATGTAACTGGGCTAAATTGCACGGTGCAGTAAAAATGAGGTCAAAATTCAACCCATACATTTTATTCACTTTATTATAAGCATAGTATTTGTATTCAATATTCAAAGCATAATATTTGTATTTCTGATCTTAAAGCTTTCTAAATATCAGAATGACTTACTGTGTGGATTTCAGCTGGGGTAGAGTTAATTTTCTTCACAGTGGCTAGCGCAGGGCTGTTTTGGATACATGGTTGCTGTGTGGTATTTGGTTGCTGGCTGTGGTGAAACCATGACACTTACAAAATTACATAAGGACCAACAAGAAAAATATTTTATTGAATATGTAACAATATACAGAAAACTGATGTTTCAGAAAGTCACAGAGCAAGTCTTTCTTTCGATCCCTGATCTTAAAGATAGCACATCTGGACCTGAGAATGTCTTAAAATCTGCTGTCTTGTATTTGAATATCTTGATATAGTTTAATATTATATGCAGTGCATAATTTCAAAATGTATAAAGGTATGTGTAATACTCTTGCAGAAATGCTGTCTTTTGATAGGATCACACTTTGACATTTCATGTGAATAAGAAGAAAGATGAGTTTATTCACAATAACGACTGACTTGTACTTCGGATTATTGGCCATTTTATCAAATATTTCACTTTACTATGGTTATTGATACAGTGTGGCACCTAAATTATTTGGAGCTGTAAGGTATCAGAAAGGTAGAAAATCAGCCTATATTTAAGCAAACATTCTTACAAATTCTGATCCTAATGCCTCTGTATTTAATGTAGTCTTTTACAGTTAGGAAAAGAAAAAAGTTTTAAACATTATAAAATTGTAAGTGCCGTTAATAGAAATTTAATTTCATTTCACTTGGGCCTTCCAGCAGAGTCTGCTTTAAAGGATGACTTCACTGAACGGCTGACGAATTTGGATGTGGCAAACAGAGAAGAAGATACATGGGTTCTGGATTGCAGACTGGGGCACTCAAACTCATTTGCTCATTCAAGTGAGAAGGAGAAGATCAACAGAAACGTGGTGCATCTGAGCCTGGAACTGAATGTGAGTAGGACTGTATTCATGCTATATTGGATTTCAACAAGCATTTATTATATACAATAACATTTTTAGTCTGCATTTATTTCAGGTCTGTCTAAATCCATGTTCCAAAATATCTGACAAACTACAAGGTTTTGGACGAGATACAGTTTTCCAGATGGTCTGTGAGTCCATATGTCTTTGTGCAGCTGAGAGCAATACATATGGAAAATTTTTAAAATGATATAAATAGATTAAGATACATGATATGCCATTTCTAAAATCTTGATGGGTGTTTAGTTTAAGTTAGTTGCTTCCTGGAAAGGCATTGGAGGACCAAGCTGTGTGTGTGCACCTGGGCAGATACGCATGTGTGTGTGCTCACGTGCATGTGCACAGCCCAAGAACTGGGAGCCATGCTGCTGCTTCTCAGCGTTTTCGAGAAGCTGAACTGGCACTGCTGTCGGACTGGACATGAATTTGACAGGAAAGGTTTCAAAACTTCCTGAGGTATAAAACACTGTGGCTTCAGAGGACAACCTGAGTTAATCATAATGTCCGACACTGGTCCAGCTTAATGTAGCTGGAAATACTTACATAGTCCCAGGGTGAGCAGTAAGCAGCCTGCAGAGACATGTTTTGGCAGTAGTTTTCAAATTGGAAGGAGGAGGGAAGGGAATGTAGAAGAAGAGGAAAGAAATATGGAAAGGATTGAAGGATTGAAAGAAATTGCTTTAAAGACTAAATTACATAACACAGTTTGTGTGAAGAAACACTAAGACAAATTTGTGTGAGAGTGACATCTATTGGTAGAAATACATGAATTGACTTAGAAGTACATTTAAAATGCTTTCTAATGCCTACAATCACTGTTGGAATTCTCTGGAGCTTGTTATAAAATTGATTTCTTGTCCTAACCTTGTTTTCTTAAAATAATTATTTAGACTATTCTTGTACCACTGTGAAGGTACAGCTTTATCCTTGTAGTATATTGCTGAGATGAAAACAAATAACTTGACTGAGAAGACCTGTGATATAGCTGTTATCACTGCTAGAAATATATGCTACAACAGGAAGTATACATGAGGATAACTTTGCATTTACAAAACCCTTGTATAGAGCAGGAGGAGTTACAAATTAAAAGCCTAAAAGAACAACATTTTGAGTAAAATAAGAGGTATCTAGTAAGGTAATCTAGAGGTATCTAGATTAGTAAGCAGTTTGTTTCCATCTTTCTTACTTTTCTTTAATGAAATATTTTATGTCTAAAAATCTAATTAATTGCATTATGAGAAATGGAATAATTTCACTTTCTTGTAGTTAACAAAGAAGAATATTTATTGCACTATTTAAAAAACATTCAGAACAAAAGTCTTAATTTCTATTAAAAAAGAGAGTTCAGCGTGGGCTGATGGACCGTTAGGGACCCACCAAGACACTTTATCCTGCAGCTCACTCCCTGTGACTCTCTTTCAGAACAGAACTCTGGCTCAAATTACGTTGTATCTCCAAGACTATTTTCCTTCTTCAAGATGAGTCCATGGGATTGAAGGAGGTAGTGAGCAGGCTGCTGCAGCAGTTGCTGCCATCAGAATCTGTTTGGACTGCGGCACTGCTACAGGCAGCCTATAAGAAAGATAGTGGCCAAAACCAGGCTGCAGGAGTTACTCTGGTAACAGCAGCCCTTGGGTGTTTCCTTCCTCTTAAGGGTGGGACATCACACCCAGATACTGTCTTCCCTCTGCAGTCATCAGACTGAACAGCAAGACAACTGTGGTAAAAAAGGAGCCAATGTCTAGAGAGCAATTCTGCAGCAAAGATCATGTTCTCAGGAAATAGCATCTAAAATGGACCAATTTATTTACTCACAGTTGCACTACACCCCGTCATGTGATCGATAGCTCTTTTCTGCTGTTAGAAGAAAAAGTTTAGCCTGAATGATCAAAAGTTTGGCACTATTTTAAAATGCTCTTATATCCATAATAATAACAACACGAAAAACAAATCTATTTATTGAATAGCTCTCTGCTTTCTCTGGATTAGGAGCACCCTAACAGTAATGCATAACGTACTTGTATATGTGCATATATAGATATGATAGTGTTTACTTATGGAACCATAGAATTGTAGAATGGTTTGGGTTGGAAGGGACCTCAAAGATCAGCTTGTTCCAACTTCCCTGCCATGGGCAGGGACACCTTTCACTAGAGCAGGTTGCACAAGGTCTCATCCAACCTGACGTTGAACACTTCAAGGATGGGACATCCACATCTTCTCTGAGCAGCCTGTTCCAGTGCCTCACCACTGTCACAAGCAAAGAATTTCTTCCTAATATTTAATCTACACCTACTCTCTTTCAGTCTGAAGCCATTCCGCCTTGTCCTGTCCCTACGTGCCCTTTTAAAAGTCCCTCTCCAGCTCTCTTGTAGCTCTTTTCAGGTACTGGAAGTTGCTCTGACTTCTTCCTGGACCCTTCTCCAAGCTGAACAATCTCAAGTCTCTTAGTCTGTCTTCATAAGAGAGGTGCTACATCGCTCTGATCATCTTCATGGCCTTCCTTTGAACTTGCTCCAACAGGTCCCTGTCCTTCCTGTGCTGAGGACGCCAGAGCTGGATGCAGCACTGCAGCTGGGGTCTCACCAGAGCAGAGGGGCAGAATCCCCAGCAGGGAGATGCTGGCCACGCTGCCTTGGATGCAGCAGGCTTTCTGGGCTGAGTGCACATTGCTGGGCCATGCCCAGCTTCTCACTCACCAGCACCCCCAAGTCCCTCTGGGCAGAGCTGCTCTCAATCTGTTCATCCCCAGCCTGTGTTGATACTGGGTATTGCCCTGAACCAGGTGCAGCAGCTTGTACTTGGTCTTATTAAACCTCATGAGATTCCCATTGACCCAGTTCTCCAGCTTGTCCATTACATTACTGAAAAGATATTTCTATGTTTCTATGAGTTGGAAGAAGATATATAATGTAGATGAAAGAGAGAGTGAATGAATTTTGCTGTGACAGGAATTTTAAATGCACAATTTACACCAGAAGCATGAAAAAAGATTCTGCATTAGATTTAAATCTTAGGCATGGAGAAGATACAGAGATATAGAAGGTAATGAAACAAAATAGAAATTACACTCCACCCTATTTTTTATATAGCATTTCATCTGAGATTAAAAAAAAGCACGTAAGTGAGATGTGAAAATGCAGCTCAAATTACTATTAACAGCTAGTAATTACTTATGAAATTATGGTAAATTAACTGTGTAATTATGTGGATTTTATTTTCTAAAGTTTTTTGTTTAATCTTTAAACTACTAGATCATACTATAGATGGGAAGCAAAAGGCCTGTTGAAATGAAAAGAAGATAAAAAGAGAGCAATCTAGAAAAGGAAAAATATTAAAAATTCATCTCCATTCTTTGTAACGCTAAGTGCCAGCCTTTGTTCCTTAATGCACAAAGATCTTATTTAGTTTACTTACAGTTTATAGTGATCTTCTGTTCCCTGTCTTTTTCACTTGTATGTCTGCTCATATTAATCAGATCAGCCAATACATATTTCTAGAAGTTCTGACTCAGAACTACCATTGCTTTTCATATGATGGGTTTTACAGGCAAACATTCCATACATTTATTGATACGGGATGCACTCCTTCAAAATAGTAAACTGACTTTCTTAATGTGCTTCCTGATTTTATAACCATATAGCTATTACAGGGTTTTTTCAAATTCTCCATAGTAGTCCATATCTCAATGTCAAGCAGAATTTAGATGATGTTAAAAAACACTTTGTATTTATAGAGACACATTTAGACAGAACCCTACACCAAATGTTTCTGGTGTCCATGCATTCTGTTATCATGTATTGCTGCATTATGATTAGTTATCATGTCTATGTTTCTGTTGCTACATCTAAATTAATTACTTAAATTTAAAGCAATTATGTTAGTGATAACCACCAGATCCTCAAAACTCAGGAAAGTTGCTCATATAATGGTCTATAGTGAGGTAACAAGGCTGAGAATAATAAGGAAAATCAAGGACTTATAGGCTTTCTTCCATCTTCCCTGCCTTTCCTATTTTAGAGAACTTACAGTGTTAAAATACTAAGTATAAAACAAAGTATTCAACAGGAGAGACAATCAGGAGAGCAGAAGAATGTTAAGACCATTATCAATCATCACAGTAAATGTCAGGCTGAGGACAGGGCAGAGGGCAGACTGTGTCAGCTGAACTTCAGATCAGTTCAAGCCACCGAGCTACAACTACAGCCTGCTGCTTGCTTCATGTGGCTTTTCTGAAGCTCTTCTGAATATGCACACAATCGGTGCATATTTGATTCTATGCTTATTTTCAAGAAATTATGTAAACTTTTCCAGATCTGAGGTTCTTTACTTTGAAAAAACAGTAGAAAGTTTGTTTTCTATTTCGTTTAGTCACCTTGCTATTTTGTAGAATGTGTTTTTCTGTCCTGTTTGTGTTAATCTAGTTTGTTATTACAGTGATCTGAAAAGGCAATCTGAATAGATATGGGGTCAGGAAGTCTTGAGGCCTGCCATATGATAGTAATAGAAATTAGATGACCTTATTCTGGCTTAATGCATGTTTTCTTCAAAGCTAGTTTTGAAACCTACTTGAGGTGAGCCCTTAGACACCTCAGGAACAGAACTGGAGTGAGTTGTAGGTGTGACTTCTGTCTGTGATGAAATGTAGGTCAGAAAGGGTGTGGATTATTGAATGTGCTTTAAACTGTAAGGAATGGTTGGCCTTTTGTATAATTAGTGCATTGACTGCCTTGAAAGTTGCTATGACAGGTTTTAAGGGCTTTTCTGAGGCACCAGAGTTGTCGGTTTTATTAAGTAAAGAGGCTTGTAACATTATCATAACTGATTTTTTCTAGAGATTTTGAAGTTGTTCCTTTAGATGCAGTGTTACAGCCTGTTCAGAGAGACTTTCCTGATGAGATAGTTCCACCCAAAATTAAAACACTTCTGCCAACAAACTGGCTCCATTTCATTTCATACCACAATGATGACTTCTTTTTTATATAAAAATATTAAGGGCACATATTGATGTATGTATTGTTCCCAGAAACACTGTGTTGGTTAAGTAACCAATATGTATTTCATTACCAACTATTCAGTCCATCAACAAAGGACTCTCCATTGGGCTGATCATCAGAATGTGAGCAGCACATGCTTAGAAAAGCCTTATTTGAGGCTGGGGGTTTATGGACTGTGTGGTGAATTTGAGAGACTGGCTGACTCATTCATGGCACTGACTTTCATTTTTTGATCATTTCTCTGGGCACAGATAGAGAGATGAGTTTCCGTGTTCATCCTAGAGCTCAAAAAGCTTGAAAGTTTCTCCACACTTCCTGGAGTTTACTGAAAAAGAGGTACATATAAAGCAGTATTTTCTGCAGGCTTGTGATTCTGCTTCTGGTGTTACAGCGTATATTTCTGCTTCTGGAGTTTTAATTATTTGCTGTTCAACTCTGGGATTTCTAGCACCTCAAAACATTGTTTAACTTTAGCCTGACACTCAAGGCACCATCCTTCTCACTACTAATTTGACACCTGTCTCCTAAATTTTGGGATGTTGGGATGTTGTTCAGAAGTAAAGTATGAGATTCCTATTTTAAGTCCACTTTTAAACTAAACATTTCATAAGTCCATGAAAATACTAAATAATTAAATAGTGGCTGTAATCACTAACCTTCTATTCACAGGATTGTTACAGCTTCATGACCCTTGTTTATTATAGAGAAGTTTTATTCTAAGTGTGGGTTGTTGTTAATATGAAGAGATAAATATTTTGGCATAATCTGAATCAGTATGGTTAGTTTAAAAAGTACCATGAAGTTGTTCATATAGTTATATTTTTTGTTAGTGACTAACAAAACTATTCTTGAAAATATAATTTAATGTTTATCCATCATAAGTTAACCATACCTCAAATAAATAGGCACATATATAAATAAGCGAGACATAACCATACAATTTATCATAGCAATGAACAATTAGTAATGTGGTTGAACATAAAAATAGATGTAAATTTAAATGTAGAAAACTTTGGTTCAGTATTGTCCCTTTGCCCCATTTATTTTGCCATAAAATGAAACTTAGAATTGCTGTAGATTTGCCTTCAAGAAGTTTTGTCTTGGGGGAAATTACCAGTGCTGAGGTAACTTCCTTCCACCTGTTTTATAAATCCTGCTATTATAAGAATAGGTTGGCATAGGGAGTGATAAGGACTCTGTGTCTCTTTCCTGATGTGGAGCTTCCTTTTGTGATATTAATCTGTATTAAGCCTAGAAAACCAGGGGAGCCATGAGTGTCAGTTGTTTCTGACCTTGGCACCTGATGATTAAGCGTAGAGGAGGAGCAAGTCCAGAGCTTACTAAGGAAATGTCAGGCAGTAAGGCAGAAGACATTGCTCTATGTTAAATCACAGATAAAGATGGGAATGGTTCCAATGCCCTTTGTCTATGGGTATGCACACAACGCTGTAATTGAAAAGGTGTCTGTAAGCTTCATCTAAACCCTTAGTATTACAATCTGATTTTCAGGAAACTTTGTTCCTGCAGGAGATACCAATGACTTTTGCTGTTGACTTTATGATCTTTTATAATGTATTGAAAAGGCAAGCAAATACTTATTTTACAGTCTACATTTTTAAACTTTAAACCAAAAGGTAAATGTGTTGGGATACTTTGTCGTTGCTTGTTGTCTGTAATACTCAGCTTTTCAGTAGATGTTTTTTGGTAATCACACACAGTGGTATGATCTGCAGCTGATTTCCCTGTGAAGGACAATTTTTCCCATGTTGCTTGCTTAAGATTACTCACCACAGCTAGATGGCTGACTATAGAATGACCCTTTAACTTGGGTGCAGAGAAAAAGAACCGTATCTTTGAATTTCTAATGTACGCATGTGGAAATTGAACTAAACAAACTTCTTAAAGGCCCGGGAATGAAAAGAAGATAAAATCCTGCAGGTTTGCAGTCTCTATAGTTCCAAAGATAAAAAAAAAAGAAAAAAAAAAAAAAAAAGTTGGCAAAAGTGGAGAATTGTGATGGTAACCTGATGTAAATGTTACTGACTTTCTGAATATGAATAGTGCTTAAGAGTATTTTTTTACTTTCTTTATAAATATTGATAAAATATATCTAGTATTCTTAGTAGGTTCTGTTAATGTCAAGTTCGCCAGTCTTGTAGATTTCATTGAAGTGTTTTTGTCCGTATTACCTAAACAAATCTCACACATATAGCAGTACCACAGCAGTGTATATATACAGATTAAATTTACCCGTTATGTCAGTAGAGATTGTTCTGGTTCGGAACGATCCAAGGCTGGTGCTGTGCAGAGGGACAAGGCTGTCCGATTTGTAAACAGTTAACTCGGCCCTCCTGGGCGCTGCCCGCGCTCCCGCCGCCCCGAGCTCCCGGTCCCTGGGCGCGGCCGCAGTCTCTGATAAGTACCTGTGTGCACCTCTCGGCAGGAGCTGTGCAGAGCAAGGACAGTGGTAATATGAAACCAGTCTCGTTGGTTTTTGTTCATGGCCCTGGAGGCTGAAATCTGCATTCCAGATGAAACCTGCAGCAAATCGGAAGAGAGCCTCTTTTTTTCCTGCTTTCCTTGGCTTGAAGGGCGCTCACCCGAGTTGGCTCTGCCCGGCCGGGCACTGGGGGCTCCGCAAGGACTCAAGGAGGGGGCACAGAGAACTTCAGAGTCGTTACCTCGGGTTTCCGTTTGACATTTTTTGGTGATTATGGATTTACAAAACAAGTTCTTTATCCGAGGGGAAAGAGTATGCAATGGAATCCGTCAGGAATTTTCTGCTGAAAACCACTCAGCGCTGGCGCACCGGGACAAGGAAGTAGGGAGCAGCCGCGGCGCGCTCGGCCCGGCGGGGCGGCTGCTGTAGCTGCCGGGCGCTGCGGGCTTGGCGCGCCGGGAGCAGGGAGCGCGTAGCCCGTCGGGGCGCGGAGCCCCCGGGGAACCACTGGCCGAGGCTTCAGCCGAGGTTTGTGCTGCCACAAACCTCCCTTGTGCGAGGGAACAAGTTCCAGACGCTGCCGAGAACTTTTTTTTTACGGTGGGTCTTTGTGCTGCTCCCCCAGGGGAGCTGGGAGCTCCGACGGCCGGGGCGGAAGGGGCGGCGGGGCGGCCCGGCCGGGAGCGCGGGA
>VZRZ01002579.1:1057402-1084554 GCA_013398175.1 Climacteris rufus
CGGGCCGCCTGTTGCAGCGGCGGCAGCGAGCCCCGCGGCAGCCTGAATGCACGCAGTAAGTGTTTGCTCAGCAGGCGGCAGCGCTGCTGGAAGCGAACCTATTCTGTGCCGCACGCAGCATGGAAGAGCATAATGGGATGCCTGACTGTAATGAGCTTTTAGACCTGAAGAGTACAGGAGAAAGCGAACCTGACTCTTTCACTACATTTTCTGTGAAAACACTGTTTGGATTTACAACTAAGTTTGAATCTACAGCTCCAGAAGAAGAAACAGTGCTTAAAGCATTTCAGCCTTTGCACAGCAATGTAAATACTCATGCTAACACCTGGCATGAGAGGAATGATAATGGTTGTAATGAGGACTCAGAAAATCAGCACAGCATGAATAGTACCAGTGGCCAAGCTGACCCAATGTCTGGCAGGCAAGCAGGCCTGGAGCTGGAGTTAGCTGACCAAAACGAATTAATTCTTCAGCATTTGATGTTTGTACAGACTTCTTTGTCTGAATCGGACAATGATGACAAGGATGCTATTCTTGTACAAGGTACTTTGGTTCATACAACGAGTGACACAGAATCGGACACGGAGAATAAGGACCTAGACACCGATGAAAACAGTGCAAGCAAATACGCGCTAAAAAATGCTGCTTTGTCCGCTGAGGCCTTGGACAATAGCAATCAAAATAAGGAAGAGTCAGAATCAGAAGGGCACAGCAACAGTGATGACACTGTGGATACTGATGACACTGAGTTACACCCACCATTCTCTAAGCAGCTCCCAAAAGAGCTGGATGGTATTCTAGAATGTGACTCCAGTGAAAAAGACAAAATGTTAATGGATGAGCAATTCACTCGCTTGCTTGCTACAGGGGAATGCCCTGAAGAACTTTCAGATGGAGAACAAAGACCTACGGTTGATAGTATATCACTCCAAAAAACAGCACTGGCTGAAAAGACTTTCCAGCTGCCTGCTTTCTTTAGTGGACTACGTGTGAGGAAAAAGGGACTAACCACAGAAGATGGGGAAGCTGTTACAGAAATTAAACCAAGGGAGAATGATTTAGCTCTGCTTAAATTACGACAGCCTGTTAAGAAATCCAGTATTGCATCAGGTTTGACCATTAAAAAAAAGTCGTCTGAGCCTAAAGCAAATCCCACTTTCCTGGAACAACTCTCGCACTTGTTAAACATAGACGTCTCCAAGAATGAAGATAGAACTGAGGACTCTGGTGAGGGATCTGGGGATACCGAGGACAGTGATGAAGCTCAAGAGAACAAAGCCTCCAGCAAAAGAGAACCACGATTTCCCTCTGAGGAGATAAAATCAAGCCCTGCTGAATCTGCACTGGATGCCTTTAAAGCTTTATTCACACGACCTCCCAAGAAAGAAACAACTGCAGATAATTCAGAGCTGGAAGCCCTAAAACGCAAAATGAGAAATGAAAAGGAGTCCTTGAAAGCTGTATTTGAAAGGTCAAAACCAAAACCTGGAGAAGGACCATCAGACAAATCTGTAGGTTGAATTAGTTTTTCTTCCTAAAATCCAGAAGTAGAAGGATAAAAAAAAATAATTTCTTGTTTAAATATTATTGGTGGGTACTTAAGATGAAAATGTCAGAATTGCCCTCTTCTTTTCGTGATCTCAAATTTTGGATTCTGAACTGAGGAAATCTTGGGGCTAATTTGTCAAAATTTTTGATCATCTGCGGTTGTAGCAGAATTCGGTGATGGTGACAGTGAACGTCTCTCAATTAAAAGTGAGAACTTAAAAATCAGTTTCTGGTTTTAAAAGATCTGTACATAACAGTTCTTCATGTGTTAATTATGGCTTTAAATCAGTTTCGTGCTGCAGATATTTTCTGTAGTATTACTTAATAGTTTCTCAATCTCATTCTGTTTTCTTTCATTGAGTATTTTATTTTTAAAAGTAATATTTCATTTTACCTGTAGGAATAATTTTATGATAAGAGCTGATACAGGAAGTTGTGGGTGATTTTCAGCTCAGTTTGTTCAAGACGTAGAATGTGAAGTAATTTTTTTTTCGTGTTTACATGCATATATCTGGCTTTGCAAATATTGATAAGCATTTAAACTTATTCAAGAGTAACTTAGTGATTTCAATTAGACAACTCAAGTTTTTTGTTAATATAAGTGTTTGCAAGGTTAATTCTCTTAGACATATGGAGATGTAGTAAGTGTATTTTTAAGAAAAACAATCTATGCAAAGTTTTCATACAATCATAAATGACTTTTAATGTGACTTGAACTCTTTAATTAAATGAGTAACCTTTGGGTTGGCATTCTCCCAATCCAAAATTCTTACGGCACATGTAGTCAGCCCAGAAGACTGTTGTTGGCTGAAGGGGGAATTACCTGAATGATTCAGTTTTCAGGATTGGACATTAAACCTTAAGCTGCTTAAGTTAACTTTCTGTGTTGATTGTACTCTCCTTAAAATTTTTATTCTTACATAAAGTTAAAAACACGTAAAAAATCTTGACCAGCACTTTGGTAGACTGATAATACCAGTTTGTAGTAAATTACCTGTGGGGAGGAGAAAACAGGTACTCATTGGCCTTGGCATGTACAGCAATTGAAGTCTGTGTGTGCCCTTCCCATTCTTGGGTTGCTTCTTCCTGCTTACACCAGTCCCTGTGCTGTGCTGGCGTCAGCGTTCGTGTGGCTCACAGCAAACTGATTTGGGAAGCTGTCATCACACACAGGATGGCTTTTATAAATGCCTGCTTAATGTCTGGTATAGTGCAAATCTGTATTTTCTCAGGGTAAAGCCAGAGTCCAAGGGTCTTGCCTTTCCCTTGCTTGTCTGGGCCATTTATGGAGACATTTCCAAATAGGGTTTCACTGTTGTTGCAGTTGTGTCTGTGCAATTACTCGTAGTAACATGTAACTCGTAGTAACATTACAGAAATATTAGGGATGTAAAAACACAAAACATAAACCTCTAAGAGAATGCTTAGTGGGTCGTTCCCCTTCTACCCCTTCCCCATTTAAAGAGTTATTTTAGCATGCCAGTTGACAGTGCAGTCCCATGAACAGCTGCAGTAGCACTTTGATGTGGCAGTATTACCTGGTATGTGGACTGAGCAATCTGCTGGGGGTGGGGCAGGAATTTCATAAACTGGCTCTGCTTCCAGAAAATTATATTGTCAAATGATGTCTTAGGTGAATTGCTCTAATGTTTACTTCTAAGAGGAGCACAGCATGGGTCTTTTCACTCTGGGATAAAGATTCAGGAAAAAACCCTGGCATTCCTGACCACCTCTGTGGTTCACAAAAGGATAGACAGCTCTCCACACTGATATGAACAGTTTCAACAAGCCATTGTATGCCACATGCATTATGTTATTTTCCTCCTCAAAATTATTTTTCTACACTGATATATTTGTATCCCTTCCAACCAACTGAGCACTGTTTCAGTCAGTAGATCGAGACAGATGAACTTTCTGGAGCTCATGTGTAGAGCTGAGCATGGCAGTTGCTGTTTGGAATCAATTGATACTGCAGACTTTAATTTTTTCTTGCGTCATTTTAACAGCCTGACCTGAGTCCCTCAGAGCAAGATGACAAGACTCCAGGGAGACTCCAGACTGTCTGGCCACCACCAAAAGCAAACCATGAAGAAGTGAAAGTAGGATTAAAGTACACAGAAGCAGGTAAAACAAAGAAGTAAAGCATTTGCAGAAATTAGCTTCTGACATTTTTAATCTTTAATACAGAGATTGTGATAAGTCACAGTATTTTCTTATCTGGAAAAACAGACTTTATGTTTTTTATGTGTGGTTTACTGCTACTTGTTAAGCATCTGATTTTTAAATATAAATGGCTGAATCTGTATTGAAATCTACAAACTTGCCTGTACAAATTTGTGAGGAAATAAGTGGGTTTTTTTGATAAATTAGGTTATCCATTTCCAATGGGATTTTGCTCATATGAGTAAAAGATTAGTGAATGCATGGAAAACTGATTGCCTTTGCTGATGCCTTAGTGCAGGGGGCAGATCGTGGCTGAACTCTGGTATGGCTGCAGATTTTCTTCAGGTACTGTCCAGAGTAAAAACAATGCGTTATTGCTACATGTGTATGAACAGGGGAATGCTCATATCCGGTCAGATCACTTTTATAGCTAGACACATATATTGTCCTATGCAAATGCATGAAAGGGTATGTCCAAAGTGCAATGCTAGTTATCAGATAAGCTTTCCACAGGAAAATATTTCTTGGGGTTTTTTTGTTATTTAGATACTTATATAATATACTTAAAAGGGAGAAAGTGATTATTTTAGCCACCACAGCTCTGTTTCAAATTTATATTCTTGTAAACAAAACAGGAATTCCTTGTTATTCAGAAATTAACCATAAACTGAAGAATTGCCTGAAATATTAAAATGAAAGACAATAGACCATATACCTGGAGATTTTAGAAAACACCACCTGGCGAGTGTGAGGTGGAAGTAAAAGAAAGCTTTTATACCACTTTACTGTGAGAAATTGTTCATAGTAATGCTGTATGGTTCTTTACAATTCCAGTGGATATCCATCTGACCACATATATGAGAAACAGTAGTCCCGTTTGATCTATCTACTGCTTTTTATTGTTTAGTCTTTCTTTTTTCTGTTTTCTGTGCCTTAATCTTTCTTTTTTTGTAAAGTGGGAATAATACTGGAATTGTAGAAGTTATTGGAAGATTGAGAAAACTTGGTTTTGACAGAAACTACATGGTTCTAATATATTGAATTGAATTTAATATATACACTAGAGTTTATGGTGCATCTGATTGGTCTGAAATGTGGGAGTCTATCACTTAGATGCCCAGGACAGGTATTAAGCTGTTGGCAAGTTCATGTTACTCTTAAATTTTTATTATAGGCTATATGCTTGCTACCTTTAATTTTACCCAAATAAATATTTTTTCTTCTAATGACAGTAATCATCTGTGGCAAAACATATGCTTAAATAAAAAAGGAAAGAAAACTGAATTAACAAAAGCTCTAGATTCTACTACTTGTAGAGAAAATTAGGTCATGCTTTCTTGAAATTTGAATAGGAAAGACAGACTGGCTTAGAGCCCATGTAAATTGTTACTCTTGTTGCTGTGATATTTTGGGTGGCAGTGTCATCAACATGTTGATGGTTTGTTTGCTAAGTCAAATTTTTATAGACCAGATTCTGCAGTTCATTAGTTGCTGCAGCGTCTGGCAGAGGGATTTGAATGAAAACAAACCGCTGGTGATTCAGCTGGGATGAGACGTAAGCTGGTTTTAAAGGAAAGAGGCAAAGACTACGTTTGCAACATATGTTAAGACTGCAGTAAAGTTATAGGTGTTGCCTTAGAGATTGCCAGGTGCGTTTCTTTCAGCTATTCATGGATGCCCAGAAAGCAGTTGTGGCAGGAGGACATTGCAAGCAGTTGTAAGTTGCATGTGATGGATCACTTATATTGGCTTTTCTGAGGACTTGTGTGATTGTTTTAAAGCACTGTGCACAGGAATGAGTTTATAGTCTCCTACAAGTGAAGCAAGGTACTGTTTATGAGTAGTGTTGATATAATAAGAGGCACAGGGATTGTATTCAGTGTTGGTCTTACTGCTAGGGGTCGTGGGGGTTTTTATGAATATGAAAGTGGCAATACAGCAAAACTTTGAAATTCACTAGCTCCTCTCTGATACTAGTGGGTATCTTTGAAGTGCATGTCTATTCTGGCATTTCCCCTTGTGCCTCTTCCCATCCAAAATTCCCTTACAGCCACCAGTACTTCAGAAACTTTTTGACCCCTGAAGTGGACTTCTTAAAAATAAGCTATAATGCAGGTTAATCGTCTGCATTGTTTAAACTGACTAGTCTCAACCAGAAACCCTGTTTCTTACCTCAGTGTCTTGTCCTGACAATTAAGATCAAATGAAAAATTCTTGATCTCAGAATACAGTTCAAAAATTGTGTGTGGCAGGGATGTTTGTGATTCCAATCTTCCTTCACTGATGTTCCTGAATAGGTGTACATCTATAGCATAAAAAATGCTGAAATAGTTTAACTTTCATTGAAGAATTTATGTTAGTGCATTAATTTCTGTGATTAAGAGTTTCATCTACCAAAACAATAGGAGTTTATATAAAAACAATAATAAGAGGATTAATTATTAGGTAAGTGTTCATTTAGCACAGCTTTATTTTAGGCTTAGACAAAATATATGTTCACATCCAAGGATAAATGTTTCAACATTTGTCTTTGTACTTAACAGGGTACAAGAATATGTACATATTTTATGAGGTAGCATAGATATTTTTCATTTGTCATGATAAAATAGGTTTTAAGTAAGACTGAAAACTTGAAAGTTGGAATACAGAAATCTTTTTTGCAATTCTACACAGTGTCTTTGATTTACTTTCTTCATTACCGCGTGCTATGACAGCTATGACAGGAAGGCAGGGATATTGAGAGAGAGTATTCCTGGCTTTTTGATCTTTTCTCACCTCCTTGCCATGTTTTTCCTCATTGTTCTTGTTGCCTAGTGGAAGCAAGAAATTCCGGCTTCATTTGGCCTATGCAGCAGACATCACAATGACTCATAGCAGCTTGGAGGAGCAGCTAACTCCTTCCTGAGGCTCATAGACTGGCTTGGTGTGTGGGAAACCAACTGAAAAACAAATGGACATAACAAGGAACACGTGTGTGGGGCTGACTAGGAATATTAGAAGTGAAAGAAGTTAGTGATATGACTCAGCAACAGCTTTTTTCATGCATTTGATAACATCTTGTGTAGTCGTAGTGGTGTCTCCTACAGTACCTGAATCTTGAGTTGTTAATTTTGAATTAAAAGGATGATGTTAAAATATTTTGGTTTATCTTATGTTTTCTTAATTCTTTAATTCCTGTGTTTCCATAGAGCAAGTGACTGCGTTGTCAACTGTAATTAGCACAAGCTACTTGCATGGTTCTCTAGAGAAACTGGAACTTCTTTGAAGTGTCTCTGAAATAGCAGAAGTCCAGAAAGTCTGTAGTACATTTATGTCCTGGAAGACTAGAAGAAGGGTATTTTAATTTATAGTTATTCCATGGAAGTCTTTTCCATGTAATCAAAGACATTTCTGTGCATATTTGTTTTTGTCTTAAAGTTTTGTTCCTGTGCTTTCATTAAAAGATCTTTTGTGGGTTTCCTCCATAATTCTTAGAGAGACTTCTCATGTTTTTAAGCACTAAATCTGACAGAAGGGTAAATGTGTCAGCCATTACGTGTGGTGAGAATATCTAGCCAGATAGAGGGGACAAATTCATGTCTATACTGAGCAAACTCAGCTGTGATACTACATCACATGGAATCCTCCTATAGTGAGTATCTCAACTACTGTGTCAACTAGGTCAGCACTTGGACTCATGTCCAAGAAAAGGAGTTTATTCATGGGTTCTGCTGCTTGTAAGACTACTTATGTTTCAAGAACAGTCTCCACATTAGATGGTATAGATATACAGATTCTGTTATTACTATTAAAAATACCATTTTAGCTTTCAGGATCAAACTAGTTCTCTTATGTACAACAGACAGAGAGTCTTTTGTTTAGCAAAACAGAAATGTAAAAAGTAATGAGAGAGAAGTATTTGACACTCCTGCTGGAGAGAGTGTTAAAAAGAAAAAGACACTTGAAACATTAATTCATTTAGTGTTTTTTTTTCTTTTTTTTGTTACTTTGTTTCCTTTTTAATTCGAATGTCTGTATTTAACATTTAAAAACCTTGTTCTCTCATAGTCTGTCTGTTCATCATCCTTAAATCTGCAGTGAGGTAATGCTGTCTCTAAGGTGCCACAATTTCTATAAGAGCTTGTGATGGTGTAAGCACAATTTTCAGGGTAAATAAGAAAATCAGGAGGTGTCTGAGAAAGCAGTAAACCTCTGCCACTATTTTGTATTTCATTCACCGTTTACCCAGACATTTTTTGTTTACTAAGAGATAAGTCCCATGTTTATAAAATCCTTGATCCCCTATACTCTGAGTTCCCAGCAAGAAAATCACTTTATGGCCATGATGTAAATGCAGGGAATAACCAGCTTATGTGAGAGAAAGAGAGGCATAATGGTCAGAAAAAGATGAAAGATAAGAACATGATTTCTTATCTTCCTTTAACATAAGCTTCCTTTGTAGCCTGTAACAGTTTGTGTTTGTCTCTGAAAAAGATGACAATGCTTGATGTTTGTTGTTAAGTGTCCTGAAGTGGCTACCAAGAGTTGGTTTCATCCTGAGTAAAGAAAACTAAATATTTTTTTAGTAATTTAAGTTAATTAAATTTCAATGTGGTATTTGGGGTTTCATTCTGGGATTCTATTGTAAATTTTACTGTAGTGAATTAGATCAAGCAGCACTACAGCAAACAGGATATTTTGCATTGCTTGAAGGTAGTGCTTTTGTGATTTAATGGTCACTGATCAATTTGATGTGACCCCAGAGTGCATAAAGTTTTTGTAAATTAATTTACTACATTTTGCTGCATTTATTGTGTAGCATGACAGGTGTATTTGACCATGTTATTCAGTGCTACATATTTGGACAGATACACTAGGATGTTTTTGAAAAGCTGAGATTTTTATTACTAGCTAGATTTTTGTAGCCATACTATATTCTAGAGTAAGAATGACGTTTTCTGTCTTACTTATGCTATCTAAAGCTATAATTTTATGGATTTAGAAGGTACTGGGTATAGTGCTGCTTGGAAATCTCTACAGCCACAGACAAATAGGTTGTACATGTGCCGATCACTACGGCAGTCACTTTTCCAAATATCATGCAGCACTATGTGCTAAGATTTATTTTGAAAATATTAAAAAAACAAGCTCTAAAACAAACAAGGAACAAAAATATCCTTTGCTTTTCTCTCCCCACCTCAGCTGACACTGTCATTCATACTGTGCCTCTTGAGACAGGAAAAAAAAATAGGCACCTGTTGATGATGAATATTTGTTGTTAAGATGTTTGTGTTCCATTTTCAATCCTTTTGCTTCTTTCTGGATTGGCTTCAGGAAACTTTTGAGACATTTTCAAGCTTCAGTTTGTCCATCCATAAAATTAGATAAGAATTCTGATCTATTTTCCAAGTCAAATTAAGTTCCCTTTCTGTTTATAGGCTATTAGCTTTAGATAAAAGATGCAGAGTAGGAAGGAGTATTGACTTTTTAAACTTACATCTTAAAAAAACCAACAAACCAATCCCACACTTACAGAATGGTAACTGTACCTAAGGCCATGTGATAAAATGTTCATGCCTTCCCATACACTGAGGATTATATTTTTACAAGGTGAGGGGGAAAGAAGAGTTGGGCTCCAGTTTTTCAGTAAAAATCCCTGCTTTATTTTTGCTATGCATACTGTCTATAGAAATGTAGTAATCTTAGAAGACCTGTTTTTGAGTCTGGATGCATCTGTAGAAGATACCTGACAGGGACAGGTTTGACAGTATACAAAGCTATGTCTGCATATACGCGTGTAGCCATGGATGCCAGCATGCTTAACAATTCACATACAGAGCAGGTTTAGTCCACTCAAAATAGAAAGTTGATTTCTAAGTTTAATATCTTCCTAGTGAGAAAATTAATCTGTTACCTAAAAATAATGATGGCAAATTCTGTGAATTATTTCTTTTACTGTAGTTTTTATTTTGAAATGTAGACCCCCACTATGGACCCGAGCAAACTAATGTTGCAAAGGCCCAAAACAGTCACATGGATTTACAAGGTGATTCTTGTTATGTAATTGAAACACAGTGAAAGACCAATTTTGAACACAAGAAGAATGCCTTTGTATTTTATATCCATGGTTCTATTTCAAAATATATTAAGCCCTTTCTATAACAGAAATGCCTCTTGGGTTTTACTGAATTCCCTTTACTGTTCTCCAGCTTCACTGTTCACGATGCTTTTTGAAAATTTGCACCTGCATTTAGAGCTGCTTTTTGGTTTTTTTTTTTTAGATAAATTCAATATCAGCCCTGCCAAGTTTGCCCCCTCAGCTGTGGCACAGACACGTACTCTTACCTGTAAAAACCCAACCCTATTTATTGTGCATATCTTGGTGTTGCATCTGTCCATGGTTTAAGTTTGACAGCAGTTCTGAACTTGGGAATTGCTGAGACTGTATTGGGAAGCGCTGTGCTTGTATGTGTGGATGTGTATTTTACCTGCATTCACCCACGTATGCACCCACGTTTGACTGAGTATACACCTGTACTGCCTGTGTAGTATATGTACATTCTCAGGTATTCTTACTCTATATAGTGTACAGGGACTGCAAAAGTATTATAGATCTACAGTAAATACTTTCTATTTTAAATTTGTGCTAAATGAAGTCGGTAGAGTCTGTAATTCATCAAAGAAATTTCGTAATAAATCTGTTCCTCATGTTTCCTGATAGGGTGTTATTTGTTTACCACATTGCGTTGGTGAATGTGATGCTGTAATAGATTGGTTTTGTAAATTCAAAGTAGGACATTTATTGAGAAAAATTAATGTTGAAAGTCCCCAGCAGCAGTAGCTCTAATGTTGCCTTCCTGGGAGGGTGAAAATGACAAGCGAAACTATTAATTTCTGCTATCAGGTAAATGAACTATAACTGTAACCCCTCACAGCTGAGGAATGGTCAAGCAGATAAGTTACTCAGGTGACTGCTTCTGAATAGTGCTTTATACTGCTTTGCAATCAGAAAGACAAGTATCTATTTTCTTCATTTCCGTAGCAGACCATTAAGGGGGTGCTGATTTTTCCTTAGGAAGCTGGTTTTCTGTGGATATAGTTCTTCTTGGGAAATTCATTGGGTATTGTGAAGATATGTCATGGCCTGGCCTGTAGTAAGAGGACTCAGATGTCCTCTGTATTATCTCGGTATCTGGAAAGTATTTAGATACAGGACTACTGGCTTGTTTAGGGCTGTTTATTCCCCACAAGTCCTTCTCCATCTGTCTCCTTTCCTTATGTCTACCATATTTTCACTGTACTAGAATCTGTAAAGTGCTGAAAATATTTGAAATTTTAGGTTTGGAGGGTTCTTCCTTGTCTTAAAAGTAAAACAAACAAATAAACAACAAAAAAAAAAATTAAGTTGAACTGAATCATCATTTCCCAGTCTATGGAACTGACATCCTTACTTGTAATAAATTATGGGTCTATAAAAGAGTTCAAGTTCAATGGAAAGTAAAGAATAAAGGACATATAGGAGTAGATGGAATGGGGTGAGGGAAGAAGGATTAGAATCATGTGTTAAAACTACATGCTATATTATTTTATCTAATCCCTTATCCCTAAAAAATAAGTAATTTTGTGAAATTCTTTGAGCATAAATGAATTTTAATTTCCTGGTTATAAAAGGATGCTTAAATGCAGTTATGTTTTAGAAAAACCAATCCAAGACTGAACAAATGACATTTTGAAAGTTGCTCGTGTGTATTTTCATTGGAAGAAAAGCCTGAAAATTTGCTGCTGTTTTGTGACTGTAGTCTGAGAAAGCCTCGCAGGTCGCATCAATGCATCAGTATAAACTAAGTACCAAGTAATAATAAAGATGTAGCTGTGGTGAGTGGCTTCCCTTCTGACACCTGGTGGTCGACGACAAGAACTACATAGAGAAATGACGGACGAGGAAGCAAATACTATAGTAAAGGGGAATATTGAAAATGGGACCAAGGATTACCATGCAGGGAGAAAACATTAAGAAACCCTCACTATTCTGAAATTTAATGAATCAGCTCAATTATAAGTTAATGATTTCCCTTATACTACAGGGTGTGGTACATCTCAAGAGAGGTAGATTGCACTCAAGTTTTCCAACTTTTGTTCTCTAATTACTTTTAAATTGTGCTAGCAGTAGTTTGCATGTTTCCACGCACTGAGTTTAATATGTAAGGCTTTTATAAAAATGACTGTGCTGACCAGAAGTGGCTATATAGGTCACTTAACTTCAAAGCTTCTACTTTCTATGTGAAGTTTCTCTACGGCAGAGAAGTTTCCTAAATTGCTATGTAAAGTTTGAGGAGTAACCCATCTATTTGAAATGTGAGTTATGGAGATTTTTGTGGGAAAGGTTTTCATGTAAGATTTTATTTAAAATTATTCAAGTAGGTAAGTTCTTTTATTACCAAAGAAGAAAAGAGAATTCTTGCATAGCACAGTTGTGAACACAAAATATTTGAATGGGTATACTTGCTTTTTGCAACAGTTTTAAAGAATGAAAATTTCCCTTCAACACACTGTGACCCACAGTATCCAATATTTCCAGGGATGTAGGTTGAATTTTCAGGTTACCAGATTTACCAGTTTTCTTTTAGAAATGTTGAAGAGTGCAGCTTGCTCAGTATTATAACAACGGTTTTCATGAGCACGTATTGTGTATATTTGCAAGCATTGTTGCTGCTGTGTATTCATACAAATTCTGTGTGATGATAAAACTGTACATAAGTTAGGCATTTTGATAAATTACATATGTTCTCCAAATTGTCCAAATTTATTTAATGTTTGGTTTTCTATGTGTTAGGAAAAGCATGCGTGCTATAGCTTATATTTTCTTTGCAAAACAGTGAAGCATGCCTCATTCTTTGTTAATCACTAGGAATATTTTCTGTTTTATTTCTGCCACTTGGTGACTTATGTTGTGTGTCACCAGCACTGAGTATGTCAGCACATCAGTCACTGTTATTGCACGGTCTATAACTTTTTTTAAAAACGCATGTTTGGAAAGCAACTTAAAAAGCAAAACAAGGAATTCTTGAAAGCATTCCTACCCCAAACTTCTGTCTTCTAATCAGATTGTATGGAATGAATCTCTCAGAAGAGTCTAAGCTTTCTGTTCTCCTTGCTTTACCACACAGCATGAAAATACAATATGAGTGAGCATCATTGTTATTTTCAATTGAGAATCTTGAGGAATTACTAAAATAAATTATTTAATCATTCTGCAGAGTGTGATATGCAATTCTGTGTATATATCAAGTTGAGAGCTTTATAGAAATATTTCCAAGTTTCTTTTCATAGCATTACTACGTGTGGCCCATAGTTAACGAAGGAACATCGATGGGATTTTTTTTACAGGGTAAAAATTGATTTAAATACTTGGTATTTAATTTTTATTTGATTTGATTTGATAGACAGTGCTAATGTCTAGCAACACTTCAGAAATTAGGCAGTTCACAAGCAACTGGTATTTTCTTGCAAGACAGAATTATATAAGCAGGAGCTGAAAATACCGACCGAGTTACATGTTTGTAGTAATGAGTAAAATGCAGGGGATGTGCAAGACTCCCTGCTAGGATATGTATTTAATGAGTGTAAAAGATAAATTCCCTGTGTGAAGCTTAAATGCAATCTTACTTATGCTTTTGTCTCTAGCTCACCTAAAACTTTACAAGGAGGGACCGGCAGGTGGGTGGAACAGTGTAATGTTGTCTGTCTGTGTCTAGTCTGGTCTCTTCTGTTATCACAAAGGTAGTATTTATCTTTCCTTGATGGAATAGAAATGGTAAAGGCAGTCTGCTATACCTATCATTGTTTAACACTAAAATTTTGATAAAGACTACAGAAATTCTATAATAGATCAGGAACTGTTTTCAAAATTCTAGCTTATGGTACTTCAGTTTCAATGAAGAAACCATCTTCAACTTCATTTCAAATGAAGTTCATTTCAACTTCAACCATCCCACTTGAGTGATATTTGTGTTAATTTCTTCTTAATCTCACATTGCTGGGTGTGAAATATTGCAAAGTTAAGGTCTGAAGTCTGATGGGAAGAAATCAAAAGTGAGACCTGGTGTATTACTTTCTCCTCTCCCCCCACCCCCCCTTTTATCTTGGTTGTGAGCCAACTCCAGGTAAATGCAGCCCATTTTAGAGCTAATCTAGTATGCTTTATAATAGACTTGTTATGATCTGGCAGAGTTTATCCTGAAAATCTTTGAAGGAAAGACTAGTGAAAATTGAACTAGTAAAGTTCTTTCTGAGTTGGTGGGCTATGGTCCTCCATTCTGAGGAGTATGTTATATAAAGCTGGGGTAACAGCTAAATTTAAGCAAAAGGCAAGTTGAAGTGAATTAATAATGATGAGAAATATTGTGGCAACCTGCTTTACTGATTTGAATATATACTGAATATAAATAAGGGGAACTGAAGCTCTTTGTAGAAGGACCAAATGTGCCCTGTTTACTAGTTTAGTATTAATCAGTTTGGAAGAATTACAGTGATGATAGATCTTTACATCAGTGTTACGAAAGAGTATTTGGACGTACACTGATCCTTATTCAAAAGAAGAGCACATTTAAGACAGACAGAGAAATACAGTAAAATCCCATTGACAACCACATGAGGACTAATTAGATACTAAATGGTAATACAATTAGTAAACACAAAATCATAGAATGTTAAGGGATTGGAATGGACTTTAAAGATTATCTGGTACCACCACCCCCTGCCATGGGCTGGGACACCTCCCCATAATGAATCAGTGGAGATGTATTTGAAATGAAAAGGAGATTTGATTGTGCTTTAAGAAAAAGAATTAACTACGTTAATCTGAATTTTGGAAGTTTATTTCACTTATAGCCCCTCCTGTGTCTTTCATGCTCAGTTTTGTACCCACCAAGAGCAGGACACACAGCGCCTTCGCTGGTTTTGGATTTTAAATGAATCTTAGGGAAGATATTTTGAACAAACACTCACGACTCAGATGCTCCTTTTAAGCAGCTTTTTCAAATTATTGAATGATAGAATCATGGAATAGTTTGGGTCAAAAGGAACCTTAAACCTCATCTAGTCCCAGCTCCCTTGTCAGGGCCAGGGACACCTCCCAGTAGACCAGGTAGCTCAGTGTCCCGTCCAGTCTGCCATTGAACACTGCCAGGGATGGACACTTATTGTCAAAATGTGTAATAACTAAATGAAGCTCAGTTGGAACTCATTTGAAAAGAGGGTTTTTTGATAGTATTGGTCTTTCTTCTACAATAACTTGTCACTTCTTCAATTCCTTGCTGAAGTAACTGACATAACTGAATAAGGCATGTATCAAAGCATTTGTATTTTTCTGCATATGTTTATTCAGTAAGTAGTTTCCTGTTGTCATGCTTTTTGTAGAATTACAGAATAGCAATCTTCTGATTTAAAACTTTTTAAGGATTAAGATTTGATTTCTGTGGTTTTTTTATTAATCCTTTCTTGTAGTTGAGTTAGGAATACTAGATGCTGGTGAGTATTCAGTGTGATTATCGTACAAGACTTGTAAACAAATCTTATGACCAGGATAAACTCTTATTACATTATGTCACTGAAGAACTAGTCCTTAATTGTATCATGAAACACCATTTAGATGATGATGTGAGTGGACATCATGTTAGAAGAAATAAATTCACAGGACTTTGAAGCTTTCCTATTTCCTTTGAAGTTTCATGATGAGAGTCCAGTCATGTTTGTTACAGTTGCATGGATACTTCTTAGGAAATAAGACAGTGTTAAGACAATTTTGCATTTATTAAAGCAACTTATACTGGAAATTGTTAGAATTTCCCTACACATGCCATTGATGATCTTAGGTTACAAAATTATATTGCCTATATAGACTGCCACTAAGTGGACTTCTGGGTAGTCTGGTCTGAGAGACATCTTTTTCCCTGATAATTCAATTGCCAGCATTTCCCATTTCCCTCATGTCCTAGTTTCATCCAGGACCATACTGTTATTTGATACCACATTACATCATTGTTAGAGACTGGGTGAAAGGGACTTTCTCTAGCTTCTAAGAAGGAGGGTGTGGCTTCTGGTTGAAAAAGTGTAGCGGGATGGGGAAACAGTGCTCCATTGTTCATTGTCTCAGGGTCCACAGTGAGTGTTTTTGCATGTGAATCACCTCTGTCCTGTATAATTTTGCTATTAATAATGTTGACATTACTGTTAATTTTCTTGTCTCATTGCTGTTTCAAGTTCTTATCTCAATCCATGCTCTTCACTTTTGGTACCTTCAATTCTCAACTCCATCCTGACACAGCAGGAAAGAGAGAGGGCAAGGAAGAGCAAGAAAGCAGTGTGTCATTGTGGCGAGCCTCGGTGGGGGGCACCATATTGGGGAGTACCACTCCTAAATCACGACACTTCATAGGGCTCTGGTGATGGTGTGGAGTTTCATGGGAACATAGCTATTTTTAGGTACAGATCACTTGTGTGATTTCCTGCCTGCTGGGAGACCAAGCTAATGAGCAAATTATATTTGCTTACCCCATAAAAATCTCTTTTTTTCCCCCTTCATTCCAAGGAAACAAATAAGTAAACAATATTAGATTTATTCACGGAACAGAAAAAGAAAATCCTGTCACTCATCTCTTCCTATACCATATACCTTCTTGAATACAGTAAATACTGATCATACAGATACTTAGTTCAGATTTTGAAGATCATCTGAATTTGTAACTAAAGATATTAGAAGGTAATTATTTGGGAATTCAGTGTGTTTTAAAGAAGTCAGTTGAAACTAAGCAGTCCATTCAATATCCTTAGCACTTCCATATCCTAGCTCAAATTTCTCTGTAGAAACCATAGACCCAAACAGGCCCACAGAAATTATGGGTATATTGTGTGGAGACACTATTTATCCTAGAAGGTCAGGAAAAATAATAAAGCTGAGCAGTTGGGGCAGTAAATACTGATGGATTTGTTAATATATACCAAAGGCCTCTTAATACTAGATTATTCTGCTATTTTAGATACTTGGTTTTTATGATTATTAAGGGTAGATTTTAGCAGTCCTGTGTTACAAATATTATTTGAAAGATTACCTTTCAAGGCAAGAATGTTAGAAAATGCAGTGCTTTAAAAATTAACCCAACATATTGAATACCTCTTCCTTAGTTTCAAATTATTTTGTGTTAAAGTTTAAAACTCATAAAGTACAATAAGCATTGAAAAGATTGTGCTTTTTATATAACTTAATCAGGATAAGCAACCTTGCTGTGTTGCACTACCTTTTTTCCCATATGTTAGTTTTGGTGTCTCTCAGCTGTCTGGGTTCCAGGTACTTTTTCTTTTAAAAATTGCTATTCAAGAGAACATAAAACCTTCTGGTGTCATATCTCTATACCCCTAATATTCACTATGTATTTTTACAGTCTTCGCTCTAGCAGGTGTTAATGTATAAATGGTTGTAGGCATTTGTCTGCTGTTTTACAGTAGATGTTTGTGATTCTGTAACAAATTCCATGTCTGCTGCCATGTAGCATTTTAAGCCATTTGTTCACCTCTTGTCCATCTTACTTATTCACCCATTTTTAATTGTTTGGGGTTGCTGCTTTGGCTTTTCTGTTGTGCTTCAACAGTAGTTCTTTAATCTGTTTGCATACTGTGTTGGATGAAATTACAGGACACAGAGTTACTTCCTCCTTGCACTTGGTAGCTAGTTAAAACACAGTTTTACTTCCTTTTTGCAGCCCATTGTGTGGGTAGATGTTATTTCCATGCTTTAACTGGAGTATTTCAAATGTTGTAGGACCTAATGATAACGAAAATAATATCTTTTCCTGAGCGACTGATATCTTTTTAGTCAGTGTTATCTTCATATGATCCATATCGACAACATACTTTAAAATCATGAAGCTGACTGATAGCAAATATGACAGGGAAGGAAGGTTATCCTATTTGCACTTGTTCTGTCTTTGCAACGTTCAATGCTAAAATAATATGTTTAAAGTCAGATAAAAAACTAATTATAATTATTTTTCCTGGAGTTGCATGTAGGCAGAACCAAATATAGCATGACTGGAAGTAAAGTTGTGATACATTCTAATATTGACTATATCAATGGGTGGCAGAACAGGACCATAGCATAAATCTGATTCATCTCTTCAGAAATTGTGGGTATTTTTTTCCCAAGCACCTTGTAAGAGCACACTATTGAACAAGGAAATGTCAAATGTATATGCTACTATCAAATAACAGTTAGCAAGCTATTCGTTAGGAAAAAGGTAAGAGAAAAAACTGTATTAAAATAAAAATTTATATTAAGAGCTAGTGAGACAAGAAGTTCCAACCTACAGAGTTACAGTGATTATGTGAGAATCAGGCTGGGTACACACAGAGCCGTATCAGATTTTGTAAACTCTGGCATTGTTAATTTTTAACCTAGACAGATCACTCAGTGATACATTGGTATTTCTGGATTTCATCTGTAGTCTACGTGTATCCTTTTCGTGAGTTACATGGAATTTAAGAATTCAGTAGTTTATAAAGCCTGACTTATATTTTGTTTGCAGTATAGTTTCTTCCTTTAACATGTAATTACTGTTTACTTTGCTGTTATGATTTTTTCTGCTCTAAACAGCATCCTAACACCACTGCATAATTAAACTTTATTATTATGCTACCAGTATGTTAAAGAACTGATTTTTGGAATTACATGAGTGCAATTATTCTTTCTAGTCAAATTCTTCAGTGTTTTAATGATTCTGATTGCCATCCCTGTATGCAGGACATTTTCTTAAGATGTTAACTATCCATGTAGAATTGTACTAAATTAAGGTGATTTCACAAAACATACAAAAAGAACAGACATGAGTTACTTTGTATTCTGCAAGACAATATAATTGTGATGTGATTTCTTTTTCATTATAACGTCTTGCACAGAAAAGCAAACATTTGCTTGAGAATTTTAGTATTTTGCTGGGTGTCAGCTTCTATCCAATAGATATTTTCCTCTAGCTAAACATAATATAATGGTAGAAAGAACCAAAAGAAGCTTATGCCGTTGAATGTCAGTTTATATCACAGTAGACAATCTATTAAATCTATTACTGTATATCAGTTTATGATGCACTTGCTTTATGAAGTAGCAGTGTTTTAAGTAATTAGTTAGGAGTATTAATTCTTATAACCTCGTATTTTCTAAGCATATTTTTAAGGAATAAGTAAACAGTGAAAGAATTGCTACTCTTTGTCTTACCTCTGCTTTAGAACAAAGCTTAAACAAAACAGTGTCTAGAACTTATTTCAGAGCTTTCAGCAAGAAGTAATGAATGAACCCCAACAGAGGGTTGGGGAATGGGTAGACATGGTGAAAAGTCTGCTTCTGGTGCTAGTGCAGGTCTATGTCAGCATATGAAAGTCAGAATTAGGACTCTCTTACCCAAATCCCAAAGAATTTTAAGCATTGGGCAATCCACATAGAAAGTAGATCTTTTGTTAAGATAGATCTGAATCCTTCTGTTAGCCAAACTAAGAACAGATTGTTAGCAGCATTTTCAAAGCCTGTTGTTTGCTTTAGTTACCATGTGACCTTAAAGAGCTAACCTTCAAGTCAGGACATCCATAAGGTTCAATCTCTGCAAACCAAGTGCTTAAGCAGCTGAGATGCCAGAAGGCTCACAGCTTTTTCTGGGGACCTGAGACAACTTTTTTGTGAAGTCCTCTTTAGGTGAGTGGATGTGCAGAGCCGTTATCCAAAGGGAATATCAACCAGTCAAAGCAATTAACAGCAGAAAATCTGAAAGCTTATAGACCTAACCAGTTGTGATTCCAGCAGAGCAGCAGACATGCTGGAAAGCTCTAAGTAGAGGCCTGTTAGAGATAATATTACTTGCTGGAATCACCAAAGGTTTTTATTTTTGCTTTGTAAATTGACCCCTTTTGATTTTCTGTATCAATTCAGCTGCTTGCATAATGCTTCAGCTGCGTTTGAAAAACATAGCTTTACATTAAAAGCTTCCATGTCATGCGGATTTCAGGGTGAATTCAGGTGATTACCAGGTTAACTTTTCTTTCCTCTTTCATTCATGTGCTCTGAGGAGAAAAAAAGAAAAAGAAAATTTTAAAAAGCACCTAAGCATTGGAATCTTTTACTGATCTGGTACTTTGATCCATACTTTGATACTTCAATACTGTTTTGTTGGTTCTGCTGTTGAACGGATCATACAAACTCCTTAGTGTTAGAGAACATTGAGAGTAAAATGTAAATTCTTTGGACTATTTTCAATCCTTATTTAAATTAGGATTTATGTCCTCTTTCAGATTAGGAAGCAGAAGCTAAGTCAGGGAACTGGGTGTACACTTTTGGATGAATTTTGATTTGAAGGCAGAGAGAAGTGTGACTTGAATCGTCTAAAAATGAACTTCAGTCACTTGTTTAGGAGGGCTGTAGCTTCTGGGCCAGTGTCTTACAGAAGACTCTCTTGAGGTCGCTTATACCGTTACACCAGTGTACTGAAAGGGCTTCTCTTTCTTTATCTGGCCAAATGCAGTCATGGTACAGGTTGAGGGGGGAGTCATAGTATTAGAGATTCTAGAGGTGCATTTGGTAGAACCTTAACATTACAGCCATCACTAAATCTGTGTGATCAGTGCCCAACCTCATCATTTTTTCACTGCTGATTTAAATTTATCTGGCTTTAAGTTTCATGCTTTCAACCTTTGGATTTTGTTATATTCTTGCTAAATCTCAGAGTTATGCTGTATCCTATTCACAGTATTGTGTACTTAAACTCTGTTATTAGTCTTCATCTGATAGAATTAAGACAAAGAATTATTTGTATCTCTTGCTGTTTGGTACTTTCTGAAGTCTTCATTTATATTTGTGATTGTTATTTTATCCAATAGGACTGTGTATAGTGATTGTATGTTTGCAGTTCCATTTAAATAATTGCATTTGATGCATGTTATTTTGGAATTCAGATGGGGTGGGATGTGTGCCTGCATGTGCATGTTATAATATCCTGTCAGTTGTACAGTTATCTGCAAAGCTAAGCAAATCTAAAGTTTCCTTCTGTTATATCCATCTGCCATATCTTTCCCCCCTTTTCCCTTCTCAGCATGGAAGACCTGCTTTATCCTTTTCTCTCAGAAACACCATGGAAAATCTGGTGATGTGGTCTTAGAAAAAACTGCTAATTACTGTGTTCAGATTTTCTTTTTCATAACCACTGAAAAAAGGTTATTTATTTGAGAGCTGACATCTGCATTCTGGACCCAGTGGTGTTGTGTGATACATACTATGCTGAAGATGGCACATTGTTTTCTGACTCTAATGAAATGTACTTTTTTATTTCTATAGAGTACCAAGCTGCCATTCTGCATTTAAAGAGGGAACACAAAGAAGAAATTGAAACATTAAAGGTATACTTTTGTCATGATCTACTTTCTTTCCCTGACTCTAGTGCATTTTACAGATTTAAGTAGTGCAAACATACTTTTCCATCAAATGCTAAGAACTTATTTTTTTCTTTCTAGAAGCTGTTTTCAGTTGATTGCCAACTCAGCTAAAATTAATCTAGTCAAAATCTATACCTGCAGTCATAAATGATGGCAAAAAGCAGTTTTACTTGTTTTCTCTTTGTAGTTTTCCTTATTGTTGTTCTCTAAAATTCTTCTCATTAATTCAGCAGTGCAGTATTTTTACATTGGCACTGGCATTTAACTACTTACTCTTTCTCATAGTTCTGTAGAAGTGGTTTTCTGTAATGTTGACAGAAAAATCAGCATGTGTGAGACTTTCTGAAGTTTGGTATTGAGTACTCTGTATTGATGTCTCCTCTTTTAAAGTGTAAACTTGACCAACTAGTTATCAGAATCAGAACACAGTTTAGTATTAGAACTGATTTCCCTTGGCTGTGGTAAGTAAAGAAGACTGTTGCAAGAAAGTGTTTTTATCATAAAAGCAGGAACTTAAATGGCAGTATAACTGAATTTGGTGATCACCTGTAGTTTAAAATTAACAGCATCTTCCTTTTCTTAAGCATTATGACATATTCTTCAGCATAGCTGCACTGTGTTCTGATACATGTCCATATGTTAGATCCTTAGTATACAGGTCATCAGTTACAAAACATTCCGTGTTTCCTTTGTCATCATTAAGGCAAACAGAATGGAAAATAGATTTACTGACACAGAGATTCTGTTAATCTAGTACATTGATACACTAACTGTGTCATTAGGCAGATCACATAGAGCAATTACCAGACTAGCACAAGTACAGTATTTCTGTTACACAGAGTATTTATGTCTTTGTGTCTGCACAAGAGACAGGACATATAGGACATAAAACCTATGAATTTGAGAAAGCTCAGTGAAGTCTTTGAGTCGACAGGTAGCAGCTTGTGGTGTGTGCAGCCTATTTTAAAATTCAGCATATTGAAATTGTGAGTGGGTTTTTTTCCAGAAATGCAAAAATACGATGTAACTTTCAGCACCATAAAATCTCACCATTCTGTATGTGTATGTAAATACAATTAGAAATGAGCTAAAATGCAAACATTTGCTGTCCCTGATTAGTAGCAGATTTATGCACTCTTAGCAGCTATATGCTACAGATCACACTTGTTTTCTTATATTGTATTTATTTGGAAATTATTTTAATGTTCAGTACTACACTATGTAGTTCCAAAGGCAAACGAGAGGAGGTTATATAAATGTTTTGTAGGCCTTTTAGGTAACAGCAGTGAAGTGTAAGGTCTACATCATGATGATCAGAAAAATAATTGATGAAGAGAAAGAGTACCTATGTTTATCGTATTCAAGACATAATTCTAACAAGATTTTCATTTTGGAATTGTTCTAGCATACTAGAGACTATGCACAGAGTTCTGCTTGTAAATCAGTAAGACTGATGATACCTGAGATATAATGTGATTTTTTTATTTTACAATATTGATGAACATAAAAACTTCCTATACCAGAGGCCAGTTGGGTATCCTGTCTCCAGCAGTGACCAGCAGTGGGTGCTTAGAAAACACAAAGTGTCTTCTTCTTATATGGTGGGTTTTGCTTTGATTGGAGTTTTCTTTTGGCAGTTCTTACTGTCTTCATTGTCTCTGCCTTGTTGCTTGTACTTCCACTGCCTTTATGACCCTTCCTTATCAGTGTGTTGCTTGAGTTTTGGACCTCAGCCAAGCCTGGTGTAAGGCATCAGGTTCATAAAAAATACATAGCATCTGAATTAATGAGAGATGTTGCCCTAGTGTACCATTTCCAGCAATCAATGTTTTAAGGATTCCCTGAAAAAGTCTGCACATGGGTTATGGTATATAGCACTGATGAATAAATTATAGTATTACATGCTTCCACAACTTCTGAGTGCTATGCCACCTGAGTAGTGTTTATGTTCTGCTTCTGTATGTCCTTGGCAATGAGTTGCTTGTACTGGGATGTGACCCACTACAGATGCATTCTTTTTGTTTGTACAGTTGTTTTGGAGCTCTTTATTTCTCTGGAACCTGGAGAATGCCATGTGAATATTTATATACACCATAGAATGATTTAGGTTGCAAGGGACATTACAGATCATCTAGTTTGAACCCCCTGCCATGGGCAGGACACCTTTCACTAGTGCAGGTTGCACAGGGCCCCATCCAACCTGACCCTGAACACTTCCGGGGATGGGACATCCACATCTTCCCTGGGAAACCTGTTCCAGTGCCTCGCCACTGTCACAAGCAAAGAATTTCTTCCTAATATCTAATCTACACCTACTCTCTTTCAGTTTGAAGCCATTTTCCCCTGTCCTATCTCTACCTGCCCTTGTAAAAGTCCCTCTCGGCTCTCTTGTAGCTCCCTTCAGGTACTCGAAGGTGCTGTAAGGTGTCCCTGGACCCTTCTCCAAGCTGAACAACCTCAACTCTCTCAGCCTATCTTCATAGGAGAGCTGTTCCATCCTTCTAATCATCTTTATGGCCCTCCTCTGGACTTGCTTTAGCAAGTCTACAGCCTTCCTGTGCTNTTGCTTTAGCAAGTCTACATCCTTCCTGTGCTGGGAACCCCAGAGCTGGATGCAGCACTGCAGGTGGGGAGTCACCAGAGCAGAGCAGAGGGGCAGAATCCCCTCCCTCATCCTGCTGCCCACCCTACTTTTGTTGCAGCTCAGGACACAGTTGGCTTTCTGGGTTGCAAGTGCACTTTGCTGGGTCATTTTGAGCTCCTCAGGACTGCTTTCAATCCATTCTCCACCCAGCCTGCATCCATGTTTGGGATTGCCCTGATCCAGGTGCAGGACCTGGCACTTGACCTTACTGAACTTCATGAGGTTCACACAGACCCAGATCTCAAGGCTGTCCAGTCCCCTCTAGATGGCATCCCTTCCCTCCAGTGTGTCAGCTGCACCACACGGCTTGGTGTCACCAGCAAACTTACTGAGGGTGCTCTCAGCCCCACTGTCTGTGTCACTGTTATCGTTTGAGATAACAGCTGGGGGGGAAGACCCCTCCCCCGTTAAGTCTGAAAAGAAAGCTCTTGGAAGAAAGTGAAAAAAACTCCCTTGTTTATTCACACACACTATGCATGCAAACACAGCAAGGTTAAACAAAAACAAATGAGGATAATAAATCGGATAATAAATCAGATTATAAATCCCCCAAAAGGGAAAACCTCAGCAGAAAAGTTCCAGAGGCAGTCCCGTCCGCCCGGCAGCTCTTCGAGGGCCCCGGCCCAGACCTCACCAGGCCTCCCTAGGCCTGGGGGAAACGAATGTGCTTCCCATGTTGATCCCCTCCTCAGTTCCAGGTGATGGCTCAGGTCGAAAGAAACGAAGGGAAGAAGAAAGAAAAAAAAACACACACAAAAAGGAAAGGAAAAAAAACGACCAAAAAGGCGAGGGGAGGAAAAAAAAAAAAAGAGGAATAATTGAAAAAAAACCCTCTCCTTCTCTCTGCCATGCTCCCCCTGCACACACCGCAGCAGGGAAGAAAAAAAGAAGAAATCCCGGGGGAGTCACCTTGGTTTTGTACAGTCTGTTGGGAGGAACGCTGTTGTCCCCTGGGCAGGGAATCTAGTCCTATACTGTAAACAGTCTGCTGATGATAAGAATACATAACAGTGGCGATATGCTACTGTCACCCTAGGACAGTCACCAACAAAGCTGTTAAGCAGTGCTGGTCCCAGTTCCGACCCCTGAGGAACATCCACTCATCATGGGTCTCCACTTGGACATTGAGCTGCTGACCACAACTCTTTGAGTGTGACCATCCAGTCAATTCCTTATCCACCAAGTGGTTCCATCTGTCAAATCCATGTATCTCCAATTTAGATACAAGGTTGTTGTGTGGTACAGTGTCAAATGCTTTGCAGAAGTCCACGTAGATGGTGTCTGTTGCTTTTCTTGTATTCACCACTTTTGTAACACTGTCATAGAAGGCCACCAAATTTTTCAGGCACAATTTTCCCTTAGTGAAGTCATGCTGGTTGTCACCAATCAGCTCCTTATTTTTTGTGTGCCTTAGCGTAGTTTCCAAGAGGACCTGCTCCATGGTCTTTCCAAGCAGAGATATGAGACTGTTTGGCCTTTAGTTCCCTGGGTCTTCTTTTTCTTCCTTTGAAAAAATGTGTGTTATGTTTCCCTTTTTCCAGTATGTGGGAACTTCACTGGAGTGTCATGACTTCTCAAATATGATGGTTAGTGGCTTCACCACTTCCTCTACCAGTTCCCTCAGAATCTGCAGATGCATCTCATGAGGTCCCATGGACTTGTGCACTGTCAGGTTGCTTAGATGGTCTAAGCAACTTGATCTTCTCCTACAGCGGTAGGTTCTTCATTCTCCCAGTTTCTTCCTTTGCCTTCTGCAGCTTGGACGGTAGGGCTGGAACACTTGCGGGTGAAGACCAAGGCAAAAGAGTTGTTGAATACCTCAGCCTTCTCCATATCCCAGGTAACAGTCTCCTGTTTCTTTGCAGGGAGGGCCAACATTTTCTCTAGTCTTCTTCCTTTTATCACCAATGTACCTATAAAAGCTTTTCTTGTTGCCTCTGCTGACCTGGACAGATTTAAATCTATTTGGGCTTCAGCTTTCCTAACCAGATCCCAGTCTGCTTCGACAGTTCCTCTACAGAATTTGTCCAAGCAGGCTCTGTAGGAAACACCCTCAGTAGACTTCCTTTTTGTGCTTGAGTTTGTCCAGGAGCGTCTTGTTCATCCAAGCAGGACTCCTGATGTTTTTGCCTGACTTCCCTCTAGAGCTTTACCCCATGGTACTCTACTAAGCAGATCCCTGACAAGGCTAAAGTCTACTCACCTGAAGTCTTGAGTAGTGATCTTGCTGCCTGCCCTCCTTGTGGCCCTATGGATCTTAAACTCCACAATTTCATGGTCACTGCATCTCCAGTCTTCCCTTGAGCTTCACATTCTCCACCAGCCCCTCCTTGTTCATGAGAACAAGGTCCAGCATAGCATGTCTCCCCATTGATGCCCCTGTCACTTGAAGGAAGTTACCATCAGCACATTACAGAAGCATCCTGAATTGCTTATGTCGTGCTGTGTTGTTCCTCTAGCACAGGGGCAACACAGTTATCAGGGTGCTTGAAGTTCCCTGTGACAACCAGGGCTTGTAAACAGGACTTGTGAGCAGATAGGCTGCTCCTGTCTGTCTACAGAGGGCCTTACCTGCTTAGTATTCCTCATCTGGCAACCTGTAGCAGACCCCACTGTAATGTCACCTGTCCTTGCCCTCCCTTTAATTCTGATCCATAAGCTCTCCTCATCCATCCCCAGACAGAGCTTTATGCACACTTCATTGACATGACCTCCCTAAAGAGGTGAGGGCAACCTTCCCTGCCTGTTCTTCCTAAAGAGCCTGTATGCTTTTGTTTGCAGCACTCCAGTCATAGGGGTCATCCCACCCCATCTCCATGATGCCAGTAGATGTGCACGTCTCTGAACTTGCTCTTGTTCATTGCCCATGCTACCTGTAGAGGCATTTAAGTTGGGCCTCCATTGAAGCTGACTTACTGGCTGGGGAGGCTGGAATTCCTTTGTGCTGCTCTTCAGGTGCTCATCTGCTGACCTGTGTTCCCTCTCCAGGCTCTTGGCATCTCTTGCTGGCCCTGGCATCAAACTGGTACGTGTGGCATGATTTGAGGTTCCCCTCCTACAGCAACTTCACCAGCTTGGCAAGCTTGTGGCTTTTCCCCCTTCTCTGACAGATGGATCCATCAGCCCCAAATATAGTGCAGACTAATAATCTAAACAACATGTAGGCTGAAAATACTGAATTCCTGTATTCCTGATATGTCTTGTGTCCAAAGAGGGTCAGCACTAAATTATTCATTTTGTGAAGATAATGTCAAATCTTACTGTAGTATGCTATTTTCAATAGTGGGTGAAATCTGGGAGTCAGATGCTGCTACACAGTCTTACTTTTAATAAATCATAAATTGTTCATTCT
>VZRZ01002579.1:1085029-1225894 GCA_013398175.1 Climacteris rufus
ATTCTGCTTCTAAGTTTTAGTATTTTTCTAAATGAAAGGACATAATTTTAGATTCCTTTTTTCTTTTTATAGCTTATCTACTTTAAGAGGCTCTTTCTTCTGTGTCCCTAATGTTCAAACATTTTAAAGAGCATTTTTTTCTCTGCACTTCTATTGTTATCTTTTATTATTTTGCTTTTAATTTCTAAGGAATTCTTCTTGTGTTTTGTAATGCATTTAAGTATTGTTGCTTTAATCTGAAATTGCTTCAGTCTGCAATATTTAAATATAACAGCAAAAGGACATGATATTTTTTCATTCTTTATGTTGCCAATATTTGCACTGGTAAAAGTGGAATGCATAGGAGAAGACCAAACTTTTTCTGTGTACTGTCTTTCTTGTGACTTTTCATTATTTCAGTATAAAAAAAATTCATTACCACATGCTGCTCTACATTATCATATAATGTGAAGTATTGAAATTTACTTTTTAAAATTTCAACATATAATGGGGAAGTAAAATTGTGTCATGATTTAATGTAATAACTTGTTGAATTTTATTCTTTAAGGGCATAAGAGAAAAATATGATGGTAGATATCCCAACTATTGGAAATTCTTGGGTTAAATCTGATTTTGTACTACGCACTGAAGGAACCTACAGACAGGAGTTTCTCAGAACCAGCTCTTTTGCAAAATGATCCGAATCCCTTAACCTGTATTTATGAAGAAGATTTGATTAATATACTTTCTCTGCAAAAGATTAGGAGTGAGACCCTTAGTCTTTTCTGCTCCTAAAAGCCCTAGAAAATTCTTACAAAGTTCTGGAAGGTATATGTAGGGGAAAGTTCTCAAAATATTATTAAACTGTCCTTTGAAGGTGAAAGCAAGCAACATTATCTGGAATCTGTCCCTTGAAACCTGTGTATGGTGGCCTTTGAGTGAGCTACATGTTTATTCTTTCACATTAGAAAGTGTGCAATACTTTTCTACTGTTTTCTTTTTGTAGTTACTTTTTTCTTGAGTGTATGAACAGAAATTCGTATTTGTTTTTTGTTCTTCAGTTTTTATTATCACTATGTTCTTTTCCTATAAACTTCATACAGAATACCCAGAGTGCAACCAGGGCTTTACCCATACCATGAGTTTGTAGAGGTTGGTGCTGAATCTATGAGACAGTGAAGTTGCAGTGAATGTAGCAATCCTGAAAGATGTACAACAATTGCTGGATAGGCAGAGCGAATGACAGTACTGTATTTTATTTTGCCATCTTTATGCTGTCACCAAAATCTGAAATTTTGTTCCTTTTTTTGATGTCTCTTGAAATCAATTTTTGTTGTGTAGTGTGCATACTCATTAAATTACAACATGTATTATACAAATCAATTATTGATTAATCCGTACCATCTCTTACTGCATAGCAACCTGCATAATTCATAACTCTTCAAATTCAACTGCATTTTCTACATGTAGATAATGTTTAGAAAGGGTAATTCAGTTGCTGTGTTCAAACGATTTTTTAAATTTTTCACTTAATATTTGAAAAAAAAATTAATAATGTATTTAAGACCTGAGACTATTTCTGTTCTGTACTTTGGACTGTTTGTTATATGTTTTGTTTTCCCTGCTCTTGCCGCTAGATGTCAGCTGAGTCTTTCAGAAGTTCCCAAAAACTTGCACATTTCACTTTCTTCTAAACTGAGAATATGTGTGGTGGTGTCATCCTGCCCACGGTTTGTGTATCTCGTAGTTTTAGTTTTAGATCAGAAATTACCTTGCACATTATGGAATTAGAATTGAAGTTGCTCAATAGATAAGTCATAGGTGTCATCGCTTTCACAGTATTTGTCCTATAGAACCAAGTCTTGAGTATCTAATAACCAGTTAAGTAGATGACAACATTAAATAAAGATAATGTAAATGGACTACTGACTTCTGAAAGAAAGGAATTTACTTGAAGGCAATATTCTGTTTGCAGTGCTTAATATTTAATCCAACACATAGCTGCACAAGGGTGCAGCATACTTTTTTTTCTCTAAGTTCAGTTGATAAAATGAGTAAAAATTTTCCCTAATGCCTCCTTGTTCCCTTTAGCACGAGGGTACCAAATATTGCTTCATCTTCAGTTACATGGAAGGTTAATACTGCCTTTTGAAGATGGAATGAAAGTCCTAAACTATCCTAAAACCCTGTTCCCTCTGCATGGGTCTTTTTCTCTGATACAGCTGTTATGCTTCCCCCAGCTCACTAGATCTAGATCTTTTACATCTTTCCAAAATGAGAATAATAGCATCTTAAGGTTTTTATAATATTACATTATGCATGTCATATAATACAATGTAAGAAATATTAATAGCTATTAACATTTATAAACTATAGATAGTTTATAAATTATTCAATTGTTATTATTTAATAAATGAATACATCTCTCAAAGTAGCTCATGACATACACCTGTAGTTAAACTAACACAGTTATGAACATATTATTGAAACTTGAGAAATAGTGAATGGTAATGCAGTTGGTGTAAAACTGCAACATTTTGAAAAAGCAAGCTGGCCTCATTTAGAGAAGAATGTATCATGAGGTGTTCATAGTGACCTTTGTGGCCTCCTTGGTAATGTTTGCATTTTTGCTTTTTCATGAAGGTTCCAAGAGCTGAAATGGAGAAGTGGGTAGAAAGTAATTTCCTTTTCACAGAAGAACTTCCTTAACTTTGAAAATAATTTCATATAATAAATTGAGAATAAAGACCAGTGCCTCAAAGTGCCCCAGAAAACACTGAAAAATGTGGAAGAAAAAGAAATGTGAAGGCAAAAGGCATAGCACCAGTCAAAATTATCTGGTAATTTAAAGGTCTTTTATTTTGTATTGAGTCCACAAAGGCATAAAAACATTTATGTTTTTATAAAGTAATAAAGCTCCAGCTCTGTGATAACCATTTTATTCTTTTACAAATCTTTTTTTTTTTTCATGTCTTATGCTTCATAAGCCCTTCCCTGGCAATTTGTCTTTTCTCTTTGCCCTTTGTTTTCCCTCATGGTGAGTATGCTTCCATTTATGAACGCTTCCATTGCTCTTTAATTATAAAATTAATATAACAAAAGGTGCTGCTTCTCCCTGCTACATTCTGAAATTTACAACTCGACTGTGGGAGGCAATGGTGAATAGTGTTGAAAGCTGTTGTATGCCAGAATGCTTATCAAAATACCTCTTTTATAGAAGTGTGTGATTTCAGTTTTGTTTTGACAATTTTAAAAGTCTTTTACTCATATGTAAAAGTAAAATTTTGTTTCAGCTTCAGAAAGTACGTCAGAAATTGGATGTTTTAACACCAAATCAAAACATTTTACAATATTTTAATTTGTCTAAATCTTATCTTTTGGAGGTAGACTATTACAACAAACTGGAATTCTTTTGAGCAGATTAAATTGAAAAAAATCTGACCTGGATGCTCTTAGGCACCTTTATCATTCCTTTCCAGGAAAAAAACAAAGTTAGTTTTTTTTCCCCCCAGTTTTGTGTGTGCGTGTGTGAATTCTTGCATGGGATAGGGATATCACAATTTGTCAGAAGTCACTGTGTTTTGAAATCTACTATTAACATATGGGGACCAATGACAAATAGTTTTGAAAGCTTTGATATGCCACAGTACTTACAAAGCCCAAAACATTTGGATATATGTGGGTGTATGCTGAAATTTGCTTCAGGATGCTGAGATTGTTGTTTTCAACTTTTGCAAGATGAAATGCATCTATGAGGTGGCTGGCTGCTTTGAGTATTGGATTTTCGTATTCCAGCATGCACATATAGAAGAAAATCTGTGTCATGTATGCTTCTCTCTCTTGTGGACTTGTAGCTCAAAGGAGCAGCCAAGGTCAGCAAGGGTTTATTAGTCAGTCTTTCCTAATGAGCTGTTCAGGCTTTTCAGCATTTCCATGTGGTGAACTGATGAAGGTCTCCCAGCTTGTGGTTAATTATCGATACTAATCTTGCCTAACTTGAAATGTCTCAATCTTTCAGCTCTTAAATGCATGGTTACACCACTGTGTGTGTACTGTGTGCCTTTATGAATCTTCTTCTTGGTTACTTTGTGCTCTTGAAGGAATTCTCCCTGTTCACTGCAAAGCTTCTCTGCAGTGCAAGACAGGGAAAAATGTGAAGACTGAAAAAAGCATAAAATTTATCAGAAAAAATAGACTGAATTCTGTGAAATTGTATTAAAATATCAATTTCAGAACTTCTAAGGATCCCAGACAATGACAGCAACATTAAAGTTTGCATTTCCTAAAATAGGAAAATCCCAGCAGGAGAAAAATCTTCCTGTAATGAAAAACTTGCATAGCCAGTGCTAAAGAAGGTGGACTAGCAGACTAGGGAACAATAGCACAGGACAGGAGCAATAAAACAGTAACTTCATACACAATCAGCACTTAATCTCTCTGGAAGCACTTGGCAATTGCATCTTCATTCAGAAATGAAGCTTGGAGTGATTCTTCATGTTGTAGGAAGTTATGCCCCAGTTCAGTGCTTAATTATGGTTTAAAAACTTGCACATTACAATCGCTATATTCATTTCATACTCTAATCAAATTCTTGATGAAGTTTGAAACATCTCTGCTGTGCTCTGATACTTAGATTAAAAAGCTTCTCCCCCTTTTCCATTAACTACCTATTTTTTAATATTTTTGGTGCAATAGGTGCTTTTCATCTTTATTTTCCTTTAACCATATGTTTGCATTGTGATTATTTTCCTATCAGATAGCTGGGATATCCTGGAAGATTCTTCTTTAGTTGTGTTGTGTTTTTTTTCAATATGTCTGCTTGCCATATTGCCATTCTGTTATTTTCAGTACAATTTCACTGTGAGACTAGGATTGTTTAAATTTCATGTCAGCTGCAGAATGCTGTTAATACCACATGTTGATCCAAGGATTCTCCTCTTTATTTAAGAAGTTACCACAGACCATATTTCCTATATTGAAAACAGTGATGATCTCTTTAACTCTGTTTCAGCACACAGACATGGTAGTACATAGTTAAAATGTGCATAGAGCAAGACAATTTATAGCGTTAAAACTTCAGCCGGACTGAGTTCCTGCTCAAATTTAGGCACATTACAAAACATTCTGCTTCATTAGGGCTAAAAGGAAACTCTTAAAAAAATTTGTTATAACCTGCTGCAGTTTTCATCGTTTGTGAAAGTTAATTTATCCCATCACCTTGCCTTGAGTAAATATGTTATGTGCTCAGGAGAATAAAGTAGAACACATACTTTGAATAGGATGACATTTTATTTTGACATAGTAAACAATGGTCTACAAGATAAATTAATTGAAGTTTGATCATGGAATTATAAAAGTCACTGAAAATTAAGTGGTATCCAAGTTACCATTTTGATTTTGAAAACATGTACGCCATGATTTCTTGCCGAAATTGTCTGTGCTTTGAAATTTCCTACACCAAATATTTGTTTAAACCTAGCAGTTGGAAGGCATTTTTCTGAATGAAATATGTAATATTCTGTGGTTTAAAAAATCTGGCTCTAATATTCCTGGTTTTAGAACATGGACAAATTTGTCAAGGATGAACATTTTGCTGATATAGTGAAAACCTGTCTGAAATTGGAAGTTAAAATTTTGAAAAGAAAACTGTTTTTTCTCATGTTCAGTAGAGGCCAGATTTTAGCAGTTTCTGACTTCTCAAATCTAATGAACATTGAATCTATTACATCTTCTGGTGCTGAACAAACGTTCAATTGCCATTTCCACAAAGCCTTCAAGGTTGTTATAAAATAATACTTGGTCAAAACTAAGTTCCACTGGTTAATGGTTGACACAAGTTACTGTTGATTAGGTGGGGATCATCCTTCAGAGTATGCTTTCAAATTGAAAGCCTGTCTGCTGACCCCCTTAATGATGGTTAGACAATGTGAAAGAAAACCCAGTGGAAATCAAAGCAGGTATCAAGAGCTGGACATATGTATGGAGATGTGGAAGGTAGAATTAAAAGTAAAAAATGGTGAGCAGAGATACCAGGCCTGTCAGTCCTAGTGGCGTACGGTCTTGAGACACTAGACTGGCAAACTGAAGGGAAAAAGAAATAGCCTGGAAATTAGGACAGAAAACAGTAAGAGGTAGATTACAAAAACTTGGGTCTGGCCATCAGCATACAAGTTTTACTTCTATGTGGGCAGTTTTCTCCAGAATGCATAACCTAGAATGAATACATTCCATTCAGTATTTGATATTATTTTTGTTGGTCAGTGAATTGGTCAGTACCCTCCCTTGCTTATTAATCAAGATTTGATCTCAATATAAGTAGTTCCATTACATTTTTTTAAAATTTTAATTTGTCAGGATGTTGAAGTATAAACTGGACTTTGCAATATGTATTTAGATAGGCGTGTCATCTTACTGTTCATAGACCTAATAGACAAATAGACCAATAACAGATTTATTGGGATGCTAACATTTGCATACATGTTCCAACACAGTGAATTTTTAACCAACTTTGCAACTATACATTGAATCCATGAACCTCAAGATAGTTGTTTGCCGTGGGTAAAAGTCGTGAGTAGCCGTAAGCCTTCGGCAGTGGTCACGTGATCCGAGAGAAATGATTCAAGCCTCACCCAGTCTCCGTGGAGTCATGGCTGCCTCAGAGCTTCCGCGGGGTATTTGCTCAGTTCGCGCATGCAGTTTAATTAAGCAGCGAAAGTAAAGAGACAAGGAAGGGTTCTCTTCCACTTATTACCAGCTGGTTTTAATACTGGAGTCGAAGAGGGAGCAGATAAAAGACGAGGAGGGCTGGCGGGGGCGTCTGTTATATCAGGGAAGTGAGGGGAAGGCAGTCAGGACAGAGCCAATGGCTGCAGAGGATTGGAATGACTGACAGGGGTATTGGCCAGTCCCATGGCTGTCCGCACCCAGCAGAGCAACCAATGGGCTGCCCTTTCTGGCAAGAACCGCCTCCTTGCTGCGCACAGGGCGGCCCCACGGCCAGGCTGCGTGCGCATACCCGGACAGGGAGGGAAGCAGGGAAGAAGGTGATGTGAACGCCGCGCGCCCACAATCCCAGAAGTGGGGGGAAGAAGGGGCGGCCGCACCGTCCACTGGCTCCAGGGCCCCCCTGGGCCTGCCGCCCTGGCGGGCAGGCAGGGGGAAAAGCACGATTGACCGCTGGCCTCACCCAGATGCAACGCAGCAGTTGTTCATAAAAGAAGGTGTATCATAGGTGACTAGTTGAGGAAAACTGACTAAAAGGACTTGTGAGTCATCTTGCAGGAATTTTGGGATTTGGGCAAGTGTAGAATCCGGGTTTCCAGGTCAGCGTTGTCATGCCTTTACTATAGTAGTGTTGTGTCTCTTTCGGAGGGTTCATGCTTTGTTCTTACATACCTTTCAACTTCCGCACACATAATGCAGAAGTCTTGATGCTTTTTCATTATACAGTTTTTAACTTTGTGTCTGGAATAGCTCCCATCATGTTCACTGAATGATATACTGATTCTGTCAAAGAGAAAGTTGTTGCTTATCTGCTGTTCATGAAAACATTAATAGAAAGGGATAAAATTAAGATTATTCTGGCTGTTCCCTTTTGAGTAATTGACCAAGGTTGGTTTTTTAAGACATTTTGGTGTGTTCAGTATTTTCTTCAAATTCCATAATAGAAATGTTTAGAATAGTATGGTGATGCATAATTAGCATGTAGTAGACGCCAGTTTAAAGTAGGTATGTCTTTTACACAAATACAGTCATTTCCATAATTGTTGTTAGACTTTTGTTTATTCATAGAGAATCTCTGGAGTTCATAAGCTATATCTTAGATAAGTGTACTGGTATCTTTATCTGCTAAGTGTACCATAAATGTCTCTACAAAGTTAAGAAGAAGTCTAGTTATAAACACGGTGTTGAATTTTCTTCTAAATTTTACCTCATTGGTGAGTATGTAAAGACTGTCTTCTGGTTTTACCACAAAAGTTCATGATAGTATCTGCAGAATTGGAAGCTTCCTAGTTAAACTAAGAAGTCATGAAAGATAAGGTGGTGTGGTGGATGTGTGTCTCCTAATATACTTTGCCTTGACAAGGATATTGCAGTTCGTATTTTCTCTTTAATCACTGTAATTGTGGTGAGTATTCAACTGTCAATAAAAAAAAAAAAATCTTTTCTGTAATGAAGTTGTTTGGAAAGAAATGGTTCAGGGTTTTTTTTCCCCTTCATAGAAAGTGTGTAATTTAATGAAAACTGATGGTTTTTAAATGTGAAGCTAAGTGTGAAATTAACTGCTGCATTAATTTCCTTTGCAGTAGTGGTAGTATTTTTGTAGTATACTTCATGTTGAAGGAAGGACTGTCTCACCAAGCAATCCATTTGTTTTGACATGTTGAGGTCCCTCTCTGTAACATGTGAGGAATGTGATAATTGTAAGCATCAGAGGATTAATCTTTTAGGTGATTATGTTTCTTAAAGTAAAAGTGAAGCTCTGTTGTTGTTTTGATAGTTGGTGTTAAAAAGATCCCAGAAAATTAATTTCCCTCCATAGCTAGGAAGTGATTGGCTTGCTACACTTTCAAATTTTTTGTTGTTTTGCTTGCACATAAGAGGTCTCTTTATTTTGGTGGAGAGGCTAATCATCTCTAAAAATTCTTACAACTTTTAAACAAAAGACTTAGACAATCATTATGAAGAATGAAAATCATCAGTTTCTAAAAGTGTAGAGTTACTTTTTTTTTATTCTCATGCCACTATTTGGCTGAATATTTCCTGTTGAGTAGTATCCACTTCTGTTCATTACCTCTATAGATATGTAACTTTATCTTTCATTACTGTTTTCCATGTGCTTTACTAATAATGCTTTTTGCTTCGACTTTACTGAAACCCAGTAATTGGTTACAATTACTGCAAAATATAATATGTATCATTGCTTTCCTATATAGTTACAAAGTGTTCCTATAATGGCTTAATCTTACAGACGAATTGCCAAAGAAAGTAGTTCTTTCTACTGTGAAGCAATGTTGACAATAAACTCTCCTTTCCTTTCCATCCCCTCCCCGAAAGAAAAGGAAGAAAAGAGAACTAAAACAAGGTTGCATTACAATTCTGGCAACATCAGCCACACTAATAAAATCAAATTCAATGTTGCTTTACGACTTTGAATTTATGTGACTGCACAGGATCAAAGGATTTCTGTCCCACTGGACTGCAAGGTCTATAGTTCATGGCAAAAAAACTCATCAAAAAGAACATTTTAGTAGTAGGGCTTTTCATTTTAATCAGCCACAGTAATAAAAAAGCTGTTAGGTGTCCAGAAACATTCTCCCAAGATCAGAGACAACTTGCTCTCTACTACAATCAGTTTTCTTATTGGATCCATACTGCCTCTATAGTTTTTGTCACTGAAACTTCATCTTCAACTTGTTTTCAGCCATTTTTTGGTAGTGTTTTCACATTTTGCATGTCAAGTGTAAAATACGCCATATGTGTCAGTAAAAATAATTACTCATGTAATTTCCCTGGCAATTGAGAAATACTGTAACTTATTTCAAGTAAATTATAATCAAAACAAATTATTAATATACAATTATAATTATCCATCTGTATTTCTATGTATTGTATTTTAAAGTATTTGATTAGCAATGTTCAAGGGTTTTTTTCTCTGTGCATATAATCTTCTGAACACCACCACAAAGAAGAGGTATTAATATTTTTGTATCTATAACAGGCATAGTAACTGAGGCTGTGCTAAGCCTAAGGTAGCAGCTACAAGTGAGAAGCAGGATAGGATAGTAACTAAAAAGTCTGTCATAGGAAAGGCATGTTTGCTTTTTGCATGTTAATTGTTCATGGTCTTAGTTCAACAAAAGTTTGAAATTAATCTTTGGCTTATGGTGTGGTTTCATTCTTCTGTTAGCTTCACCTCAGAGAAATTGCATACAGTATATCATTTGCATTTATTGGTGTGTTGTCTGCTGAATCACCTCATTCCATTCTGCAGAATTTAAATGTTCAGCAGAGTTTAACATTATTTAGAGATTTTGCCAGTTAAATTGTCCACAAAATTACCAGTTTTCCTAGAAATTTACAGATCAGTCTCAATTTAACTGAATACCCTGTTTTTACATATTATGTGGGGTTTATTTTTCCTAGCATGAGCTTTCTTACATTTAGGAAGAATCAACACATGGTCACTTTCTACAAGCATTGCTCCCTTTTGCATGGCATGACAGTAGCTGCTGTACACTACTTTTTGGCAAATTCTAGTGGGTGTAGTATTCCATTCTCTGGGAATTCACTACTGCCTGAGATACATGCAGGCTTACACTGGTTTTTGTCAGTTGAATATTTTCATGGGTTTATTATTTTTAACAGTATTCATTCAAATGAGGAACTTCAAATATTGGTGGAAATGTTATAAGTTACCTATCAGACGTTTAAAATCTTCATAAAATGTTAAAGTATATATTGTTAATATTTATTTATTAATAACCTGAAATTTGCCCCTTTAATCACATGTTGTTAACAATTGGCTTTATTAAGTACTATTTAGTTTTTTAGAGTTTTTTCATCATTTATCTCAAGGACTGACATTGTTTAGCAAATGTGCCTGTGTTAAGAAGTGAGTGGATCCAAGGCATTAATAATTTTCTGTTTGATATATATCAGATACAAGAAGGATTCCGATTCCAGTGAAATTTCTCTGTAGGCACAGAGATTCCACAGTAGAGTACATAATTTACCAGATGCTGAAGTGGACATAATAGGATCAATAAATGGGGGGTATGCTGTGGAGTGCAGTGAACATTATTAGAGATACTTTTCCATATATTTGGATTCATAATGTTTGCAGGCTCTTGACAGATCATGAAGAAATTTCAAGGGCACATCAACGGTTTTATCTGATTGTTTCATTACAAGTTCTGGACAAGGGGAGGGATTTACCCTTTTTAAGTGGGTAGATCTGAGTAAAGTGACATGTATGTAGGACAACTGTAGAAAAGAAATCTAGAGTTGAGCTGTTGGGAGCTATGTATTGTATAATAAAATTCTCCAAGTGAGTTAATTTGTGTAATCTAAAATGGTTGAATGGTAGGTCTTAATAGGGAAAGGACTGAAGGAAGGATGTATATTTGTGCAGGAAACAGAACCTAGATTAATGTCACTTGACAGAAACATTTAAGGAGTGGACGCAAGGCAATTGGGAAGAGGAAAGCAAATTTTAAGGCAACCTGGATATCACTCTGTCGGGGGTATGGAAAAGAGCACAGAACATTAAGAGATAATGGAAGGTCCACAGAAAGCTGCAGGAGAAAATGCTGGTGCTTAAAAGCATGTCAGACTGTGTGCAGCCCATAATGCAAAGGGAGAATTGTATCTTGTACGGAATAGTCTCTTGACATACATGGTCTTGGTCAGAAAATGTCTAGAGGCTCTTGTGTCACAGATCAGTTTTGCATGGCTGTTCATACTCTTCTGATAGTGACAAAAATGGAGGTGTGTTTGTTACCTTGTACTTGTGTGGTCACTAAAAGTTTTATCACTAGTGAGAAAGAGTCAGAATCATAGGGTCACAGAATATGCTCAGTTGGAAGGGCCCCATGAAGGTCATCAAGTCCAACTCCTGGACCTGCCCAGGACCCCACAAGGATCACTCCACATGCCTGATTCAGTTCCCCTTCCCACTGTATTCCACTGCTGGCAGACTTAATAAGGTCCAGTTGTAGATTTAGTTTTTTTCTGACAGGCACTTCTTGTTGCAGACAGGCACACAGGCTTTGCAACTGTAAAGATGTTAGCCTGGCTATTACAGATTTTGGGTCCTGGAAAATGGGAAATAGGATAAAGACAGAAAGCATATATAAAGAATCAAATTGTTAAGGAATGGCATTTAATTAAGGAGAAGGACACATTTATAGTAATAAAAAAAAGTGAAGGGTGTCAACAAGCCTATAAAGAATATAGCGATTTCAGTGACACATTCTCTATGTAGTATACAGTTGAATATGCATAGAAGATGAAATAGGAAAATTGAAGAAAAAAACAGCACTGGGATTTGCTAGGAAAGGAGTTAAAGGAACAAAACAAAGAGGTAATACAACTGACTGTATAGAGGGAGGACAGCAAAGAATAGCTGAAGATTTTAAATGTATTTTAACTTTGCCTGCAAAATGGAGTCTATACAAAAGAAGTATTCAAAATGTGTTATAAATGCAAACTAATTCAGAAATGGCATGATCATGTTCCTGGCTACATCCAGAATAGTTTTGACTGAAACTGGAACAGTGAGTTGGAAGAATATTAGAAACATAAAAACATTCAAGAAAACGTAAGAATATGTGATTTAAATACTCACTATAAAAATGACATGCTTTTGAATGTTTTGTAATAGTGAAAGCAGGTGTCATTCTGTTAATACCTTCAGTTTCTGATTTCTTTTTTGCATTCAGAGAAGGGCAGCTTACTGGTTTTGAAGTTTTTCTAACAAAGAATAAGAAAACACTAGAACTAGGAACAGATGGAGTACAAACCAGTACATTTCACAAAAATAATTTTTCCTTAGATTGCCTTTAAATATCTGTTTTTATTGACTGTCTTGCTTTCTCACACTCATTCAGTTGTTCATTTGCCTCTTTGTTTTTGTAAAAATATTATCTATGTTTTCATGGTAAATATTTAAATTTTAAAACTTGAAGTGAATTAGTGGTTGAAATGTTACATGAATTTTAAGGATTTTGTAGTCCTATATATAAGTAATCATGCACTTGATTTTTTTAAAAAAAAGGTATGTTGCAGTGTAAGTAGGTATACTTCAATTTTGTGCTATGCCAATAATTTTGTACTTCAGAATTGTTGGCTATAAGGCTGTATTTCTTTTTTAACTACACAAATGCCATTTAACTAACTATATATTAAAAAATACATAGAAAAACAATGCTCTGTATACCTGCTATGATCAAATTTCCTCCCAACTATTTTTGCTACATTTCCCCTATAAAGCTATGTATTTAATAGTTTTAAATAGAAAAGATAATTGGACTCTGTATGCATTGCCTACACAAATATTTTGAGTTCTGGGAATGTTTGAGAATGGTCAGTCATTACTTTTTTACTGTGAGGTGTAGGAACAATCCTTTCTGCATGCCCTTGACAATGATAATATACCATATTGTAACTGTTATGTTTGTTAAGGTATTTATTAGAGAGGAATTTTGATTTTTATGTAAACTGGCATGGGTTTAACTTTTTTTCCCTGTAGAAATCCCTTGCTAAATCTCTGATTGTTGTTAAAATTTAAAACAAATGTATGTTTTTTCAAGGACAGAGATTCAACAAAAAAGAACTTCTTTTCCTTTGTCAACACAATATAAGAATAAAAAGTGCAAACTCTTCCAAAAACTGAAGATTAAATTGCTTAGAATGAACAAAACTAAGAAGTTAGAGGCTCTCTGTGAAAATTTTTTCCCCTCTTTCCTATGCACACTACTTTGAAGGCCAAAATACTATTCAGGAAAAAAAGGCTGTAAAGTCTATAAAAAATGCTTTTCATTGGCAGCTCAATAATTCTTACCTGTTTTGTTTGTTTGTTTATTTGTTTTGGTGGGTTTTTGGGATTTGGGGTTTTTTTTTGTTTGTTTCTTGGGGTTTTTTAGGGGGTTTTTTTTGTTGTTTTTTTGGGGTTTGGTTTGTTTTTGGTTGTTGGGGTTTTTTTTTTGTTTTTTGGGGGTTTTTTTTGTTTGTTTTTTTTTGGTTGGTTGGTTGGTTGGTTTTGGTTTTGGTTTTGGATTTTTTTTTTCCTTTTTCCTTTTTTTATTATCCGTCCTCCCTGGAACATTTCCATATCTAATAACTATATCCTTAGATATTTTGTGTCTTCTTTGTTCCCACTTTTTTTTCATTTTCATGGCTTGGCATAAGTGACTAATTAGATGTAACAATCACTGTATAGAAGTCAGAGAAGGGAATAAAATTGAGCTGGCTTTTTCACTAATATGTTGTTTTTCCACTCTAATTAGAGTAAAAACTTGTAAAAGTGTGTGTTTCTCAGTTAAAGAAGAGGTCTGTCTCTGATATATCTGGAACAGCTTTGTTCATTAAATATGTGTCATTTTTACACAGTCACTTTTCAGAGTAGAATTACACTGTAAACACTAGTGGAAAAGTATTAGGCATTGACATTGGAGCATTAACTTGCTAGTTTCGAAGCAAAAGCTCTGCATATTGCTTGCTCTGAACAATGTTTTAGGGAACTTTTTTAATGTTTAACTGCTAAACTTCTCAGGATTTTTTTAAACATTTGTGTTGCAAATAAATCGACTAATAAAAAGTCAGCAACTGGTTTTTGAATGTAGATTGCTGTAGTGTTTTATACTTTTCCTCATTCATGCATACAAATTGTTCTAAAGCTTTTCATATCAGAGCAATTCTGTGTGCATAGTTCAGAAGTTTTTGTTCACATAAAATCACATTATATAAAGCAGTAACAAAACAGCAAATATGTTTGACTTGATTGCATTTAATTGACTATAATTGATTACATTGACTGTATTAAATAAGATTCTTATCTTTCTGTCACTGTCAGAGCACAGAAAAACTGTCACATTGGTATTGAGATTTGTCTATGTCAATCCACATTATCATTTCTAAGATATTTAAACAATCTGTAGGTTACATGAATGAGAGCATTTAGTCTTTTGCTTTTGTGCTTAATTTATGATACTGTAATGGTTAATGGCTGTATGGTACACTAATTCCATTTTTGGACTTTTCTTCCTTTGAGCGTATGTTTCATAATTTCCTGGGTACTATGGGACCAAAGCTGAGTTGTTGGCATTGTCAGAAAATATATCTTGTCTTTTTACTCTGTGTTGTGTCAAGTCACTTTGCAGGTGCCAGAAGGAAGTCACTGGAGTCATACACCAGAGGGGTGGGTGTAAAAGGAGAAAACAGGAAGACACTGTAAAGCCAATCCAAACACTACTGTTGTTTTCCAGGTTACAGTGTGTCAGTATTTTTGGATATTTGCATAATCATTTTATGTATTTTAGTAAGAGGGGTTTGTTGTTTTTTTTTTTTTTTAGGGGTGGCTTTTGTTTTACCCATTAACAGAAGTAATATTTTAGGAAGAGGATAATACAGGCTTTCTAAGGTTATATATAAATGTGTGTGTTCAAGGGATCTGAGAGTCACCTGGGATCATTTGCTCTGGTGAGTTGATTTAACTCAAGGGAAATGGATCATGTTAATGATCTGCCATCATTTCAATGGGAGATACCAGACAAACCTTGACAAATTAAAGAAACCGCTTTGTAGGTACAACTGCACCAGTGAGGCTTGAATAGCAAACTAAGCAAGAACCTTCTTTAGTCAGAATCAGAGATGCAAAAAGTCTGAAACCTACATTCCAAGCAAGGGCAGATTTGGAAGCAAAATACATCTTATCAAGGAGAGGGATAGGTGGAACTGCCTGTTTATTCAACCTCTTCAAAATGGATATTGGATGGAAGCAGAGAGCCCATGGAAAAAGAGGTACTTTAGCCAGGAGGGCTAGTTTTAGAGTTCAGAATAGAAAAGGGCATTTGACAACACTCAAACTGAATCACATCTTGCAAAGGAAATTTAAGGGTTCACTGAAAATATTCTTCAGCAAAAGAAGCAGAAAGAAACTAAGGAAATGAGGGGAGCATTATCCAATAAGGGTGGGGTGGAGACAAGAGACGTTGATTGAACCTAGAAAATTAAGACCAAATGAGCTGCCCTGGATTTCAATAGCAGTGATCATGAACACAGGGACAGCATTTCTTAAACTGAAAAAATACACAACTTTTAGTACTTAATAAAGCACAAATATTACTTTTTTACATATGACAATTCTTTTTATATGTTCTAGTACAGAGTGGTTGACTCACAATCAGTCTGTGATGTGGTGTCCTCCACAGATCCTTTTCCCTTAGAATTGCCATACCACTGGTCAATCTCTTCAGTGGCTATGTACATTGCAGCTCTCCTTGAATTGTAGCATGTATATTCAGACTGTTTCCTTGTCTGGTAAAATTATTGGGAATTCTGGATTTTAACACTGTGCTTTAGCTTAATAACATAGTATTCTTTGCATATTTAATATTGACAATGAATGCAAGAAAGATTGTACCAAAGTAATGCAACATTTTTTAGTAGGACATTGCTATGTGGATTAGGCTTAAGATACTCAGGAGGTACTTTCAAATTGATGATTGAAATCTGATTTCAGCACAATAAGACTTTTTCTTTTAAGCTAGCAGTATGAAGAGAAAATAGTAATAAGGCTTTATTGAAATATATCTGCCACTAATATGGTATTTGTAACAGTAATCTGGAAAAAAAAATCTCTACTGTCATGGAAATTTAGGCAGCTGTATTAATTTTGTGTGTGTGTGTGTGAACAGGACAGGAAGTAATATGTCAGTGACTGACTGGCAAGAGTCATTGATACAATGAAAAGCCAGAGAACCTCAACATGCCAAGGCTTGAGGGCTTAATTTGGTACACTCTCTGAAAAAGCAGACCAATGCTGCAAGAAAATGAAATGGTCAGGGGAGTAGAAATATGTTCCTTGCACTAGTTTATTTGATTGAATCTAGCTATACAATCCAAATTTCTTATATTAGTGTTGCTGAGAAGCAAACAACCAGGCTTCTAGACTAGTCAACAGTGGCGAATGCAGTTTTCAAATGAAAATATCTCCTATCCTTTATATCTAAAGCTTCCTGATGAACAACTCCCACATTGTTCTTTGTAGTGTCTTGCTCTCATTTAATACAGAAATTTCTACAAAAATTTCCTTTGATAGGTTTCAAAATCGTCTACCCTTCTTCAGAAATATTGTTCATTCATGCTGGTGGCTTTCTAGGTGTTAGTTTTCAGCTGCTTTCTCATATCTTCTGTTCCTCCAGCCTTTTTCCCAGTTTCCCTCCCTCAGCCATCTTGTTTCCTGCTGAAATTGTTTCTCCATTTCATTTTGGTTAAAACAGTTGTGACCAAACAGTTATATTCTGATGCCGGTTTGTCTCTATTCGATTCATCATATGACTTTAGAGCATTTAATTTAATTTTAAGAAATATTTGCAAGGAAGAGGACCTTTATTAAGAATATGTATGTATTATTTATGTATATATATATATATATAGATATATATATATAGCATATATTAATATATGTATTCTCAACAGTTTTGTTGAAAGTATTACTGTAGGTATGTAACAGAATAGGTTGCAATACTTAATCTTATTTTGGTGAATAAGACTTCTTTTGAGATGAAAAGTAATTAAAATAAAGATTTGTCTTATTACTCATTGCTAAATGTATTACTTATTTTTTGTAATTAGTAATGCCTAGTAATTTTAGCTTTCATTCTTGCTTATGGGGGTTTTTATTGATGGAAAATAATTTTGAAATGTGAAAGAATGAAAAGCAAGAAAAAACATAAAACTATCACCTCAAATATAATTTTGGCTTTAAACTACCAGTTTTATATTGTAAATTAAAGACTGGAGATCTGTATTTGAAAAGACTTATAATACTAACACTGTTGCTTTCATGCCCATTTAAATGTAATAAATAGTTTTGTTAGATACTCTGCTTGTTTTACAGTGTGTTTTTAAGGTGGCTTCAGATTTACTGCTGGGAAAATCTCTAATGTTCAAAGTAAATTGTTCTATCAGGGAGTTTCTGATGTCCAATAGGAGAAAAATACTATGATGAAAATCCCCCAGTTACATTCCTTAAGGCAAACTTACTTCATTACCTCATTTATGGATCAGTATGCCAAGTTTAAAAAGAAAGACCATTTCTCTGGAGCAGTTCAAATGGCAGAATATCTTGTGATACTTGAACTGAAATAATAGTAAAGCTGAGCAGCAATAGAGTAATCATAGGAAAAGACAAAAAGCTAAGCGAATGTATTCTGTTGTACATATTAGCCTTGAGTCTTCTATAAAATTAATAGAAATTGGGTTGTTTACAATGCAAATCTCTTACTCTCTTAATAAGACTTTAAACTTGATTTCCCACTTTTACACTTGCTGGTGTAAAGGAACATTTTGTACCCAGTATTTTCAGTTTACTTTGGATTTTATCTTAGGAAGTTGATTAGAATTCAAGCTGTTCATACTCCTGTAAGAAATAACGTATATTGTTTGCCTATCTAGTCAAGCTTCATTGTCCAGTATAAAATCACAATATATTACACCATATTTGCCATACTGAGCTACACGTGTGTGACTTGGATGCATATTAATTAGTGCTGTAAACTAGTAGCTCTGACCTAATACTCGAGTTGGAATGGTAAGCCAGGAGTGCTATGTTACCACTTCTCACAAGCACTGTGTGGGAATTTTAAGTGTAAATTGCTGTGCCTGTAGGAATTTGGGAAAATCACAGCTCATTAGCTGTTTCTGTTGAAAGGTTGGCTTCCCTTTTGTGAAGGGGTCCTGAAAAAAACAGAAAACTCTCAGGAGTCATTGCCTTGCAAAGGATCATGGTAACATTGGCCAGTCGTGTGATAGTATCATGGCATAACGGAAAATAGCTTGTAGGGAATTAATCATCTGGAATAGCAATATTGGATTGGATTGGATTGTTAAAAGGAGATATTTCTGTGCCAAACGTTTTGTATCTTTCTGACATACGGTAATAAAAGTGGGGTTTTTTCTTCCTTACTTACTTATTCAGTGACATCTTCTTGATTCTCTTGGTTCTAAGATGCATTTTCCTGAGCTGTAGATTAAAATATATCTAGAAGAAATGAAATTTTAATCTGAGATAAACTTGAAGGATTTATGTGTACCTCTGTGAATTTAATTGATGATAACACTTAATAGATTGAGAAATCATTTTGTTTATTTAATGTTTTATCCTGAAAGAATTTCGACCTCTGTTGTATTTAACCTATTTTTCACTTCCTAACATGTTATATATCTCTCTATATAAATTTGACATGTTTATGAAATGAAATAATCAATAAACTCGTGTCATTAAATAAAATAACATTTGAAAAAGTTACCTTTTTTCCATAATATACCACTAATTATTGCGTTCAATTAAAAACTGGTAAGTCTGCTTAAAGATAATGTACAACTTAGAATTTGCCCAAATTCATGTTCTGGATTTTTACTCACAAAATACATTTTTTTGAAACACACCCTGCTTACGTTTTTTTAGAGATTAGTAACTGTCCAATTGTGTAATAGCTTGCAATAAAACCATTTAGAACTGGGAAAGGGAAATATTTCTCTCTTTGCTTAATGTAAGAACGTAGATTAAATGTGAAGATTTTTAATTTCTACAAAACAAACACTTCAGAAAAGTATTTGCACTAAGGGGTCTTTTTTTTCTTGTTGCTCTGCAGTCTCAGTTTGAACTCAGGGTATTCCATATTCGTGGAGAACATGCTGTATCAACTGCTCAGCTTGAGGAAACCATTGCACATCTGAAGAATGAACTTGATAATAAATTAAACAGAAGAAATGAAAAAGCAAAGGATATTGGTGTTTCTACTGAAGATGATAATCCACCAAAGGCATACCGAAATGTATGTATACAGACTGACAGAGAAACTTTCATAAAGCCTAGTGAAGAAGATAACAGAGCTATGAAAAATAACCAAATAGTACCCAAAAAGCTTAATATTTCTTCTTTGACACATAGTATTTCTGCCCAAAGTGAAAATAAGGATGATTATAATGTACAGTCATCAGAAAGTGTCTTATCTTGTCATCCAAAACAAATGCTGCCTCCTCCACCACCACCACCTCCCCCCCTTCCTGATTCTTCACTATCAGGTTTAGTTCCTCCACCACCACCTTTGCCAATGGTTCCGACTTCACTGACGTCTCAGTTTGGATCTGGTCCGCCACTGCCACCTCCACTTTCTGAAGGCTGTAGGAATTTTCAAGCACCACCACCACCACCACCGCTTCCAGGGCTGGGACCTCCTGTTCCACCTCCACTGCCTGGATCTGCTTTACCTCCACCCCCTCCACCTCCTGGGCCTGGGTTCTTCTTTAATAGCACTTTATCTTCAAACCAAGGTCCTCGAAAACCTGCCATTGAACCTGGCCGTCCCATGAAGCCTTTGTACTGGACACGAATACAATTGCAAGATAACAGGTAAAATATATTTATTTGGACATAGAATTGCTACTTCTAGATGATGGTACAAGGATAGGTATACTATTCAAGACAATAAGAAAAAGTTAACAGTCTAGGAATGTATAACAAAATAAATGCAGAGACATGGAATTTACGTACGTTAAGGAAACAAGTGAATCAGTTCTAGAAGTCTAAAAATAAATCATAATAAGTTGTTTTAAAATATAATCTTTAAATTAAAATTGTAGGTACTATGAATGAAAATTTTGTGCATCCTAACAAAAAGATGTTTTGTTTGGGGTTTTTTCCCCAATAATTCAAGTACTTCATGGATAACCATAGTGACAGGGTGCTTCCTTGATTTAGCACTAAAAGGTAAAATGATAGCCAAAAGATTAGAAAGATTTTTTTTTCCTAACAAATGAATCTGAGTTAGAATAAGAATTGAAATGTTAAAGTTTGGTCAGGTGAGAACTTAGTTTTATATTTGCTTTCCAGTCACTTTATGTGATTCCATCTTCAGAGAATGATGTTGTGTCATCCTCTATGATGCCAGTTCTAGAAACAGTTAAACTGCAACCTAACCTCTGTGTGTAATTCTGTCAGAACAGGAAGAGTACAGCGTGTGTACAAACATATGCAGCTCAGGAACCTGTTGCATGAAGTGTCCATTATGGACAAGTCTCAGTACTGATGGAGACGTCTACAGTTTTTAAAAGAATAGATATCAATTTTTTAAAAAAATCTATCATATCATGATTTAGTGCAGGGATAAAATCCCAGATATGCTTGAGGGAAGGGATGCTATCCTGAGGCACCTTGATACACTTGAGTAGTGGGATTGTGCAAACAGGGTCAAGTGCAAGGTCTGGCACCTGAGTTGAGGCAACTCCCAATATCAGTAGAACAGAGGAATAGAGGAGGAAGATGTAGATGGAATGTAAGGAACAAATTCTTTACTGTGAGGCACTGAAAGGTTTCCCAGAGAAACTGTAGATGCCTCTTTCCTGAAAGTGTTCAAGGCCAGGTTGGTTGGGGCCCTGAGCCGCCTAGTCTAGTGGAGGTTGTCCTTGCCCATGGCAGGGGGCTGGAACTAGATGAACTTTAAGGTTCTTTCAGTCCAGGCCATTCTATGCTTCTATAACATTATTTAAGTAGTGTATTCCATTGTACTAAATCCAAAGTTACTACTGTTTTATTGACTAGTTTGTAAGTAGTCATTTGCTGAACAGGCATAAATAAACAATTTTTGGACAGGTTTTTTGAAAGGATGCCACATGTTTATGCTAAAGGCCCTTAACCCGGATGCTCTCGAGGTACCGACAGTGCCTTTATGAGAGCGGAATTGCTGCTGGGATGAGTTGCAATGGTTTTACAACTCTCCCAAAGGACAGAGTTGTAGCTACTGCAGATAACCTGTTTCTGCTGGCTCCTCTAGGACGAGAGTTTCCCCAGGTGTGGTGTACTAGCGCCGACGAGACTAAAAGGCTACACAGAGGGCTTTTCTCTGGGATAACAACTGATTTATTGTGAATCCAGTGTTGTGTTCTGAGGGTCCAGGAAGGGAGTCCAGAGACATCCAAGTGGCTAGAGTAACCCAGAAGAAAGAGACCGAGGAAGCCCTGTAGAGCTCTTTTAAAGGAAGGTGGGACCAGGAAACACCCAATGGGAAACCACGTAGTTCAAAGTGACCAGTGGAGGGGAGAGCTTTCCAGGGCATAGCCATATATGGGATCTAATGTATGGGTACAGGTAACACAAGAGAAATATGGGACTTCACCACAGCTCAGGTAGAGGGTTCAGATATTAGAGGAAGAAGGCTGAGGGCATTGCCTTGGCTTTCTTCCCACCAAAACCTGAAACTCAAAAGCAGCAGCTTCTGCCAAGTGCACTGCTACGTTTATGCTACCCATTTATTTAGCTGACAGGAGAAAAACAGTTTTCCCATTTACGCTTTCTAGGTCAGTATGAATACCTTACTGCCACAGTGGAATGGGCCTTCAGGAACTACTCAGCTGTTCTTTTGCATTTGACTGATTCTAACTTTGCTTCTTGTGTTTATTAATGTAATATAGAGCTAATTAAGAGGGATAGCTCAAAAATAGTTTGGGGTGATGCTTAAGTGACACAGACTATTTCTGTTTTAACGAGGGGTTGGTCATTAATTTAGGTCCCGTGTTAATGCAAGTAAAAAAAAATACATGACTATTTGGATATTAAAGTTCAAATAATTTTATCTGTGTTCAAAATTATGTTAGCATAGCTTCAGTTACAAAGATGCTAAATTTAAACATTTTAATAAGGTAAATTATTTTATATGACTTACAGTCATAACACATCACAGTACTATTATTTGTGCTATACTATATATACACAATGTATTGCATACTGTATTATATATTGTGACTATATTATATATTATACTGTGAATTATTAGAAAGTATTTATTGTAGTTTATCTTATAATGACCTTATATAAATTATGTATTTAAATTATTTACTATTATTCTTAATATTCTATTTTCAGGTTTCTCTATTATATTTAAACATTGCTAAAATGAATATCTGCAGTTAAATGGATTTAAATATGAGTTTATTTTACTTTACAGCTCTGAATTTATTTTGATGAGAAAGTACCATTATTCTGGTATAATAAAGCATTGTAAGGTGTTACTATTTTATATAAAATATTTGGTAGGAACAAAGAAATTAATGAAATGTCTGTTGTATACTTTCAGTTTTTCAGAATTAAAAGTACTGAAATACTTTGGAGCAGGAAGCTTAAACATTTTGGTTTTACATTCCCAGTATTACTTGGGCATAATTGTTTCATAATGAATAAATAGTTGGTCCATAAATAAACCTTATTGTAATATTTCCTGTTGAATCACTGAATTTTTTTTTTTTTCTGAAATATTGCTGGTCCACCAAGCTTTTGCAAGGTAAGGTACAAGTTATAACATTCTGATAAACTACTGGCCACCAGATGTAATGGTCCAGCATTTTCATGGCCTGTACCAGAACTGGAAACTTCTTCAGGGGTTTGCTGCTCAGAGCAAAAGCTGTCCAGGACTTCTTGTTGCAGAGCCAGAAACAATCCTTCATTCTTCAGTGTTGCTGACAGTACAGCTAATATCAGGGAGACTGACGCTGTGGAGAAATATTTAAACATGTCCTGTGACACAGAATATGCTGCATTAGCAGATGCTAATAGGAAAAAATAAAGAGTTCCTTAAACATTCATGAGAGTAGACAGTTGAGTATTAAGTTGGAAAAAAATCCTAAATTAAAAAAAAATTGGTTCCTTTTGAATTTGTAGGTATTCCATTTTTTGCATATTACATCTATGTTTAGTGATATAAGCCATTTGTATTTTATAGTTTCATCAGTTTTTAAAATTTCAGTTGTTCTGACTGCCTTTTAGTGACATCTGCTGGAAGAAGTGGTCTCACCTTCTACTGATAAGCAGATTAAGAAGAGCACTCAGAAGTTTTGTCCAACATATTTTCCTGAAATTTTGAAACAGAGCACTTTCAGAACAGAAGTACCATGTTTGTAGCACTACCTATTATGTTCCCCTAATCCAGATAAAACTAGAGGATTGTGTAAACAAGTTCCCAGCTGATCCTAAATTAAATCTGTTCTCGGAAGGCAAAAAAAGAAGGAAGGATAAACCACATTTAAAATTTGCAGTTGGTTGAATGGAGAATACTGCCTAGTCTCCCAAAATATAATCCACATAATTACTCTAGTTTCTCAGAACTGCAACAAGGATAAATATGAGCATATAACATCTGTGGATAATATGAAGTAAATTAAGTCCTATACAAACTACCCTAAATGCTCCTAAAATATGCTTGAATAAAGTTTATTCACTATTTTTTGATACTGTTTATTTTCATAGATCTAAATAGATTACTGAGAATTTCTCAAAAAAGCTGCTGTTGAAATACTCCTAATCCTAGTTGAAGTGGCAGAAATCTCTTAAAATGTATTTGCACAAGCTGCAGTTGATGCACAAAGACCTGTACAATATGAATGATGCATTTTGATAGTCTAGCAGGCACAGACTAAATAGCTGAAACTAATAGCTAAAACTAATACCAAAACTTTCTGACTCCTTATAAGAGCAAAGTATAGGCAAGGAATGCTCTTTGTGTTGCTTTGAGTTTAAATCTGTCATGGATTTTCATCTATTATGGTGAGATCTATTATGGTTTTTCATTAATGTTTAAAAATTTTATTATTACCTTTCCTTTTCAGGAAAACTGCTATGCCAACATTATGGGAATCACTGGAAGAACCTGATATACTTGACACTACTGAGTTTGAATATTTATTCTCCAAAGACACCACTCAGGAAAAAAGAAAACCGTTATCAGAGACTTACGAAAAAAAAAACAAGGCCAAAAAGGTATTTATTGGTTTTTTTTTCTTTTTGTGTGTGTTACTTCTTAGATTTCATTTTGAGAAAACTCCCTTTTAATTTTTGTGAGCAGGCAAGAAAAATAGGTGAGTTGCTGATTCAACTGGAGAATTCAGGGTTATTACCTTGGAAGATTTTTTGCCTTTGATAATGAAAGTTCCATGCCCACATCAGTGAGCTAGAAAAAATATTGTACAGAACAGAACTGAAGTTCTAATTCATATCTGAAAATGCCAATATTTCAGGCCATTATCAGCCCTTGAGCTGATTTATAACTAATGGCTGTCATTAAGTTACTCTAACAAACCTGTCTTCCACTGAGATTAATTTTAGTGGAAAAATGAAGTATAAAATAAATTTTGAATAAGCAATGCTATTTTTTTTTTCCATTATAGCTAAGGAGTTGTGTCAGGAAGGGACAGGACAATCATGGCTTTAAAGGCCAAAGCTCCATGCAGTCTCTATGGCATTGCAGTAGTGCAGATATTGTCTGCCTCAGACATGATCCATTACACAGAGAGCTGGCACTTGTCAACTGGGATGTGCAGACAGAAAGAAGAACCGACATTAGTAGTATTTGCTGCCAGAAAAATTCTAGGGTGAATAGAAGTCGATAGTGTCTTCCTAAAACAGCATGATAACACTTCAGAAACTATTGAAACATATATTTTATTATAAGTCTCTCTGGGTTTACCTGCTTGGAGCCACAAGAGGGCACTTTGCATGTGAGCTGTGCTAGCTACCTTCAATTTTGTAATACATAGAATGTGAAACATATATACACGTTGTTGCTATCAGATCTTTCAGAACATCTTTGATCATAAATTTCCTGTATTGTGTCTTAATGCAACAGCTAATGACAAGTATCAATAAGGCTATAGAATTTATAAAATTCAAACTCAGGCAATGCAAAAATGAAAAAATTAAAAATGGGTCCTGAATGGGGGCATGCTGGCATTTGTAAATACACACCAAAGAAATAATTCTTACAGTCCTTCAAATCTGAGACTGAAGTTTGACATGAACATCTCTGTGGAAAATATTTTGACATCTTTTACATGACAAATACCAGAAGTGAATGTGATATGGAATAGCAGCTGTATCTGTAAATTCCATTAGTTCACGAATCTTATGCCTTCCTTCCAATATTTATTTTTACATGTTATTAATTTACCTGTTTCAGAAAGAATTACGTAATAGGAAATACAAGTTTCTAAAGAACTTTGAAGAATGTAACCACTGTAACTTTAATGGGGAATTAATACGCACAAATAGTTGCCTTTTTATTTCAAAATCTCAGTATTGAAGGGACTATATCTATTTCTCCAAGTGGGCAACAGCAAACCAGTACAGAATTAGGCCTTTATTCTCAAAGATGAAATTGTGGGGTTTTTTTCCTTCCTGCTGTGTAAACTAACTTATTTGTTAAAGCAGCATGATCTCTCCTAGCTTATCCAAAATTGAATTGGATAATAGGTACAGAAAATATTGGTATAATAATATGCACTATTTCTTGTGAACAACCAATGTATTTTCATACAGATATATCTTTTTTTTATTTATATCACTGTTTGAGTTATTGTGCTTTGTTATTAAAGGTAAACTTACTATTTTAAGACAATGGATATATTTATTGAAATTAATGAAATGAAATAGGTTCCTTTAAAGTACTGAGTGAAAATACAAAAATAAATTCTAGAAGAGATAAATTCACAATTATATCTATTGCCATTTCTTTAGTTGGGTAAACTGATGGGATTATTATCACGGCAAACATTTACAACCCATGGGAACCGTAGGGCTTTTTATGAGAATTTCAAAAACTCATGGTCAGTAGTATGAAAAATTCCATTATCTGGTTAATCTAAAAATTAAAAATAAATCTGCTTTTAGAATTCAAGGAGAATTTTAATTGGGTGCAGAAGCATTTTCTTTTAGTATATCCTGTCTTGTCACCTGTCTCAGTTAAATGGCTCATAGTAGCAGCTGAATGTTTTTACAGACAGTTTTTCCCTCTTAGATTGTCCTGTGTTTTTCTTTGTGTCTCTGAAAGCCCAGATGTCTGCAGGGTGGCTCCAGTGGATCAGTCTTGGTGGGCTGCAAACAATACAGTAGTAGAGAGGCATTTTATTTACTTACAGGAGGGTTTATTAGTAGATAATAACAGAGAGCTTCTGTAGATCAATATAGCTGTCATTTCTGCTGGTTTCATTTCAGGTTTCCTGTGCATTTTCTTGGCTCTTTCTTGCCTTTTTTCTAACAATTATATCTATTAGGGTTTTAGCAAGAATCTTTTCTTTGCTTCAGTACAGAAATTTCTGCTTGTCTGGTCTTAAAAATGGTACTAGTGTCACATAGGGAATTGTATAGTCTGGTTAAAGATGCTTTCTACAGACATTAAGAAACACAAATCTTATGAGCCTCATCATATATTACAAGATTTAGCTGATGATGTGTCATTTTGTATTTATTTGTAAATTCCTATTTCATATTCTATAAAAGAGCCTTCCAGTGCAAGATATAGGTATAGCAATACAGTCTTGAGTTGTAGTTTGTGTTTGAAATAGTTAAGTTGTTTTATTTGATGATGCACGTTAAGACTGACCCATTTACTGCATTAAACCTCTTTTCTGCACAAACTATGCCGTATTTCGTATCATCATATGCAAACTAAGCTCAGCCTCCTTGGTATTTAGGAAAATGACAGACCAATAGGTGGTGCAGGATTCCTTATTAAAACATGATTATTTAATGCTTTTCTCCTTGAATGAGAATGACATCAGTGCCTCACAGTCAAGTTCCTTATGAAATTAGAAGTAAGATTTTATCTTTTGAATTAGAGAGGAATTGTTTCTCATTTAAGGGGGCTTTTTAAAATTAAGGAGTCTTTAACGATTAGTGACCTGTTCAAGTATTACATCTTTACCACTTACTTGCATTTCTTTTGCAGTTCAAAATAAAACAGTATTGTTCAATTTATTGTCAAAGTTATTAGTTCTGTGATTATTCAGTTGGAATAATCTATATGCTTAGGCTGTGAAATGAATGCTTGTGTGAAAGCCTATAGACATTTCACTTTTTTCTGTTCTTATCCATTTCCCCATATAGTAGGCTCTGTATGGCAACACTGATTTAAAAATTCACCTTGTGCTGTGGTTTATTTGCTCACAGCTGATAGACACCTGTCATTTTCAGACAGAAGTATCTAAATGTTGGCCTACATAGGCTGCACCAGCAGAGGCTTAGATTGGACACTAGGAAGAATTTCTTCACAGAAAGGGTGATTGGCCATTGGAATGGACTCTCCAAGGAAGTGGTGGTGTCCCTGTCCCTGGAGGTGTTTAAGGAAAGATTGGACATGGCACTCAGTGCCATGGTCTGGGTGCCATTGTGGTGTTCGGTCATAGATTGGACTTTGTGTCAGAGGTCTTTTCCAGCCTAGTTGATTCTGTGGTTCTGTGATTTTATATAAATAGAATGGCTGGTCTGTTTTCCAGTACCATTTAGCAAGTTATGCTCAGAAAGGAAACTTCTGAGTGTATATTCATATTATATACATATTTATACTCATATATATATAATATAATTACAATATAATATATGATTTCTAAAAGAAATATTTATAGTATAGAATACATTTCTATTCATACATATGTCAGAAGAGGAGAATACACTGAGTACTCTGTGGGTTTCTGTGCTGGTTGTAGTTACCTTGGTTTTTCCACTTATTACTTGAATAGTGGATACTAACTCTGCAGCCACCTGCACCTCTGTAGTAGACCCTTCAGAAGACTTTCATGTATCTGAGATCTGAGCTAATGCAATTAACCACAAGCTTAATATGGTTAAGGATATTCAGCTACCTAAAAAATAAGATGGGGTACAACTGGCTAACTGGCTGGTAATATTTTAGCAGAAAGAATCTTGGCATTATAATGGCTCACAAGAGGAACAGGAATTGTCAACTCATGGTACTGCTAAAAGGGAAAAACAGAACTCTGATGGATCAAGAAGTATTGCTTGCAAGACAAACTACTCAACCATGTCTCAGTTAAGAACTGCATCCAGATTTAGGCACTACAATCCATTAAAAGTTAGCTAACTGTAAAGAGTCAAGAAGAGGGAGAATGATGAAAAGGAAAGTAGTCTCTAAGGAAAGAATTGAATTATTATGATTGTTTAGTCTAGAAAGGAGAAGGTTGATTGGGACACAGAGTATAAGTGTAATCAAGTGCATACAGCTGCTGCAGAGAAAAATTATTAAAAGCTTTCTAAGAGCAAGGATACCAAAGGAATGCAGAAAAATTTTGGCTAGGGAAATTGTGTTTCTGTTGTGGGAGATCTTTAGGGAAGTTTGTTTAGAATGGTACACATATAATTGATACTGTCTTGAAGTGTAGAAATGCTGTGGATGACATTTTGAGTGCCTTTTCAACATCTTGACTCTATTAATCAATCAAAAGACATAAAGTCCACTTTCTGTCCATTGTCCTATGGATGGAAACAGCTGGCTGTCCTTTTTTCAAGACTGGAAACACTTTCACGATTCCCAAATTTGTTGCATTCATGCCTGACAGAAAATGGCTTATTGAGTTACACTGACTTCTAGAGGCTTCTGAGTATGTGGGGGAAGAAAGGAAGGGAAATTAAGACTCTAAGCAGCAATGGTAATGTAGCTTCTTAAAGAACTGCATAGAACGTGATTTTATTTGTTTTTAGAAATATGATAACTTATTTTGAAAAAATACAATATATTCACTTGCTAGTGATACAATGTAAAAATAATATAGGTTAAACGAAAGTCATATGTACCTTTCTAGTACACATATATACTTGAAGACTTGAAGTTTGTTATGGTAATGCTTATCTGGTTTTAGAAGCTCTGTGCAAAGTGTGTGGCTGCTCATGCTTCTTTGATCATGCACCCCTTTGGAAAATGTATCAGCTTTAGGAGAACTAATTTTTTTTCCAACTCTACATTCTCTGAAATAATTCAGGAAACTCTGGGTCTTGTGCATTTATCTTCTCTGTGTGTATGTGATCTTTTATTCAAAGTTCTATAGTATTATGCAGATAATGATAAAAAATAATCTTCTGGGGTTTTGCTATTATGTCTTGAGAATAGAATTTGTTTGTTCTGGTTGGGAGAATGTACTGGCTAGATTAATATATTGGTTATGTCCCAATATTAGAGCAAAATACTATGCAATATATTTAAATAATAAAAATATAGTCATTCTTTCATAAAAATGTTTTTTAATTGAGACTGGATGCATTAAAATCTTACCTGAAGTAATGTAATGCAGTGGTTTGTAGGAGTTGATGTCCATGAAATGGAAAAGAGATGATTCCTGACTTTCCCAGAGACTCTAGGTGGATAAATAATATATAGAAAGAGTGGCATTTATTTTATAGTTATTTTATAGTTCTGAAGTAATTGAATCTGCAGAAGGAAAAGTTGAAATTCCTGGGAAAAAACTAAAGTTCACTAGCATCTGAATATTAACCTAATAAATTTCTTTCTAGCTTTGGCTAATTCAGTTAGCTTAATCTAAATGTGTAAGTTACTGATATGATGCAGCTTAATAATATCCATTGAATTTAGAAGTATTTATGCCATGTAAAATCTTGTGGTCTTTAGTTAAATTTTTTGAAATGCATGTAGGTCCTCCCATTTTCAATATTACTTAGAAGCTGTAACTTCTTGGAAATTCAGAAGGAGAAAGGCTATATCTGCCAGTTTATTTTAGTTCATAAGTTTAGTTATTGATTCTGTTGGACATTTAGACTTTAAGTGTCTTTTGAATATGACTCCTCTTTTTAACTCCGTTATTTAAAGCATCACTGACATACTTTTGAAAGTGCAGCTGTTAATCTAGACTGTATTCATCATCATTTCTACACTTTTTTATGCTGAGATTTCAGATGTAGCTTTCTAGACATATGATTTCTGCACCTATTCTTTTTTCCGCTAACACTAAAATATTTGTCTAGGAATTTACTCTGTTTAGTAAAAGAAATTGTAACTTAACTTACATTTATGAAAAGGTAAATGGACTTCAACTATTAAGTTTGATGTACCAAAAATGTTCAACTGTAAGTAGGTTCTGTACAGTACCATTAAGGTCCATAGCTCCTTATGAAAACAAGGGAAACTGAAAACAATTAGCATTAAAAATATAACCTATTTTTCTGGAAAATAAAACCAACCAACAGCCCAAACCCTATCACTGTTTTTGAAAGAACTCAGCTTTTATAGATTTGAATGTCATTTGACGAATCTAACCTCTTTCTCAGACTCTGAAAATATTTTCATATCAGATGAAGGACTGAAGTTTTACATGCGGACAATTTTGCTTTCATTCATCCTATGTTAACATTTCTTCTGTACATATCCATGCAAATTTGTAAGCTGATAGGCACATGCAATTGTTTTCAAGCCATAGTTTCTTCCTTCCCTGTTAAACTTGCAGAACCAAAATTATTTTATTACTAAGTCAGAGAAAGGCAGAATTAGGACATATATTTTGGAACGAAATAAAAGACATGATTCATTATATATTAAGCTATGATACTCCGTAATCCTGAAAAAGAGGTTATTTAGAAAAGAACATTCCTTTTGTACAATTTATTCCATGTGCATTCTGTAGCTTCATTGCTAGACTTAACACATATTTTGAAGTTGTATTAGTTTTTCCAATGTATTTGGGCACTTGTTAGTAATTTATCCTCAAAAACTCCAGTATTTTCTATACTTTTTCAAGAAACAGGATAGTTGGATGTTTGTGATGCCACTCTGTCTTCATCTTACAAAAAAAAATGAACAAATGTCAAGTAATTTGTGTCAGGTGTATGCTCCAAATGAAAGTCCATCAATCATTTTTGGCCCTTTAGTGCAATGATTATCATTTCAAAGACGCAGGAGGACATTAAAGATAATGGCTTTTCTGTTGTCTATTATCTCTAACAGACTTCACATAATTATTAACATATGTTCTCATTTACGAAGAGTGTCAATATTTTGAGTGAATTGCATTTTTTTAACTGAAAGGGATATGTCTGTCAGCAAGTTTTTTGTCCGTCTAACTAAATGAGGAATTACAATTAATGAATTTTGTGTTTCCGCAAAAACGGCAGATATTGCAGAAATGTTGGAAGCTTTGCAGGGTTGAAACACAATGACTGTCTTCAGCTGTCTGCATAAGATAATAAACAGTGTTCAAACTTAAGTAGCAGTAGTAAAATGCTAGTGCACGCTCTTCCGAGGCACTCTCACTTTCTTTTTATATTTTGTGCTGTGCTGAGAAAAATGACTGCCATTTCCTTGTTTATCACAAAGCTCTGAAGTCATGTAGAATATAGAAATTATCCATAAAGAGTGAATATCTACTTTGTGGTTTGTCTTATTTTTGCAGTTCTGATATGAGTAAAGACATTGAAATAAGTTTCTTACTAGCTCATATTGTAGCTCCTGTTTTAACCTGATAAATTGCCATGTGTGTATCCTTTAGAAAGAGGCTAAAAGTAGTGGGGTTTTTAAGCTAATAAAATTGTAAATAGAATTTTAAAAATGCAAAGCTATGGTTAATCCATGTTAATTAAAAAATAAACGTGACTCTCCTTTGAGTAGGAATACAAGAGATATTGTCTGGTCTTAAGCTTCTGAAACTTCATTGGTAACTCTTGGAGTGTTTATGCAGAATGGCTTGAGGGGCATATTTTGGCTTCTTGTGGAGGATATTCTTCCTCTGTTTGAACAGTGTTTCACCAGTCTACTCATGGGTCTAGTGAGAATGGAGGGAAACACCATGATGTGCAGGACAGCTTTTTAGCTTATGGCTTTTCTCAGTAAATTTAAATATTATGGAAGGAATCCATGCACCACCAGGAGGAAGGATTTAGATTTTGATCACTAAAATAAACTGAATCTCTTCAGATTTCAGCACCAGTAAGTTTCCTGGACAGAATGTAGACATTGCAGTTAGACAAAACAGTAAAGTCTGTTGTATAGTATTTAGTGAAATACATTTCTGGCTACATTAGAGAAACACCTTCTTATGGGAATGAGATAATAATTTATGAATGTATTCAAGCCTTGGTATATCTTCACTTTTAAATTAGATGTAAATATTTGAAAGATGTAGACGAGACACTGGTGTACAGCAAATCAACTAACTTAATAACATTAAAAAATAGTCAGGGGAAAAAACACATAGAGCAATTAATGCTGTGGATCAGTGAAGTAAATGAATCATCACCAGCAGTCACAATTTTGTCACTAAGCCAGAAGATGCTGCATCCATTACAACAATACATTCATAGTCTGGAGAAGCAACAGGCAGCTGGTAAACCCCACCAGCTGGCATAGCAGCATCAGCTGGTGTCAGCTGGGTTTTAGCTGCTTACCTGTCACTGCCAGCTCCAAGCAAGTCCCAATATGCTGAGAGCTGATCAGTGATTTGTCTTTTAAAAACATAGACTAAATAGTTCAATGCATTCTTTTCAAACTTTCCTTTTATTTGCCTTGTGTTTTTATTGAACTGATAAAAGTGCTGATTTTTTTGTGTCTCCTTTCTATTTGGAATTCATACACATATTTCTTTCCCCCTCAGTGACTTCACCAGAAAAACCATAATTTGAGACAAAATTAGTATCCTTGAAAATTACTTCTCTGGTTTACTACTGATTATATATTTAAACTGCAAAACTTTCAAGTTACACGTTGATTCTAAAAATCTATGACAAAAGTCCACTTACTTAGCATTGTAACTCAGGATTTGGAATAGTTGTATGCTCAATTTAAGCTATTTTGTTTTCATAGTCCTCCATTTTCGCTCCCTAATGAATAAAGTATTAGACTTCAGTTACTTGGTTGAAGATATTTCAGGTAGTCTGTGTCTAGTTTGATGCCTGGTAATTGTGACCATGTGTACATTTGTCTAAAATGCATATGAACATACAGTCAGTTGCCATTTTAAATCATGGATCTCTGGTTTAGCTTTTAAAATTAAATAGTGTTGTCTTGAAGGGGTTTTTTTCACTAATCTTTTGAGGGGAAGTCTTGCTTAGTAACGTGACCTAGTTTGATCAGATCTGGAGAATATATTAGCACCTACAAATACTTCAGTGGAATTATTTCAAATGTCATATTGTCTGCAACAGCTATAGTCTGGAAAGGTTTTGCCTCAAACTAGGCATGTCTAATGGGGTTTATGACAACCTATGAATTTGCCCTGAACAAGGTCAACTTGGAGGTCAGTGAATGCTATACAAATTGCATACTACTCAAACCTGTAATTATCCCTGTAAGAAGTTAATGTGCTGCGGAGTTCAGCAAATTCATGTAAAGCTTCTGAAATTACCATGATAAACTGAGCGGTTACTTATATTTGCTCGGAAAATTAGTCAACAGGATGTGATGCTTCCATAGTGTTCGTTTAAGGTAACCTGTAGCAAAATCATCTTGTCTGCTTGTGTACTCAAGAGATAAAGAGCCTGAATTCTTTGTCATTTGAAGATTACACTTTTCATATTATTACTTTCTTAATATCTGTCATATGTGCCATATATATAGGCAGAAAAAACTCTCAGGATAGATTTTTTTCAAATTTTGGCAGAAAATATGTAATATGTCCTTGAACATAAGCTTATTAAGTATTGAGTCCCTACAAGAGGGACCTAAAATACCTGTCAGATCTTTGTTGAAGACAGCATGTGTTCCATCTTGTGCATGTATTTTCCAATTTCAGTACTCTATAAATGAGGATTAACTTTTCATTTTCAGGTGAAAATACCAGTCTCATTTATCTTTTTCCTGTCTTTGTGAAAAAATCTACTTTTGTATAGCTGAGTGACTAAGGATTTTCATAGGTATATATGTGCAAATCACATAAAACATTTGTATTAGTTAGTATAAATTTTGCCAGTTAACTGTCTCTATTGTGAGCATCAATAAAAGTATTCCAGGAATAAGGGGTAACAATTAAAGTTTTTTATTATTATTATTAAATATCCAAATAGAAGCATCACCCAAACATTAACATTAAATTTGGGGATAATAGATTAAATATTGTTCAGATAGTAGGAACATAAATTTAGGGAAAACATAACTTATAGTTTTAATTATATGAGTTAGTATATTTAATAGTATTTGTTCATCAACACTGTAGAGTAAGCCAGCTGCTTGAATCTGAACATTCCGTATTTTTTAAGAAGTTGTGTCTGTATTGCATTTTATGGTGTGCTGCTGTCATATATTCCTTATGAAATAAATCAAAATCATAAATACCAATAGCCCAGACATGGTGGGAAATTCGTTTTTGACATTTCTAACATCCAAACTCCACTTCTAAAATGCTGATGGGTTTAATTTTCTTTATTTATGGACTGATCCCCTTCATTATAACTAATTTCAGCCAGCCAAAATAACCTTAAGGCTTCCCTTCCTCCTCTTTCTTCTTCTCCTCTCAAACTGACATCAGAAAATATTACAGTCCGAAAGTCAGTATATTATCAAGTGTCTGTTACTTGAATGTGAACAAAATCCTGATATCCCTGTGAAGTGTCAACAGTGTGGAATAAGCACATTCAGACATGAGTGAAAGAAATACTTTCAGTAGTGCCCAGTGTTCCAGAAATAGTGTTGAGAGGGCATAAAAAGACAATTCTTCAAGTCCTCTAGGTCAGGAATTGATTCTTTGCAAAAAAAAATGAACAGAAACCTGTTCACACTGAAATGCAAACCAGGAGACAAACTAAGGAACTTGTGATGTACTCAATGTTTTAAACAGTTCTTAAATATCACTTACAGAAGAAGGGTGAAAAACTATATTCCAGAATAAACATTTGATATGCCTTTTTGTTTTTCTGCTTAATAGCATGATACAAGTAAAATATTGTTTACTAGACCTGGAGAGAATTCAGTCTTACTTTTATAAGCCGTTTGTTAAGGTGCAGAGCATAGAGGTAACATGAAGATCTTACTACCACAGTTAGTTAATAAAAGGGTTTGATATTTGGAAAAACATTGACTTCAGTTCACAAATTGGCTTCTGTTATAAAAGTGAATGAATCCTTTGTAGAGTGTTCACTTTATCTCAGATCATTTTGCATCATCTTTCTAGATTATCAAATTGTTGGATGGAAAACGCTCTCAAACTGTAGGAATTTTAATATCGAGTTTGCACCTGGAGATGAAGGATATTCAACAAGGTAAGCATTTCTTACATTTAATGTATCATACTTGCATGGATATTTTATCATAGCCCTCAGAGAATGTCTTATATTACATAATGTGTTTTGAGTATAGTCCCCTAAACTATCAGAAGAATCATTCTTCCAATATATTCCACTATTTTTGAACGTTTCACCTACTAATTAGAATTGAATTTGGGTACAACTCCCTCTATACTGTTGCAGTTAGCATATCACTTTCAGTACAGTGTTTTCATATTCCTCCTCTGCAGTTCCCTGCTTTTTCTAAAGCAAGTCGTCCACAGTCATCCACAGAAATTAAATGGAGGGCTTACACATAAATCCTTTTGGCTTCAAACATGCAGTCAGTATATTTTAATGTTTAAATTTTGCTTCATTAGCAATATAAAAAGTACATACCAAACCGATGTTACCACGTAACAATCAGAAAGAAAATTACTGGATGGGATTTTTCAAAGCATAGGGCTAGTCAGTGTGTAAATTCCATTACTGGTAGAAATTATTTGAGTTTGCCAATACGACTGTAGAGAAATAAAGATTTTTCAGAACACTGGGGTAATTGAGATCCTGCTTATGTTCTGGATTTAAAAAGATATTGTTTAAGGATATTGTTTATTTCTTTTTCACATTAAGAAAAGGAAAATATTCACCATTTAAAACAACTGCTGGAACAACTCAAGTTGATGTCTCCTTTTTTGCTATTGTTTTCCCTCCATCGCATACAAATACTGGGTAGGGTGTTGAGATGCTGCTGGCATTTATTATTATTAATTTCAAAAGAGCCTTTGAGCATCTAGCACTTAAAAAGCAGAAGGGCTTACAGATGTCTCTTGGGATGCAGGGGAATAAGGAAAAGAAGGAATAACTTTGTGCCTGCCAGTATTGTGTAAAAGGTATCAGAATGAAATGGAAAAAAAAACCTGCTATTAACTAAAGGTCTGAATACTTTGCTGTCACAAATTACAGCAGCATATGGATAGGATAGAAGCTGTATTATAAAAACTGTTTAATATTCTTAAATATCTTCAGAGAAGGGTTTTTATTTTTGTTTTCCATGCCATGATGTTCTACTAAAAGAGAGCATCTCTATCTCTCTCAGTTGTTTGCTGTACTTCTATAGCTTTTGAAATCTTCTGGCCAGTTTATACCAAATCTAAGAGAACATAATGAGAGAACAAATCAAATATTTGGGTATGTGTAAAATAGCATTTTCAACTTGAATCAGCAGTGCACTTTTGAATCACATCTACCAGTTGTCCGCTTTGCTGCATTTGCATTGCAGAGCAGTCTCAGAGTAGACAAACATCCTTCAGAATCAAATTCCATGAGAAGATATGCCTTAGGAGCATGCCAGCAGTTTCCATGTATAGCATTCTTTCAATTCAGGATCAGATCAAACAGAGATAGTTAAAACTCCCTGAAACATGTACAGTGTGAACTGTTGCTGTCTCCAAATCCATTTCTAAAGGCTACACTACTTGCAGTTACAGACACAGCTAATTAAGTCCTACAGGTTTCATGAACATTAGTGTTGGTAGAAGACAGACACCAAAACAAGTGCTGTCACTGAAGAAAACTTTTGAACTCATCCCCCTTTCTTGTCTGAGGTAGCTAATGACTGGCCTGTCACCACATGTGTTGCTCAGGGTGGCAATAGCATATGCTGCCTCCTGCTTATGGAAACAGCTAGGAGCTACCATCAGGATTTGAGAATGCCATTAGTGGAACTTTGTAAAAAACCTACTAACAAAGCAGGATGACTGTTTCTAATCAAAATCTGTGTTCACAGACTATCTAAGGGAAATAAAAGAGCAACAGTTCACAAGACTCAGGAAAAATATTGTTCTATAGAGAGGACCTTTAGAAATTTTTATTAAGACAACAGTACAATTATGCTTGTTTCTCTTTTAATGTGTGTTTATTCCATAGTATTCTGTGTAATTTAGATCTGTGGGCAGTCCTGCCTATCAGCAGACAAATTTTTTGGAGACTGCTGTAGTCAATGCATTGGATGAAAAAAACTCATAATAGGCTAAATGGTGCATGACAACACCTAACCCAATAAAGCACGTTATCGTTGGGTCATGAATGTCAATTTTTTTTTTACCAAGTGAAGTTACAAAGAGCTACCTCTTAAGAACATGCAAATTAAACACTCATCTCCTTGTTCAAGTCAATTTCCATAATTCAGTATGTGAAAAACGTGGAAAAGATAATGTTCTTTGACCACTTGCAAGAGAGAAAGTAAAAGCTTGAAGCAAAAGAAAGTGAAAAAAAATCTAATTTTCCTTTCAAGTTGTTTTGACCATGTTTGTTGAAAAGTCATGTACAAATGAATGTACTGTCTGTGTATAGTGTACTAGTTAGTTACTCTACCTTTCGTAGGATTTACAGAATACACATGAAGTTTCAAATGAACTGCCCTGTGCCTACAGATGCATGCAAAATTGTAGAGAAGACAAAACGAGTAATCACAAGAAAAATTGCATCCTTCTTTAAAACATTGTGAGATTTCTGCATCTACAGGATTATCCTCTTAAATTAAAGTACATTGCTTCACAGCATATTCTGTGGATAACTTGGCAGTGCAAAACAAGCAAGTGGCCATGTCTGGCATCCAGATGTTTCAGTTTGCATTTGATAATGCTCCAGCTGCCACACTTCAGGAGGGGAATCTTGCACACATGTTCATCTAAGAGAATGAAGTTCATGCTTTGCAGATAAGTTTCAATTCATGATGCATCTTAGTACAGTCCAAGGAAAAGACAATGTAAAACTAAATTATTGTTTTGGGTATTGTTGCTATTATATGATGCAGAGGCAAAGTTGACATTGTCCTGCTGCACTTATCCTAATTCTCAGCTTTTTATTTGGTGGGAGAGAACAAATCCTAGGTACTGCAATGTTTTGAGAACACTGATGAATCTGGTACTGGTGAGGGTAATAAAAGTTTTGGTTAGACCACTATTAATGCTATTCATTTCCTGAGCAGAAGAAGCAGGTAGACAGTCTGTCTGACTCAGTATGCTCTATAGGATCTGAATATTGAAAAGACAAATAGCAATAATCAAATTGTGCATCGATTTGAGATTATTTGTAAGGCTGCTTTTCTCCATTTTTTGTAAAGAAGAGATGAGGAATAGTGGAGATCAGTTGTTAGGTAAACTTTAAGAGTACACACTTAGAGAAGTAATCTCCATTTGATATCAGTCCATTTCTGTCTTTTTCTGTTATTGTTCAGCTGAAATATTGCAACTTGAGAGGCAAACTTGTGGCTCAAGACTGTTTCTGTGGCTTTGTTGTTGAAATAGTACAACTGGCTCCACAGTGAGGTGTTTCAGTTTTGTTTGTAATGGGAAATGCTGGTTATAACTGTATGTGAAAACGCTGTGTGAGCCCTTGTCCCAACTTTTTACAGGGCAACATTCTTCTCACTGAGACAGTTCCAATACAGTAGCTGGCAACAGCAGTGCACTGGAAAACACATAATAATACTCTTTTCTGCAGTGCACATCATCTGTGCTGGCTTTCCATGAGCTACTGAGATAGATCCTTGTTCAAGAGTTAACTGGCAAAATTATGTGGCAGCCCAGATGGAAAATCTTTTAGTTACAGAAAATGGGATGTAGATAAAACATAGATACCTATGTTCAAAAGAGTGATTCTTCCAAATCCCTCCCTAACTCCATAGTACCTGCGTTTTGCCAGTAAAATTGTAGAGCACCAGAACTTCTGCTTCTGTACACTGCTGGAAATGTTTCACTGTCTAATACCTCTGATTTCTGTCAGGACACATCAACTAGATGGTCTGCTGGCATACATGCTGGTGTATTTTCCATGGGACTAAATCTCTGAGAGACAGTAGATCACATTGGATGCACAGTTAATAGCTTACTGTGATCTTTGTGGCAGTAAAGTGCAGTATTACTCCACACAGGACAGCTGCAGACTTTGCTGGTACATTTACCAAAGCCAGAGTAGCTGTACTGTAGCACTACAATGTTAACAGAGCATAGCCTGTATGACCAAGGGGAGAATTTAGCATTGATCCTTAGCATTGAGGATACTTCCAATGCTAAAAGTGAAGTGTCTGACTGGTTTTCTACAACTTTGTGATTTGCCCTCCCTTGTCAACATACGGGAGTAAATAACTGGAAGAACGTGAACTGTAGATTAACCCAGCCATACTGATGGTCTAATAACCATTCCGATTTAGTATTATATTTCTAATCATCCTGGAATTGCTGTGTGGTCTTCCTCTAATAAGAGGCCATGGAAGTTATATAAATAGGTTTGCATTGTCTTAGTGCAATTTCTCACTTTTGGCACATCTAAATTTAGAGACCAATGTCATTGTTAACCAGGCACTTTTCTTAGCATCTTAAAGATGATATTTTATGTGCATAAGGCAAGCTATTCCAAAGTGACTCTGCAGACCTTAGTGTGCTGAGAATTTCTAGATACCAGTTTGTGTTTTAACCATACCATGCAGCATAAATAGTTTCACAGCTCCTCTATTATGTTTTGGAAATACTTCTGAGTAAAGAGAAATGCTTTGAAATATTTCTTACTTGTTGTATGTGAAAAGAGTTCTACTGAAATACTTTGCAGGATGGAAGTATGGATAATAAAGACTTAAAAACTGTTGTTCAAAAGTTGTATGACTTTTCCACCTACCCAAAATATTACATGTATGTATTCTATACATTCTGTGTACTATTCATTTAGTGTAGAGATAGCTGCATATGTGTCTCAGAAGTTGGGAAAAAATTTTATTTAAAATTAAATGGTTTTCACTTTTTTGGGGAAAATTCACAACATACATTTTTATGAATCTGCTTTGGACTTCCATTGCATGGGGGTAGTTAATATTAGTGCCAGAGTCTTTTGTTCATGACTTCTAGCAGGATTAAAGCTTTCTTAGTCTTTTAAACCTACATTGTGCCCATGATGCTTCTTTTTTGCATATATTTCTTTTGTGTTGCATGGCAGTTAATACTGGAGAAAACCTTTAGATAAGTTTACATATCAATTTGTCTGAAGTAAACCAGAGTGTTTTGGATATTACAGGTGGTTTTGCCAAGTAGGGATTTGTATTTAGCAGTTGTTGGCATTGTCTAATTGATTAGGTCAATCACAATTTAATTTAAGTTTGTCAGTGATAGGCTGCATGTTCCCGTGAAATCAAGGCTTACTCAGCAGAACTAGTACATGAAACAAACTTCCAGGTCAAATAGATGTACCTTTGGCAAGCTCTTTTTTATTTAAATAATGTACTTTTGTTTTCTCATTAGGGAGCAGTTAAGGTGATTTCTTCATATTTCATAGTCTAATTGTCACATTAAATGATTTGATACTGTGAGTATATGTAAGCTCTGTCAGCAGGATTTAAATCCTGATTTAACCAAAGTGTGTTTAGTGGGAATGAGGCTACATATCAGATTCAGCCTTAAGACTGTTGGTATTTAAGCGACTTAGAGGAAATAAGTATATTTTTTTTGTCTTTCAGCTCCAAGTTCTAAAGTTGTGCATAGACTGCACACAGTATGCTTTAAATGCTCAGCTTTTCTTTTGTTTACATTTTTTAATTGATCAGAATATGTGAAAAATCTCTGCAGCAGGGAGTCTGTTAGATTAATTTTTTAAAACTGAGTTTGTTAAAAACCTTAGGTAAAAGTTTATATTTGAAGCAATGCTCTTAGTATGTGAAATGTAGTTGGCAAGTATTTTTATGTGTGCCTGTTAGTTTGAATGCATGATGCTGATCTGTTTTTTGTCCTAGCTGACGGTTATTATAACCTAATGGGTGCAACCCTGCACTAATGATCCTTGTGTATATAAATTCTTCTTCTTGTGAGCAGACACCATAGGCCACATAAAAATGTTTGCCTCAATTTCCCTGCAAAAAAGGATCTCAGAAACCAGACTTGGCCAAGTAACAGATTTTTTAAAGGTAGAGGAACCCAATAAAATTACCAGCTTTTCACAGCATGAGTCTACTTCCTTTTGACATATTGTGAGGTGTAGGTGAAATATTCTAACTGAACTGACAGTGTAAGGAAGACAACTAACTAGAAAGCAAGATGAAAGTAAAAACCACCAATGATGATTGATATTGTAATAGCTATTAATTGTTTTGGAGCCTCTTTTGTAGATTTATGATACTTCACCCATATTACTTACACTTATGTAAGCCTTGATATAGTGAGATTTAATGCGGTAAAGTATCATGGTTAAATTCACTGTATCATGAAGAGCATTTTGAAAAACTTATCAGAGTTTGTATTAATTTTGATAACATTAACATACATATGATTAAAAGTGGGGTTTGCTTTCATAGAAAAATTAAGAAACTTTTATTCCCATAAGTAAAAATCAAAATAATTACTTTCTTTGAGCTAGTGTAGTGGTTTTTTTTCCAGCTGCCCCAATTCCAGCTAATTTACACAACTTACTGTGAATATATTGCACATGCTATATTTTAAGAATACTAAGACACCTGTCAGTTTGGGGAGTTCTTCCAGCTTTTCAAAATCAATGCTTCTCTTCAAAAAAATGGGCTAATCTTCATAAATTTGCATGTTTTCATTTTTGTCTTCTGCTCCAAATGTGTATGGCATTAAGTTCAATCACTTTGAATGAAAAAACATGTAACGGCTATGATATTAAAATATATAAAAATGAAAAAAAGAGGTTGTGTGGATTTGGGCAGTACTTCTGACTTATTGGGAATGTGTTTCTACATACATTGACATCCTAAGATGTCCAGCTGTCCTTAAATTGAGTAATACAGCTCAATTTTTAACTGCAGTTGTCTGCATGGACACTGCCAATAATAACAGAACAGGTTGTATAGCAAGTAAATCAGAAAATATTTTTCGGTACTTTTATGCAATCACATGCTCTCTCCACGAGAGAAACTAACTCATATCAATATCTCTTAACATTAATTATTATTAATTTTGTTTAAAATGTGGTTTATTAGATTGTATCTCATTAGTTTAATCAGAGACACTTTTGTTTTATCATGTCACGTCAAAGCAATGCTGATATTTTAGGTCTGATGTTGAGTACAGAAACATGGATAAGATAAAAGAGCATTAAAAACGACTTTGGGATTCTTGGGCCTTTTTAGTGAAAAGTATCTGGCTAAAAATTTCAGCTAGGTATTTAAATCTTGATATTCTGATTAAAGTGTTCTTTGTATCAAATTACTTCCTGTCTTCATAAGAATTCATTACATTAAAATTCTGCTATTAATTACATACTTTTCATTTCTAGTACAAGTTCAGATTGCCTCCAATAAGTTACTTTTTCTACATAACTCTGGACAAGTAAATTTCTCCTTGTAAGCAGATTTCAGAATATGCTAAAATATGATAAAAGATAAAACACAAGGAGAAGTTTCTGAACTGAATATATATATTGTTAATCTTAACAATTAAACATATTGGACTGTGAAACCAGTTTTCCAAGAGATTTTCCAACCTCTTAGGTTCTTTTGAAATTTTATCGGATGGTTCAGAAGATAGTGCAACTCCTGGAACCATCTTGCAGAAGACAACAGATAGATCTCCTAAATTCAAATCCTAATGATTTTTCCTTAAACAAGGATTTTTGTCAATTAGTTGTTCAGGCTTTACATTTGGTTATACTCCTGAGGGCTTTTTTGATCTTTCCAGTAGGACAAAAGTAGTTGGAGATACTGCTTTTTTTCCCCGATACTGTCTTTTGTGTAATTCTTTACTTCTAACCAAGGTGTAATGTCAACAGATGGAATCATAGTTGACAGGCAAAATTTTAAAGCATTCTAAATGTCACTGGACCTTTTAATAAAATTAATTAGCCTGCCACAGAGAAAATTTACTAGCCTGCTGGTTAATTTCACAATGTAAAATCATGGGGTAGGTGGTAGAACAGGCGAAAGCTTATTACTTTTAAATAATTATTTAAAGATGTGTGCCTTGCCGCTTTCAAACATAGGTTTCAAATGCAGCTAGAGCTTTTAAAATCTTCTAAATTCAGAAGCAGTCAAGGATCGTTTGAAGAAATATAGCACAGTTAAAATTAAAAGTGGTCAAATAGTAGCTAATGACAAGTCACTGGTTATGTGCTTGATTCTTTTGGGATTAATGTTCTCAGTAGTATTTAAACAGAAGTCATGAGTTCAAAAATTATGCCCAGTCCCATTATGAATCTTGAGGAAAAGCTGGCTTCAGAAAATTTAAATATCCAAAGTTATTTCCATTCCATTGTGCATCTTTTAGCTTACTGGAATTTAATATTAAGAGTGCATTAGAATGCACCATGAAGCAATCCCATTTAGTTTTCAGAAGAGTACTAATACATTGCCTAAATTGTAATGGGATTTGCAAATATTGGAAGCACTTATGTCATACATTCCAAATGTAGTAAGATTTGGAATTAAGATAGGAAGCATTTTGAGACTTTTCATTTTTGGTAATGAGGCATCATTAATCACTGAGAGTATACTCCATGTCTTTCTGTGTGATACTGAAAAGCATTTACCTGGAAATTATCATGTGGGTAGTTTCCTATTGGATAAAGTGAACTTAAATATAAGCTTCTTGAAGATAAAGTAAAAACTGTAGAAGAGTCTTTTGTGCTTGCAGATTTTTAACTTGCAAACTTTGAAAGTTTGTCTACTTGTCTGCTTCCTAAGATTGCTTGCTCTAGACAAGCATATCTTCCTCATTTCCCATGCACATAAGGTGACTTCAGTACCCTAACTCTCAGTACCTTCCTATCCAGCCTTCTCATCTAACATGAAATCTGTGCTGTTCATTGTCTGGTATCAGTTGCTTTCATATTCTTCTACCTGGTCAGCTGCACAATCAACTGAGTACTTGATTGGTCACTGCTGAGTATATTATACAGGAAAAGTAGAACTCTATTCTCCTGAGACAGAGTTTATGGAATGTTCTTTCAGGAATGCTGTGATTTGACATCAGAACAAAAATGAAATGCTGAAAAGGAAAAAAATAATAACTGGATACATATAGGTCCTTTATCTAGGTTAGAACCCTCTAGTACTTTTCTCAGGAAGAAGAATTGAACTCTTAATTATGTATTCTATTGTCTAATTTGTGTTTGTTTTCTATACAGCTATACTGTGTGTTGATGACTCGGTAGTAGATCTGGAAACACTGGAAGCCCTTTATGAAAATGTAAGTGAAGATGTGGTAAAGATGTGGTTAATCACCAAAGTATTTCAGATACAGCTGCTCAGGGAACCTGTGAGTAAGGTCCCCTGAGAAAATGCTTGTGAAGGTCTTGGGGATCCATCAGTGCTGATTGTTTTTCAAACACCACCTCGTGAAGGGCACAGGATCAGGGATTTCCTATGTCAGAATTCAAGCAGATGAAGCAGGAGACTGGCTTGGCTGAGCTGGGATCTTCTTTTTGAGCTAAGGCAAAAAAAGGTGTATGCCCAGTGAAAGCAAGGTCAGATGATGTGGGAGGAATACAGAGATGCTGCTTACTGCTATAGGGAGAAAATTCATGTGGCCAAAACTCACTTGGAGTTGAAGCTGCCAGAACTGTGGGGAACAATAAAAAGAGGGCTTTTAAATATGTTAAAGGCAGTATAAAAATAACATCAGCCTGTTACAGGATGAGGATGGTCACTTCACAAACAGGGATATAGACAAGGAAGAGATGTTTAATGCTTTCTTTGTCTCTGTCTTCAACACCAGTGATGGGCTGAGGGACTCCCAGTGCCCTGAGCTTGAGGATCATGACTGTGAGATTTATCAGCTCCCAGTTAACCGTGAACTTGTGCAGGATCTGCTGCTCCAGCTGGGTCCCTATAAATCTATGGGGCCTGATGGAATTCATCCAAGAATATACAAAGAGCTAGCTAATGTCATTCTGAGGCCTGTCTTGATGATTTTTGAATAATCTTGGGAATCTGGAGAGCTCCCAGTCGACTGAAGGCGTTTGAACAATGCCCTCATGCACATGGTGTGATTCTTGGGGTGTTCTGTGCACCTTAGCAGTTGTACTTGGTGATCCTGATGGGTCCCTTTCACAGCATATTCTGTGATTTTATGACCAAAGGAAACCAGCTGATGTAATCTTTCTGGATTTCAGTAAAGTAGTTGTTGATGTCTCTCATAGTATCTTTCTGGACAAAACGTCCAGCACACAGCTGGATAAACACATCTTGTTAAGGGTGAGCAGCTGGCTCACAGGTGTGGTAGTTTGAGGCAAAGGGTTGTTTCAGGCACAAAGGGTTGTAGTGAGTAGGGTCGTATCAGACTGGTGACTTGTCACTAGTAGTGTTCCCCAGGGCTTCATCCTTGGCCCTGTGCACTTCAACATCTTCAGTAGTGACTTGGACACAGGACTGGAATTTGTACTAGGTAAGTTTGACAATGATACTAAATTAGAAGGAGCAATTGACTCTCTCGAAGGCAGAGAGGCCCTGCAGAGAGACCTTGACAAATCAGCAGGCTGAGCAATCACCAACCATATGAAGTTTAACAATGACAAATGACAGATTCTGCACCTGGGTGGGGCCACTCTGGGGAATGAAACACTGAAGAGCAGCTCTATGGAAAGATATCTGGGGGTCCTGGTCAATGGTAAGTTGAATCTGAGTCAGCAGTGCTCTGGCAGCCAGGAGGGCCAGCCGTGTCCTGGGGGACATCAGACACAGCATCACCAGCTGGGCAAGGGAGGGGATTGTCCTGCTCTGCTCTGTGTTCTGAGACCCACAGTATAAAAAAGATATGAAGCTGTTAGCATCCAAAGGAGGGCTACAAAGATGGTGAAGGGCCTAGAGGGGAAGACATACAAGGAGCGGCTGAGGTCCCTTTGTTCAGCCTGGAGGAGACTGAGAGGTGACATCGTAGCTGTCTACAGCTTCCTCAGGAGGGAAAGAGGAGAGGCAGGCACTGATCTCTTCTCTGTGGTGACCAGTGACAGGACCTGAGACAATGGCCTGAAGTTGTGTCAGGGGACATTTAGGTTAGGTATTAGGAAAAGGTTCTTCACTGCAAAGGTGGTTGAGCACTGGAACAGGCTCCCTAGACAAGTGGTCACAGGGACCAGCCTGACAGAGTTAGAGAAGTGTTTGAACAATACTCTTGGGCATGTGGTGTGACTCCTGGGGTGGTCATTTGCAGGGCCAGGAGTTGGATTTTGATGTTCCTTGTGGGTCCCTCCCAACTGAGGATATTCTATAACTCTGTGAACATAAAAAATATACATTGACATGATTATTTGTCTTACTGACTTAGTTCTGAAATGTCAGAAATTTTGAACAGTGGAATATCTTTAAAATCAGATTAAATGTAACAAAATGTGTAACATCTATCTTTGTTCTCTCCTGAGCTGCCTGAAAAATACTGTCCTTAGTTAAGGCCTGTTTTGTGCTAACATGCTGAATTTTTCTCTTTCAATATGTAAGTGGGTAAAACACCTTGGGCTCCTGCATTGTTGTGCTTACTCCAGGTTGCTCTGTAGACTAAGGGTATGGCATTCATGAACTGTGTGAGTCTAAAACTGCATGAAGACTTCAGTTACACTTGTCTGTGGAGATATCATAGCTACCTCTCTGACCTAAACTTCATCAAGCATCCTATAGCAATATTTGCAATGCTGTTTTCTACAAGGTTGCTCTGCTCTGTGACCATTGGTAGTAAATGCCATGTAAGGCACTGAAGGAGTTTTACGTAGATCTTAAATGTCACTCTTTTGCATAGTCTAAATGTTTCTCTGTAGAAAAACCCATCATTGTTCCTTGCAGGCAAACAGGTAAAGTAGTGATTTATCAATTTCCTATTAATTAGTAACTAATTACTTTATATTAATTCACTCAGAGGGCACAAAAGGATGAACTGGAGAAAATCAAGCAATATTATCAGACTTCAAAAGAGGAGGAACTGAAGCTTCTGGATAAACCTGAACAGTAAGATTTCTTTTTTATATATATTTTATTATTATATAATATAATCCTTTATGATATTGAGTTGAAAGCAATGCTGATACATAATTTTTTGGTAAGTAATTATAAGGGTTTTTTTAATTGTAAATTTTTTTTTTATATTTCAAGATATGATGAAAACTTTGCCTTTATCACAAAACATTTTTCAGACATGACAGATTTTACTGCATCAACTTTGACCACCAGAACTGATAAAATAAGTAGCCTTGAATCAGTAAGAATTTTTGTTCCCATCCTTGCGTTTATAAAAGGCTTATCCTTCCCTTAGAGCTTTTATGGCTAAGTTAACATTTCATAAAGCAGGGCCAGACTGATTTCAGTTGTTAATTATTTGAAAGAACTGCATGAAGAGAGGGTTTTCGTTGGTCCTGTGGCAAAGACACCATGTATACTCTGGTCAAGTTGACTGAAGACCTTCAAGACTGATTGCACAGCTCATCTACTGCAACTGTTGTAGCCAGTGACAACTGTTAGGATGAAAGACTGCTTAAGTGTTGCTCCTTCTGTTGTAATACACCTTAGACCAATGTGAAAGAATCCTCAAGAATTCACTAATGGCATGGTAATCCTGAATTTTAGTTTAGTGTATACATTTGATTTCAGATTTTGGCCAGCAGTGGTTTTTTTCTTCTGCTACTTTACTGCTTTTCCCTTTTGTACTCTTTGTCTTCTAATCTTCCTGCCCTGAGGTCTCTCTATCACCTTGTTTCCTTTTCCATCTTGTCTGTTTTTGTCTTTTCTGCTTTCTTTGAGCAGGGTGGGGTAGGGAGAGGACGAACTAAACCAGCGGAGATAGCATATGATTGGTTAATATCAGAATTATTACATTTCCATACCTTTTTTTCCCATTAAAATGTTAGTGCTGAAGAGCAGGTTTTTTTTTTCTTTTTCTTGTAACATAAGGCAGCTAAATACTCATTTGTGACTGTCCACTAAGGAATAGGCTAGTGCTGGGAGATAAGGCTATTATCTTACCTTTGATTAAGAGACACTATTGGTCTTTAGTAAGACTTAAGAAAAGAAATATCTTAAAGTGCATGTGCTAGCTTACTTTTGCATCCCGTATCCATGGCTTTCATTGCCTTGGCTTGGGGCATAAGGATACATTGTGTGACTAGCTGATGTTTTCCAGAGCTTGAATTTTTGGCAGTCTGTTTGCTGTATGTCCGAGTTAAATAAATATGGATGCATTTTGTCTTCTGGAGAATACAAATCTTGTAGAGCTCTAAAGTTACTAGAGGTTGTCATTTTTGTAACTTATATTGGAGAGAGGTTAATCTAAATTAAATACAAAGTTGGATTTATACTACCATTGTTCCATAATTAAAAGAGCTGTAAATACAGCATTTACGCCTGGTGGCTCAGAGTGAAATAGTAGTATGAAAGAGAAAAGCTATTTTTTTATCCATTATTACTCTCTGTGCTCTTTCTGCAAGTCTTAAGTATCCCAGTTTTACCCTATTATTAAAGTACATAGTTTAAGAAAATTAGCTTTTTAAAATATAACTTAACAGGAAAACGATTTGCTTTATGCACTTAGGTTAATTTTGTTGAACCTTCAAAATAATGTGCTTTCTGTAAACTCACTAGATCGTGTGCTCCTGGTTTTGTTGTCTTAAGTCAGCCTCTAAGTCAACATAACTGCAGAACTGGAGATTTGTTGGTACTGTGTTATACATGCTAGCTCCATAAAAGGTTAAAGACAGAAAAGTGCTAAATTTGTATGTGTGATTAAAAATAATTTTCTGTGGAGCATAGGCCTCATGTATTGTCTTTAATGAGGATCAGAACAAAAGTGTAAATGAAATCATATATCACATGGTTGCACATACTAACTGTAGTCATTGATATAGTGAAACCATTGATATGAATTCACTGAAGTCTAAAGGAAACCTTTATGTGCTTGGATTACCAGACAAATAAAAAACTTTAGTGGTATCACTGTTGTTCTGCACATGTGATTTTGATTTGTCTTGCTGGAATGTTAAATTTGGCACAAACGTAAGTATGACAGCAACATAACAATACCTCTCTAAATTATACTTCATGATAATAGTTGTTAAAATGCTAATATTCATTACCAGGATAAAGGTTTATATGCAAAATTTGCCATAATTTGGGGCTTTGCTAGCAGAATACCGATGCTTTAGCTAGTTTCCAAGAGACACTTTTAGTTGTAATATATTCTCTGTGTAGTCCTCTCTACTGTGAAATAAGTACTAATAAAGGAAATAGTAGCAAAATATGGTACTGGTTTGAATGTAGTTTGATTCAGGAGGTAGAGAGCGATTTATAATTGCAGTCTTCTCAGTAATGCCACTTACTCTTTGAAGACAGCTTTCCTTGGACTTCAGTTTAAATCCTGCTGTCTTACTTAGAAGCTTGCAGGATTAGATACACCTTTTTCCCCAAAAATTGTTTCTAAATTTTATATTCCTCAAATGTGGATAAATGTGATCTGAAAATTACTTCATCACCATAGGATCAGTCTTCCCTGTCCATCTTCTGCAAGAGTGTAAGAGAACTCTTTCACTAACAACACAGAGATATGCCTGGCTTGAAGGTTCTCTCAGGTCCTTTACTACAAGATTCTGGTAGGATAAAAGAGTTCTCAAGGAAATGCATTTTTTTTTTACTGTTTCTGAAAAAGTGGAGTATGATGGACCTCACAGGTATGAACAGTATATTCTCTATTTTAGGCCATCAGAATTTTGGTAATGAGAAACCCATCCCAAAGCTGCCACAGCCACATCATCGTACTCTAAAATCATACTTTTTTCCTACTAGAATTGCAAAAATGACTGAACTAAGAATATTTCTTTCTCTGCTAAAGTTTCATCCATCTGAATTAGTAGTTTACCTGTGATAACCATAGTTTCATGCTATGACTTTTTGTTTAGTAGCTACGTTTGTAGTCACTAAGATTCCTTTTGTGACAGATTTCAGTTATAATTGTTCTGTCTGGATATTTACTTTGAATACTTTGAATTCCAAAGTCTGGAGACATCTTATTTTTATGCTGATGGTCTTTTAACTCTAAACACAATTGCATTGTATTCTGATAATCAGCCATCTGGGAAATAGTTTTTTTTCACAGGAAGGCAAGAATATGTGTCATTTGGCTTTTTTAATTTAAACTTTTTAATTGTATGTATGTTAGAACTTTAATGAAGCGGTTTGTTTTTTCTTTCTTTTGTTTCTCACACAAAGTGCAAAATACCCTCTTTTTTTTTGCTGGCAATACCATTCATTCCCAATAGGAAGCATTTTTATTAATACCAGCTTGGCATTTCTTTTTTCCCACTGCTTAAGTCTAAGAGCCAAGCTGGGCCTCCCTGGTCCTTCTCTCACAGTAAGTTTTTTCATCAGGCAAGAAAGAAAAAGGATGAAAAAATAGTATTTCACTTAAAACGTAGTATTTCACACCAGCCACAGGTGGATTTTGCTGATTTTTTTAAACAGTCACTATGTACTCAGCAAAGCCTAGCATGCATGGGAAATGTATAAAATGGATTTAAACATAGTGATATTATTTATTATGAAAAAAAAAATCATTTTGAAAGATCAGATGTATTGGTTTAAATAATTAAAATAAATTTAAGAATTCAATCAGTTGAATAATTAATTTCCCATAATTCAATGAGGTAGGAAAATCTGTATCATTGCATTAAGGGGGATCTAAGGATATCTGTAGACAGGAGATTAGAAGAATGATGCTAAAGTGATACTGGAGCAAAAGACAGTTTGTTTCTGGATTTCAAGAAAGCTTGTGTATCTCTGAAATCCTAAACTCAAAACCCAAGAGCAACTTATTTTTATTATATATTGTTATTATAAGAAATCCTAATACTTGTATTATTGGCCAAGCTCTCACATTTTAAATTGATGAAGAGAAATGGGAGGAATTACTCATGCCTTGGGGATGCTTTCATTTTGTGAGATCTGAACTGGAGCTGTTGAATATGCCTCTATTTATTTTCATTTACTAAAGAGTTAAAAGATGAAAAGCTAGAAATAGAGTCATGAGGAAAATGTATCTGTAAGGACATATAGAGCAGATAAAGACTTAGTCACTTTGCTGAACAGTGACTGAAGGCAGATACACTCTGCAAGTATTTTAGAGCTAAATACACAGCTAGGTGCATTCCCATAAAACATGCTGCTATATGGTTGAAAGTGTGGTGCAAATTAGTAAAAGAAAATTGATATTGAGAATCAGAAGAAATCTCTTGGCAGACATTTTATTACAAAATAAACTTGTAGGAATGTATTGAGTTCTGTATTTCTGGGAACATTTTTAAGGGAAGCAAAACCACCTAACTTAGTACATAGGTAGTGTTATCTGGATTTTCCTTTCTTTTTTCCTCTGACTAATGATTTAGATTTGAGATGCTTTCTGTTTATTACTATGCAGCTATGATAGTCAGGTAATGGACTGATATGATAATGATTATTGTCTTGCCTTTTTCTTTACAGTAATAGGATTTTTTAACACATTCTTAGCATAAAGAATATAAGTTATAAATTCTGTCAGATTTGAATCAAATTAGGAAAGATTGCATATATATTTTGTGAAACTGCAGGCTTCGATCCATTTTGTTCCCCACAGATAAGAATTATAAAGATTCACTAATAGTCCTTTTGTCCCCACAGATTTCTATATGAGTTATCTCAGATCCCCAACTTTGCAGAACGAGCCCAGTGTATTATCTTCCAGTCGGTTTTCTCTGAAGGTATAACGGCAGTGCACCGGAAAGTAGATATCATAAGTCGTGTTTCCAAGGTAAGTCCTCATGAAAGCTAAATTAAAGCTTATATATATTTTAGAGTATTTAGGCTTCTTTTTTACCAAGTGAGAAACCTTAATCCTGTTCATTGACTTTTAGAAAAATAAAACTATAGTAAATTTTTAGTTGCTCAAAAGAAGAAAAGCAATATGGAAGAGGGAAGGTGAATTGCGTGTGATCTCCCAATGGGGTACATAGAAATTTATTTTTATTGAATGATAATTTTTTATTACTTTGCATATTAAGTAGTGTAATAGATAATCTGTATAAACTAGAAATTAAATATAAGACTAGCTTAGTACAGGGCCTTGCAAACTTTCTTTTTTTTGTATACCACTGTTGATGCCAATAGATGTTTGTCACGTTCATTAGTTTATTACTTTCCCTTGGCATCCATTAATTTCTGGTAACACTGATACAGCAGAATTTTTAGCATGTGACAAAGCTTTACCTAGTATTTCTATACAATGAAAGACTAAGGACTAGGTTTTTAAATTACAGCAAATAAATTATGAAAAGTAGAATAAGATAAAAATTAAGAGGGAAATTAAATAGTGATCTAAAGGTCTGACATCCTAAGCAAAACAGTAGTTAAGTTGTTTTTTTTTCCAGTTTGAAGATTAGCCTTCGATTAGCTTTGCTTTCACAAAGTACCCATGCCCTACCCCTTTGGATTTCTTTGCAACAGAAATAGTTACTTGGTGTTTCCCTTCCAAAGGAGGCATAAATATGAAATCAGTGTTTTATGAGATAGGGAAAGTTGTACTGCCCTCAGTTTACTTACGAGTTCACACTGAAACTGATTTATCCAGTGTATAAGGCTACATAGTTAAGAATTATGCCTGTGGCCTCAAATTTTCAGTTGACAGATGTCTTTATATGTAACTGAGAATAATTTACTAGTTATGCACTGTGTTTCTTGAACTGTTTTCTGTTCTGAGGCATAGTAATTAGTTAGTCCTTAGTCCTGTTAGATCTGGATTAAGTATGGATCCAGGAATGTGAATTTTCAGACCAATGAGAAGAAGACTAAATGACAGTTTGAGTCTCACCTGGTTGCGGTGAAAAGAGTACATCTCCATTTGACTGTGCACTGTGCAAACTCACGATAAACCATCTTGTCTGTAAGATTTTTGAAATCTAAGAATGTTTAGTAAACTTCTATTAATCTTTTTGTCACTGGCATAGTATTTGATGCCATATGATTTGCTTCATATGGATTAAGTTAAATGTGTCTTAGGGAGACACAATCTAATACAAGTTTCTCTTAAAGTTTGGATTATTGTACCAGCTTCTGCTCCCCTTATCTACCAAGGTAAAAACAGGCAAGAAAAAAAACTTTAGAAAAATAAAATTTTAAAAAAGCTATTTTGTACTAGCAGTTAGATTTTTTGTGCCAACAGAATTTACAGACCAATATCCATTTTCCAGGCTTTGCTGAGCATGACAAGTGTAAAGGAAATTTTAGGTTTGATTCTGGCTTTTGGAAATTATATGAATGGAGGGAATAGGACTCGAGGTCAAGCTGATGGATTTGGTTTGGAAATACTCCCCAAACTAAAGGATGTCAAAAGCAGAGTAAGTACTAATGTTTACTTAATTTTTCTGAAGTTATATTTTTTGTTCCTTCATCTGTCAAATAGTATATAGTCAATAGTATTTCTTACTATTCTTGCTTGAAAAAGCAAGGCATTTTGTACAATTTTAATGCTTTTTTCTCCCAGCTTTTCACCTCCTTCTCCTGCACGTGTATGTTTCCATAATCTATAATTTCTCCTCTTCAGTATTCCTAGGTTAGTTATCTTATGTGAGACCTTCTGTGTGTCTCTTTCATTAGCAGAGATGTACTTAACAGTAGCGAGAGAGAAGTGAGAGAGCACAGACTGCTCAAGTCTTCTCCAGTAAATGTCCCCATTCTTTTTCCATGCTCTTAAATGAAGGTAGCTCTGTGTGAGTAAAAATATTTTAAAAATCAGGTTTAAAAACAAAATATTGCTAAAGGTTCAGTGTAGCATCTACACTAACAAATTATATATAAGGGATATAAATACAAAATATTCAGGATTTTATTATTTTAGAGATGTCACACCCAACAAGATATTTTCAATCTTTTTTTAAATTGTCAGTTAAATTGATGTAGGACATGAATTTTGAGTGGCATGCAGGAAAGAATGTTCACAGATGGCAGTAAATTATTTTGTCAAAAATTGAGAACTACTAGCAGGTTTTTGATTAGTCATGCTAGGATCAAAGTCAGGCTCAAACACTAGACACCTTTTTAGATGAGGTTCCTTTGTTTCTTAGTTCAGTAGGGCAGAGGAGGAGGTGTTAGGTAATGTAGGCAATGGAAGCACTGCTCGAAGTCATTCTTTGCCAAAACATACCTCAACATCTCATGGATATAGGCAGCAGCCAAGAATAGGAGATATTTTCTGCTGATGTTGGTAAAGGTTTCCAGAGTGATAGAAAAAAATCTTCTTTCATGCTCTTCCTCTTTTCTTACGTGAAGTGCTTTCTTGAGTATAAGAGATGTAGATTTTAAGCTTTTGTTCCCCGTAATGCTTCATATACATAGGAATGCATTTGTGAGACAGGGCAATGTCAGGAAAGCAGTATGTCTAGAGAACATTTTATTTTATTTGTGAACATCATCATTAACAAAGTGTAGAAACACATTTAATGAATTGTTCAGTGAGAAACTGTTTTAATAAAAGCTTTTACAGTGGATTTTAGTCCTTTGTCTCCTAAAGACATTGAGGTGCTTGAGCATGTCCAAAGATCAATGAATCTGTTGAAATGTCTGGAGCACAAGTATTATGAGGAGTGGCTGAGAGAGCTGGGGTTGTTTAGCATGGAGAAAAGGAGGCTCAGGGAAGACCTTATCACTCTCTTCAACTCCCTGAAATGAGATTGTAGCCAGGTGGAGGTTGGTGTCTTCTCCCAGGTAACAAGCAATAGGATGAGAGGAAAAAGCTTCAAGTTGTTTCAAGGGATGTTTAGCTTGCATATTAGGAAAAATTTATTCACTGAAGGGGTTATCAGGCATTGGAACGGGCTGCCCAGAGAAGTGGTGGAATCAACATCCTTGGAGGAAGCACTTAGGAATATAGCTTAGTGATGGACTTGGCAGTGCTGGATTTGCAGTTGGACTCAATGATCTTAAAGGTATTTTCCAAGCTAAATGATTCTGTGAATCTAATTCTTACTTTCCTCTTCGCTGTGGTTGTTCAGCTGTTCCATATGACCACTGTTTTCCCAGTCATACACCATGGACAAAACACAGTACAAGCTGCTGCTAAACTAGAACCAGGCCAAGTTTCCCATTATTCAGGTGTTTGTTCGTTGGCTAGCCGCCTTGAAGAAAAATGTAAAACTCAGCTTTGCCTGACTTTTCTCAATAGAAGTACTGGGTTTAGTATTACTCTTCCATCTACCCATAAACTTCACAGAATTTGATAATCTCTGGGACTTTCCAATGTGGTTGAATTTAGCAAGCATGTTCCAAAATTATGCATTATAAAAAGAAGTGACTGATATAAAGTATAATTGCATAAGACTTGTTCCTTAGCAAAACAAGCTAAAAAATTACAGTATTTACAGTTTCCTGGTAGCCAAAGTAAATACATTATTAGTTTAGTTTAGTCTCCAAAATGCGTAAAAACTCAAAGGGTCCAGTTGCTACAGGTAGACATGAAACCTCAGAGATAATTGGTAGGCCGTATTTGCAAAGGAGAAGAAAGCAGGGTCTTGCACATTTGAACATTAAGGTGTTCTTCCTGTGTCCCATTACTCACTTCTTGTGAATTGCCAGCAAGCACCTCTAAGTGAGCTAAATTTCATGAGCTAAGGTAAGGAGCCAATGCTAAATATCTCTTATTTCACATAAAAGTAATCTGTTGTCACATGAGCTTAGCAAGTTGCACTTTATAAAAATTTTTTGCCGTGCCAGTAATGGCTTCTAAAACTGTTATACATGCAGGGTGGCTTTGTCTGCATGACAGCAGTGACTTAGTTAAGAATTTTGCTGGTGTATGATACTAATAAAATATAATATGCTGCAGACTCTCATATAGGCAAGGCAGCTCTGTACAGGAAATCAGACATTGTTCACATACAAATGTTTGTCCTGATACCTGTCAATATAGAATACGAAAACACATCCAAAGAGCTTCAAAGACATTCCAGATATAATTCTCTATATCATGATTCTTTTATATTGCTGAATGTAATTTATAAGGTTTCCTTAGTTCATCTGGCCTACACTAACCCAATAACGTGTAACAATATACTGTGTACAGTTGTGTGCAGGAACATGGAAATGGTGATTCCATAAAGTGAGAATTAAAATTTGTATTTATTTGTAACAGGGCATGAAATATACTCCTTAGCTGCATGCTGTCTGGTTTCCTATTTGGAATAAAATGTGTAAAGTATCTATGCCCTTTTCAGATCTTCCTTACAGATGATTGACACTATAGGAATCAAGAAATTCTGTTCACCTTAATGTATCTGAGGTGATTGTAATATTTAGTTGATATTATGTTTAACAGTAATATTTTTGAATAATATTATTATTTGAGTTAATATTATTATTCAGTAATGCCTTCTATGATTAAATAAAATGTGGAAGCCGCTTCTCCCATGTATCCTTCTCTGCATGTGTTTTTACCTAGTATTTAAAACCAAAAGAAACTCTACATCTAGTGGTGGTATGATCAAGCTGATGTTGTGAAAGATCAATTTTTTTTGGTCAGTAATGCTAAGGCTAAAAACTATTGTGAGTCCTATTTGTCACAGCAATATAAAATAATAATGTGTTTATTTTGGAATAGAGTACATTTTCACTCACTTGAATCAGTGTTAATCACACATTTTTAATTTTTTCTAGGATAATGGTATTAATCTTGTGGATTATGTCGTCATATATTACTTACGCCATTGTGATAAGGTAAAGGATTTATTTGCTCTATCAGCCTCTCCAAAAGTAACTTTCTTTAGAAGGTCATAAAAGGGCTTGAATAGCTTTTTAGAAATCTGAACATAGTACCATTGATGGGAAAATAAAATCTGTTTCTTTTGCTTTCTTTTAATAGTTGTGTACCTCAGTAGGTGTGAAATTTGCTGTAAATTTTAACATAAGACTTGAGAAAATTTTACATTGGTTGTTGAATGAACCACTGCAGGTGATTACCTGTGATGGTTTCAGACTGGACAGGTGGTCACTCCAGTTCTGTCTTATTACGTCTGGGTTACTGTAACATTGTAAAATTTCTTCTGATGCTGTTATATTGGAAGTCAGAAGCGTGATTTCTCTCTTACGACAAAACGCAAGGACAGGTTGGTATTTAAAGATACGTGAGTCAACAGATGGGAATGAAGTTAGGGGTTGAAATGTAGGAAGAAATATGGCTGCTGCTTAAAGTGAGTTACATTTCTATTGTATATGATACTCCTCTGCATATGTATTTATACATATTATATACATTTATATATTAAATAAATATTTTTTATATCAGCAAATAGCCAAACTTATTGAGTGGAAAATTTGAACTAGTGTATTTTACATTAAAATGTCACTATTAATTGATTTTAAAAATATGATTGCATATTTTTTTCTTCCTACTTCTTTTTTTTTTTAATTCTTACATAGGGTTGTTGACCTGATGAATTAGTAGTCCTGCGATATGATTGGTTTTCTTTCTTTGGGAATTTTGGGCTTGTTTGTTTGTTTCTCTTTTTTGTTGTGTTTTCTGTTGTTGGTTTGGTTGGTTTGGGGAGGGGAATGCTTTCTAATTAATTTATTTATTACTTTATTTATTAATTCTGCAAGATTTCTACTATACTGTAATTTTACTTCAGAGAATTTTGTAAAACAAAAGAGTGTATCTTCCTTAGGAGAAAATAAATTCAGTGTAATCATCATCCATTGCACTTTCCCTACCAAAATGTTCATATCATTATAATAATAGAATTATTTTTCCCTATTCACAAAACAATTACTTCTCCAACCTATGAGTTTTCTTTTATTACAGGCTGGAATCTGTGAGGGTATATGCATATTTTAAATTCAACAGCATATGCTTATACATGGCAATGTCATATTAATACCATTTATATATACTTGTTAAAATTCCACTGGAGATATTTCTTTGAACCTTGTAAAAGCTTTTTGGGTTGGTTGAGGGGTTTTTTGTTTTGGTTTTTTTTGGGTTTTTTTCTGTTGGGTTTATTTGTTTGCATGTTTTACTTCTGTTTCTTTTTTCTTACTGTGCTAAAAATAAGGTCTGTCTACTTAGGAGTTCCACACAGGCTTTAACCCGTGTGATTTATTTAGCCCCATAAACCTTCAACCATATATTTTTATCTGTGTAAAATGCTTCAGGAAATATATAAATGTGGTTTTCAATTTATGCTTATAATGTGTGTGTATTTTTAATGAATTGTGAGAGAGTGAAACCACAAACTTTTGGCATAAGATCACTTCTTGCACTAAAATGGGCATTCCTGTTATCTGTCTTTTAGAAATTTCTAATCCCTTATCTAAAACTTTACTGGCATAAAATTAACTGAAATGTTGTGAGTTCAATGTTGTTTCAAAGTTTAAATTGAGAACAGTTTGCTTTACAATATCCAAAAGGAAATTTCAATACTCAGAATGGTTAGTATTTAATCTTCAATGAGATATAAGTTGTTGTAGCAAGAATGATTTAAAATATGTTGTTTTTGTAGTTTTACAACACTGTTTCATAGATGAGAATTTTAAAAACAAGCAATTTATTTCACTGGAAATGCATTCAATTTTCATTGTTTGTTTGTTTGTTTGTTTTTTAGGAAGCAGGAACAGACAAGAGTATTTTTCCTTTACCAGAACCACAAGATTTTTTCCAGGCCTCCCAAGTTAAATTTGAAGACCTAATAAAAGACTTAAGGAAACTGAAGAGAGATCTAGAAGGTAACTGGGAATTTTCACATTTGTTCTGCTAACAACAAAGTGCCATTTAAAATGTGATCTTTATGAGGTTTTCTTATTGCTAATTAGGTTTATGGTGTTGATTCATTTAGAGTTTTTACACTGTGGCACAAATTACTCACATAAATTAGAAAGAAAAAAATTTTAACTCATGACTTAATAAAAATGAAAGTAGAGATCTTGAAAAGTAATTTTCCCTTTTACAATCGAAAGGCCCCTAAAGAAATCTTTTTGAATATTTCTTTAGTTATGTGTGAATTTTCCTCTGGCTTCTCCAGAACTATGTGTTTAACTGTAGATATCTGTTAGCTCCATAACGTAAATAGTTTCTTCAGTACTTGTATAACAACAATTTAAAAGCTACAAGAAAGAGTTGAGTACTATTAATGTAGAAATTAAACACAGCTTGCCAAAGCAGAGCAAAGGGAAATGGAAAGCTCCAGTTCAAAATATTTTCACCCTGGGACATAAAATAAACATTTAAAAATGTTTATTATAAAAAGGGCTCAGAAACCCAACTCATCTATCAACCAAGGTACTGAGTGGAAATAAAGTAGGAAGGGTTGTTCCCTTAAGTATTCCAAGAAGTTTCCTTTTTATTTTGTGCTATGTACAAACTTCTAAAATAAATTCAGCAAATGATGACTGAATATTTTAAGCCTTTATTTTGTTATAGAAAAGTTCACACTTTACTGAGGTGCTGTGTAGAAGATGGAGTTTAAGGAGAGAATCTGCATAAAAGCCTGTAAAAACTTTTACATCTTTGCAACAGAGTGGAAGAGTCCTTTTAGAATCAGCATTGAACAAAATTATTGTTTTGAAATTTTTTCAGTATAAGGCGCTGAAAACCGTTACAAAATAGTTTGTCCTTACAGCTAGAAATTGCTGGATTAGGTCACTGCTATCCTTAGGATAATTTCAAAGGTTAATAGTGGTAGGAAAGTATCAGTTGTTGTTTGTTCGACCCGGGCATAAGTGAGTGCTCTATCTCCTCTCATCGCTTGGCCCTGTAAGCCCCTTGGCCTGCCCTCTTTTGGGCTAGTTTTTGCAGAAACATGATCTGTGTTTGATCTTGTACTTTTTCAGCGTGTAGCCCTGCTGTCATACATCTTAGTCTTGCAGGCTCTGCATTGAGGGTGACATTCACATCATATTTGTTCTACATTACAAAGACACAGACAGCAAGTAGGGAAAGCTAAACACTTTCACTCTTAATATAAAAACTGCAGGTTTCTTCTAATCACTGATTTGTATTTTATAAACCAAATTTATTGTAGGTATTTATAGCAAATCTAGAAGAATTGTTGAGTTTGTTTTCATAATTCTTTGTAAAGGTGTTTGTTAAACTCAGCCAGTGCAATTAACATATAAAGTTAATGACAACAAAGTTTTGAAACTGGAAAGGTTGTGAAAATGTTTTCAGATGTTGGTGTTTTATCACTTAGAAATAGGCAACAGAATTCTAACAAGCATTCCTGTGATTAGTTTATCTTACATTTAAACAAAGAAACAATCACTTATATAAAAATCTATATCTCTCAAAGACTCCCTTTCAAATTTTTTTTTCGGTTAATGTTCTAGTTAATTTTTAAATCAAAATTTTAATTGAAGAGGTTATAATTTTAACACGTACAACAAAGATTTGATGAGTCTCTGTAGTTTATTGTAGCTATTAAAAAGTTGTGGCTTCTGGCAGAATACCAGTGAAAGTCTAAAGCTGAAACAGATGTGAGTAGCAGAAACCAAGTCCAGAGAAGCGTTGGGCCCAGCTATCCAGGCAGGCGCGGCCCTTCAGATGTAAATAATTTGAACAATATTAACTGGGGCTGCCTGTGTTATAGGATACATTGGATTTATTTCACAGTTTGTTGGCTAAGGTAGTCTCAAGCAGATTACTGTGGAAGTGGCATGAGACAAAGGTAAAATATGAAAGAGGAGTTTTCTTGTGTGTCATTAGGGAATGAAGTAATGTTCCTCTTAGTTATTTACCTTTTTTCTGAGATTTGAAAAAAAGGTTTGTATCACTTTTTGCAACTGAAATGGCAGTTTTGATAGTTCGTTTTCAAAGTAGTTGTCATTTAGTATTTAAAAATATATTTAACTAGTTCATCAAGGCATTCATTTATCTTTCTGACATGGATATTAACGTAGGAAAGATGGAGTTGTCATGAGTGGTGAGTCTTAATGGTGTAAACCTCTGGTTTGAAATACCTAGACACTGTGGGACCAAAAGTTCAAATATAGGTGGAACACAAACCCTTTCATTCTTTTCAGATAAACAGATTGAGTTCCATACAATTTGCTGTCTTTAGGTCTTTCAGATTGGACTTTAAAGCTACAGACTAACTTTAGTCTGAAGGGATTAGACTGAAGTTTGACTCAAGAATTCAAAAAAAATTTTTGGAGAACCTTAATCCAATAGGTTTTTAAAACATATTCCAGAACAAACTTTTTAATCATGAGCGTTTTAGGCTAAAAAGAATGAGAAACAAAAATATGCATTTAATAAAGGCTTTTAAGGGGAAAGAAGTGAATATTAAATAGTGAGATGAAAATTTTAGGGTGAAATCTGGTTCTACTTTAATATCCCACTAAAAAGAAATTTCTGTAGCCTCAGGTTTTCACTCCAGGTCTATATAGTTCAAATATTACACCGTATCATAAGCAGATACATTTATTCATTTAACACATGCTAGCTTTCCAGTTAATCTTTATAGTTACGGAAAGAAAAAATTTTGCTTTGCCTAAGATTGTAAGACATCTTACTCTTTGTCTAGGGCCAAAGCACGTTTTCCTTTCCCTGTGACCAAACGTGGCTTACCTTCTAATTTGAACAGTGCCACTTGTTATTCTTGGTATTGGTATTCTTCTGGAATATGAACAGAATATTTGAAATGTGTAATTATAGAAGATTTTCAAACATAAAGCTACTTTACCAAATTTTGATAGACTAGTATAAGTTTTACCATGAACCTTTTATTAATCTCTGTCTGAAACTGAACACTTTTAATTAAATCAAAATTAGTTGCACTGTGGATTGTTTCCATCTGTCACACTCATTCCTCTTCTTTGCATTACAGTATATAAAATTTTTAAATGCTGCACTGTTACTCAAAATAAAGCATTGTTAGATGCCTTATACAATTTACCAGGATGTTCATTGTAACTTTTTTGTATTGTTGACCTTAAAAAATGAAAGAGCAAAGATATTTATTGAACTGTTAAAAATGGAAACCAAGGTAGGTCCACTCTAAGTACTTTCGAGCATCACACTTCTATTTCTCATAATTAATTAAATTTCCTATGAGGTTGTAACATTCTAATTCCATTGAAAATCTGCATACCTTTTACTTTCCCCTCCTTTCATGGCCACCAGTAGCAATATTGGTTGCAATTTTCATACTAATATTTTTCCAGTGCTGTATATATGTTTTAAATTTTTTTGAACTTTACTGTGTGTGTGAGTATATATGTAGGTGTTTGCACACACATGCACGACAGAAAGGAAATAATCTAAAACAGAAAGAAGACTTAATGGATAAGCTATGTAACAGTCAGTTGGAGACAGGAGACATGGTTTCATATTGGGCACCTCTTAACCTAGTTGTTGACAGAGCTTATCTTGCATAAGCACATAACCCCCAAGTTTTCCCCATTTAAATAGGAGAACTTTACCAGAACTTGAGTTTATTTCAACCCTGTTTTGTAAAATTGCATAATCCTTATGAAAAGATTAAAAGGGAAGTAAATCTACACATGAAAAGTTGAGAAATTTCCATGTTCTGTTAGCTGTTTTCACAGTGTTTTTTATACAGAACCATTGCAAGTATCTAAAAATCATAAGAAGTGGAGGTTGGTGGGTTGGAATGCACCTCTGGAGGTTCTGTGGTCCAGAGCCTTTTAGTAGGAATAACTTCATATTTAGATCAGGTTGTAAAGGGCCAGACTCAGATCAGTTTTGAATCTAAGGGTGGAAATCCCAGCACCTCTCTGGGCACCTGTTCCAGTGCTGAATCACTGTCTTGAATATTTTTCCTTATCCTATGTGAGAATTTCCTGTGCTACAACTTGTGTCTTTTGCTCCATTTTCTTTAGATATGCATTTCTGAGAAAAGTCTGGCTCCGTCTTCTCTATGGTTATTTGTTGGATAGTTGAAGTCACAAATCTAGATCCCCAGTCAGCTTTCTCTAAATCAGGCTCAGCATACCTGGCATCATTTTATTTTCATTCCTAAATGGCATGACAATATAAAAAATCTTTTTCAGATATGAATATGTATTCATTTATAAATAAAAATATATATATTGTTGTTCATAGAAACAGATCCAGTGGACTGGGTGTGACTGGCACACACCATGCTAGTCATGTCCCTGTCTCTTCATGCTTTCTCTTAGCGTGCTTAGACGAGACTAAACTGTTGCATCTACAATGTTCTCATGAAGTGCCTTTTTAGGGAGCTATGTGTCACATTCTCTTGCAAAGTGTGGAAGAGAATTTAGAAATGAGAAATGGATGGAAGTTGAAGACAGTCACTCACTCTTGATGCTTTCATCCACTGTTACTATAAAGAGTTGAGGAAACTGCAAAAAGAAAAAATAGTCGGTTAGTGCAGAGTAAAACTCAGATTTTTCAAATTTAAAATACTGAATAACATCTGTATTTATCAAGGATTATAAGGGAATATATTTACCAATAGGAAAGCATACAAAGGCAGAAAAGTTTAATCTCTGTTATTCACATTTTCCTAAGTGGATTGTTTCTTAACGTTTCATTGGATTTTTTTAGTTTGTGTTAAAAAAGGATAGTATGGAATGTTTTAAATAACATTCAGATATATAACAGAGGAGCAAAGCAATGATGGTTTAGAAGAGTTTATTCCCTGAAAGCAGATGTCTGCATGTGTGCACAAAGGCAGAGAGAGAAAGCTTTCTGTTGGTTAAACAATGGCATGCTGTTAATTTTTTCTTTTACATTTTTTTCCCTTTGGCTAAAGAATTCTCAGAATTTTCATGTTAAAAATTATTCTGCAAATGTTAAGATTCTAAAACAAATCTTGGAAATACCACAGCTATGATTTTCTGTGCACTTTTCTGTGTGCTCTTTTAAATAAATAAATACATGTGTGTATGTTAAGCATTAGTTACATAACTTTGAAGGATACATCTGGGAGCAGGTAGTGTACATCTGGGAATGCGAGGAATATTGTCCCTAGCAATGTGTATGATGGATAATGAATTATGCAGTTTGGAGGGTGTGTAATACTAGTATTGGGAGGAACGGTGTCTCCATATTTATAGACCTCATCAATTTTTCCTCTTTGAGGAAGTATGCAGTAAAAGACAAGACAGGTATCTGCTAGAATGGAGACAGTCACGTATCAAAGATTGATAGTCCATTAGTTCAGACAATACAAGGGATACAAGTTGATAATAGTGAAGTTAAATTAGTACTTTGAGAAGTGTTCCTGCTAATTTTGCAGGTAGTTTAGGAATTTACATGATTTTAAATCTAAGCCGAATGCTCTGTCTGGACCAAACTTCTACCAACTGTGTAGAAGAATTAATTAGGTGAAACTTCATAATCTGTCTTGCACAGAAAATCAGAGATCCAGCAGTCCAGAGGAAAATAGATCACTTCTCTGGCTCCTACAGTTTCAACTTATAAACATACTGTTTCACCCATTGCCCAATTCTCTTCTATCCGATCCCTTATTCAGTACACTAAGTGATAAAATGTGTGTGAAAGGTCTTTTTTTTCTTAACACTGTAAAAATCTTAGCTCATCTGATAAAAATACTATTCTTGCTTCTTAAAAGTGTTGTCTCCCTCTCAATTAGCCAGACAAGACTCTTCAATTTCAAAATATTCTTTATTTTCTAAGTGTTCAGAGAGAAGGGAAATGTTCCAATTTCTCAGCAGATTCTGCTAGCGCACAGTTCTACACTCTTGACAGATCTTAATGATGTGTGGAGTTCTCTATGTTTGGATCTTGACACTTAACAAAACTTTTCTACTAATCATGTGTGCTGGAATCACTTAAAGGAATCTTATGAAGATTTGACTGGAAAATGATGAGGCTTTAGTCATTATAATCATTTATATGTGCTGTTCAGTCCCTTGCAGCGTGCTTCTCTGCTGAAGGGTGCGCTGAATGTAAACTACCATTTCAGAAGGAATACATTAACCAGAGGCACAGATATGTTGCTATGGTGTGAACAATATTTAGTTATACCAACAGTCTTTGTTCATTTTGCTAAATGTATTCTTGGGAAACAATTTTAACAGAAAGGTTTTTAAATGATTTATATAAAATTTTGATAGCCTTTGACCAAACAAGGAGCTAAAAAGTTTTATTTAGGTTAGTTTAAAATAATATATAGGCCTGAAAGTTCCTCTGTATGCTGTCAACAACTGTAAAAGTTAAAAATGTTGTTAAGCTTAAAATAGGCAAAGCCCCCTCAAAAGACAGAGCTAGAATATCTGATCAAACTTGTGAGAATGGTCAAGATGTCTGACTCTTGGCTTCAGAACAGGTGAATGTTACAGGGTGTTTTGTATGACAGTAATTCAGTTACTTCACTTTCCACAACTTAGGCCTTATGACTTAAATGTCTTTTCTTTCTCATTTATCCATGACAGCTTGAGCACCTAAACAGATACTGTTTCTGTGTTTCACAAGGAAACGTGTTTCAGACAAAGACTGTATGTTTTACTGTATGTTTTTACTGTAAGTTTTACGTATCTTCTATACTCTCAAATTATTTTTTTTATAAAAATGAATTATTAATGTGTGAAGAAAATAATGTATATAGAAGCACATTTCTTCTTCTAAATTAGTTGAAAATATCTTCACAGGACAGTAGCTATACAAGCAATTAATAGGTTAGAATGGTGTATTTGGTTTTATGTGTGCTAACACTTTTTTGTCTTAAATTGCTGACGTTTATTTAAGAGTATAAAAACAAAGCTTAAGAATAGAGTACTACCACTATCTGATCCTCTTTCACATTCTTCTCAGATAGTTTTGTCTCAGAAAACCTCCCACCCCCATCACAGCATTTCCGTCTCTACTTTGTTCAAAGGCTTCTGTATTGGTTAGCCCCACTCTGGCCAGGGAATTAGTGCTTGAACCTTTGTGTGTTGCTGTTATTGACATGTCTACTGACTAACAATGTGTCAAAAAGAGCAAATAAAATACTATCTCTGAAACTTTTCTAAGTCAGTAGCAGCATAACCTCTTGCAGTTGGAAGTTAAAATTCTTATCATGCTCCCAAGGAATCAAGATAAGTCTCTTCCCTTCTGTACATTATTTATAGTTCTATCTGAAAAGAAAATTTATGTGCAAGTCTATAAGTAAGTGCAAAAGCTGTAGAAAGTGCAAAAATGTGTTAAGCTAACAATATCATGTGAACAGCTCCAGAAAGTAGGTATCTAAGTGCATGTAATAACAAGAGAATATAACCAGGTCCTGCAAGTGTCCAACGGGTAAACATGCATCTCCTGTAATTATTTGTTTAGCTTGCAAAGTTGTTTCCAAGCAAGAAAATCTAATAAAGCAAAACCAAAAGGATTACATAATGACAAAATTACATAGCACTGGCTGAATAATATAAATTTATGCATTTTATCTGAGGTTTATTAGATTTTTATTTGGGTGTATAGATCCAAATAATGTAACAGGCTTCTGCACTGTAAAAAATCGTGGATTATCTCATACAGAAATTTGGGGTTATTTAGCACTAACTGAATTCATTTGCAGTATGATATCAAATGCTCTGTGAAACAGAAAGGGTAAGAGTTCTAAAGAAGAATTGTCAAATAGTAACCCTTCTGTCAAAGATATGCCTGCATTATAACAAAATAAAAGAACAAACTTGGCAGTATAACCTGCCATGCTCTGAACAGACAGGAGCGGGGGAGGTTTAGCAGCTTTCACAGAGGCATAACTCACAGGGGATAGTGTCAGTGACAGCTTTATAGGAATTCATGGTGTTGATACTTGGTTTTGCTGTCAGGATGATTCCTGTAAATGCTACTGGTGGGTTCTGGTGAGTAAATAGTTAGTAATTTACTTTTATCAACTTTAGACTATTTCTGGTTTTGCATTTACTTTAAAAATGATGCTTAAAAAATTCCAAATCCTGTCTGATTGACACTGAAATGCTCTTTACATGAAAGTTTGTTTATGGGCCATGATTCTTTTGACAGATTTACAAGTGTCTGTGGAGTTTTAAGTCTATTGCCCAATAGACATTAAGTGAGAGACATTCTGTTTTGTAAATATTTTCACTTATATTGGGGATTTTTAAAGAACTTTTTGAGCCAAGTACTGCATTAAATCTGAAGACAGTGGCAAACTGATAATCAGCAGTTTCCAGCTTTGTTTTAATGTTTTGCTAATGCTTTCCATTTCTGTGGCCAAGATTTGTAGTGGGTGAAGCATGATGTACATCCAACAATTTGTAAGGGCTTTCAAATACTGTTGCACACTTGTATTTTCCTTTCTTTTTTTTTTTTTTTGCAATAGCTCATTTAGAAATAAACAATTTTCAAAGTAGCATATTACATTCAATTTCACTAACATACAGCGCATACCAAGGAAAAGAACCAAAAGTTTATTACATCAGTGGAGAATTTGCATCTGTTTGAACTCAGTAATGCTGAAACAGGTTTTTTTATTTTCCCAAATAATTATTTTGGAATGAGATGGTGACAGGAGACGTGTACGTGTGGTGTGATAGCTGTCAGCTTCCTCAGAATTCCCTCAGATTCCTCAGAATTTCAGGAAAACATTTTTTCAGAAACTAGCTTTTCAGTATTTATTTAAAAGAAGGCATGCATAATAGGATCCTTCACCTCAGAATCGTTCTAGTAAAAATTTTGCCAACATAATTTTCTTTTAAAGAGGAAAGGGTTTATACTATAGTGAATATGAGAACAAAATAGAAAGAATTGATGTAATGTTCCCTCCTGTTATAGTATTTTTAGCAAGGAAAATCAAAGCAATTAGTGGAACTGGACTTTAGGGTTTTTTATATCATGTTTGGCATGACATTTTTATTTTTTAACATTATATTTCAAGTAAATAAAAAAAACAACTAAACAAAAACCTATAACAGGAAATTCAATGAATGCTAGTTACCAGAAACTTTTGTGTTATGTTGTGTAGGACTGAGGTGGGTCATAGAATTTTATGGTAGTCTTCCATCATTATTACAAAAGTAGCTTGACAAAGACCACCTGACTTTAATATGTCATTATAACTGCCATTTTAATCAAAACCTTCTATTTGTGTCATGAAATACTTTTTCCTCTTCAAAATATGTCTTTAGTTGTATCTGATTTGTGGTTCCTTTGAACACACTTCTATCATTCCTTGCCATATCTATCCCCAAGCAAATTTGATGGTGTTCTAAGGTTCTTCAGCCTAAAAGGTACATTTGTTTGATGGTCCTAGCCATCATTTACCTATAGATATTGGACAAGGAATAAGGATTCTGCGTAGAACATTGCATCAGTGAAGGGATGACTGAAATTGGAGAGAGTTCAGCAGGAATACATTTTGAGCCTGCAATTCTAGCTGAAGTTCATGACTGCCATTGACTTTATACCTATGTGATGAGTCTTATTTTTAACATTAGCAAGTAAATTAATTCAAGTTTTACTCAAATTTTTCAGTGCAGTTAACTTTGAAAAGACTTAGTTGACCTTCAGTTGCCCAGGTACTTTTTTTGTTAGACCAAAAGTATAGATTATTGAGAGAAGTATAACCTAAATTCAGTCACTTAAAGGAGGATTAAGCAGTATAGAGCAAATACATTGCTTTTGTGATTAACAAATTTTCACTTCATCATCCTTGTTCTTAATTCCTAAGATAAAACATTCTCAGAGCCCTTCTTTCTATTTTGGCAATTATCTGAAAGAATTTCAGGAAGTAAAACCATAGATTTTAGTTTTAGATTGATATAATCTAGTTAAATATCATCAGCAGAGAGGATCATCCAAAGATCTCTTTTTAAGGCTTTACAATAATGTAAATTAGTAGAATTTGCCAGTGTTTACTTAACTTCTTCTGTCTCTTTCAGTTTCATTGTTTCAAAATCACTTAAGCATTTGAAACTGGAATCTTATCTCATTTCACTTCATTTCAAACTTTAGAGTTTTAATCAGCATCCTGATTCACTTGCTCTCTGTCATCTCTCCTATTTCTCTTCATTTCTGTGCCTTTCTTCTTACTGCTCCTGTCCCCTCATTCCGAATGTTGATCTCCTTGTTAAGGATGCTAGGATTCATCTTAAGAATTCACTATCCAAATCAGCTTTTCTTTTGTATATGCTCTATGCATGGGTACTTCTTGTCCAGATTTCCTGTAGTTCTTGTCATCTGATTAAGGTTAATATTATTCATCTCAATTAAAAAAAAAAAATACTGAAGGTAGTTTATATGTGCTTTCTCTTTACTTTAGAAACAATTCATCCTAGCGTTCATCACTTAGATATTTCCATGGGACATACATGAGTAACCTTTCTAAATCTTGTGTTACTAAAGCTTGTAGGAAGCATCCAGGAAGCTTTCAGTACTTCAGACAATGCATTAGCAACACCACATACTTGGGAAAATGTCTTTCTAGAGTATATTAGAGTGTGTTTAGATGCTACTGTACAGACAAGCTTATTATTCTAATGCATATTCATAGAAATTTAATTCTGTATAGATTTATATGAGTTTATTTATGTAAGATTATTATAAAATCATGACTGGTTTGCAGTTGTTGCAACCTTACATGAGTCTAATAGTCATGTACATTTACTGTGTTCCAAATGCTGGAACATATTATGTGTACTTTTACAATTTTGTAATTTTATATTTATCCAAAATAATTTCTAAATATTATCTCATGATTTTCTGTAGATTTGTTTAAACAAAAAGAAAGAACACAAACCTGTGAATTTGTTCAAACATACAGTCAGAAACTTACAACACTGTCTTTATTCTTTTGCTGGATTTTTTTCACTTATAAAATTCTAATGTCTGTTGTCTTCCACAGTAGTTACAACTTGCTTTATAGAAATCTTTGTCTAATTCCACAAACATACGTTAAGTATGCACACATTTCAAACAGTGTGTTGTAACAGTCACAGAAAGTTCAAATTTTTAATGGTAAGCAGCATTTATCATAAGAAAATAATCTTAAGATGTCGTATAGACTTCCCTGGTTTCTGATTTTTTTTGTTTAATATAAATTATTAAAGACACATAACTGAGCGGCTAATAAAAGACTTTCTTTCCCAATCTAGTATGTTTAAATTACTACTCCATTCTGCCTACTATCTGGCATAGAAAAAAATATCCATTAACTTTACTCTGAATCCTTTGAAAGGTTTGTCATATGCTACAGGTTACAAGACTATAGATTAAAGATAAACTTAAGCTGTAGCCTAGGCCATTTTACGCAACCTACATGATTCATGGAGGTTTACTAAATTAAAATATACTTTTAGGTGGGAACAGGTATTTTTAATATTTTTCTGTAAGAATTGTCCAAATGTATTTCTGCTCTCAATTCCTTGGTTCTTTTGAGTAAGTCCTGATGATCCAAGGGTACTATAAGGACAATACTAGTTGTACAATAAAATGTGTGCATCTGTTTTCAACCTTCTGTTTACTTTTTAAACTACATTGCAAATTTAAATTAAGATGACATTTTAATTACACAGGCTCCACTTTTGTTTCCACAGTTTTGCATTAATTTTTGTTTAATGGTGGTAGCAATATGCTGTGAATACAGTTCATGCAGCCAAACTGTAAGTCTTAGGTTTAACTCCATAATAAGTTTCTGTCTAAATTTAGCTTCTTGGGAATGAAGAGTTGTGGAAAAAAAATCTGGTAGTGGTTCGTAAATTCAGTTGCTAAATGGAAAGTAATTTCATTTTGATTTCTAACTGTCTCCATCTTTAATATGGAACATTGGAATATACAAAGTTTACTAGAAGTTCTAGGCATGTTAAAATTCATTGGCAAAAAAAAAAAAAGGAGTTTTTTAGAAATTGGCATGGCATAAGTTCTTAAAATAGCAGGTAGATTAAATGGTAAACAAATTGCACTTAGATGTAAGTTAACTTTATTACAGACTTCTACTGTTTCATATCATGGTGGGGAGATGGAATGCTTAAGTAACACTGAATTCCTGCATCTGTTTCAGGAAAAATGGATGAACATAGGATGCCTGGCACTGATTAATTAAAATCAATCCAGATATAAGGCATCCTCCGCTCACCACAGAAACAGAGTTCAGAGCTTTAAATATACTATTTAGAATTAATGTGTGTGGCAGGTTGTGTTAGTAACAAGACTTGGCACGTTATCGGAGTTTTAGGACAAATTCCTTACTGAATACAAATTCCACTCTATAGACATATAGAATTTTTTATTTAGTATGCTAGATTAGTATTGCTATTTTTTATTTTAATGTACTTGCTGGTTTCCTTAGTACGTACTTATTACCTCTAAAGTTCTGGTGACTAATTTAGATGTAGGCTCCTATGGTGGTGAAATCTACTCCTGGTATATTGCTTATGCCACAAACGTGTCTCAAATTCTTTTTGTAGCCTCTGAAAAGCAGATGAAGTTAGTTTGCAGAGAGTCTTCTGAAGAGCATCTCCAGCCCTTCAAGGAGAAACTAGAGGAATTCTTCCAGAAAGGTAACCACATCTGAAAAAAAATTATTGCCAAACAGTGTAGTGGTTTACAAAGTTATGCATAATATAAGCTGCATTAAGTATCTGTTGCCTCTGAAAATTCCTATGGCTTATGTTACTAATGTGCCTAATGTATGTCAATATATGTTGATATATGTTATACAGATCTGAGACATCACTTGTCAAAGATAATTGTTCCCTTGATCTTACCCATTTCCAACTGGTTCTTTTGTGCTTTTTTCTTTATTATTGTTTGTAGGCAAAAGGAAAAATATGTTCGTCACAGACCAAATTTATCAGAGGGAATATAAAGCTTCAAGTTTATAAAATAGACTGGAATGAAAGACACTCTTTTAGAGAATGTCCACATATGTACATGACATCTTTTATCAATAGTGTTAGCTTATGAAGTGACTTACTCATATTTAAAAGTTTTGTCTTGTGTGAGGCAGAAATAAGTGTTAAAAAAGGTGATTTATTAGGTTAGAGTCTGGAGACAATGGGTGAAATCCAAGGTACAATTTGATAATCAATTCAAAACAATGTAAATGCAGTTGAAAACAACAGTCCTGCTCCCTCCTGTTTCCCAGACTGTGTTCCCCATGACCTGCTTCTGCCAGCACCATTGTTTCTGGAACTGTGCAAAATACATAGGGGAAGAGATTTTCCCTCCTCCCCTTGTAGGAGTACAGTCTTTTTGGGTAAACAGAATAAGTTCTGTATTTCTGACAAAGAGATTAAGAATTGTTAAGAATTTAATTGTATTTCTCATAGAAACAGTGAACAGTTTAACAATTTACTGCTTGAAAAGCCAGTTAAACTCTCTGAATCTACTCATGCAGGCAGAATATTTGCTTATTGTTAGTGATAATTCAGATTGTTGTCATAATTTATGAATTAGCTTAATCCTTTTTATAAAGATTTTCCTAATGTCTTTTTAGTAACTTCATTTCATGAGGCTATCTTATGTAAATACTTTGACAAATGAAAACAGGTTGTTTCAAAAGTAGCAGTACCTGTTCAGTTGTACTGTTAAATAAGCTAATATTCTCCTTTACCTATCTCCCAGGCCATGGAGCTCAATGGAGATGTTTATTTGATATAATTTGTCTTTTAATAGCAAGCGTATTTGTACAGTATTAAAGCAGCAAATTTTTTGCCAGAACTTCTAAAACAAAAAATTGTAATGGAAATCTCTATGTCACTGCAGGACAGTTTAGTCTTTCTAATGCATTTAAATGGAAATGTTCACTCAGAGTTGAACAATAACATCAAGACTGAATTAGATCTATATGTGTGTGTGTGTGTGTGTGTGTGTGTGTGTGTGTGTGTGTGTGTATTTCTACAAAACCATTATGATTTCCAGCATGTTTCTTGACCTAGCTTGCCAGAATACTGTAATGATTCAGTTTTGCCCAAGTCTTGCCAAGACCCAACCAAATGGTGTCTCCCACAGTCGTATCACAGATTCTGTAATTCTTACTACACCCTGGATCTCCTGGGTCCTGTTGTGTTGAGTGCAGTTAGCAGCTTAGCACCACACAGCTGCTCACTTGCTGCCCCTCCATTGGGAGGCAAAGAGGGGTGAAAGGGTGAATGATAGAAAACTAATGAGTTGAAATATGGGCTATTTAATAGGGAAAGCAAAAGCTGTGTGAACAAGCAATGCAAAATAGGGGATTCAATTAACTCCTTCCCATCAGTGAGCAGGTGTTCAGCCGTTTCATGGAATCATTAAGGTTCGAAGAGCCTTCTTAAGAATCATCGAGTCCAACCATTAGCCTAACATTGCCAGTTCTGCCGCTAAACCATGTCCCTAAGCATGTTTTTTGAACTCTTCCAGGGATGGTGATTCCATCACTTCTCTGGGTACCCTGTTTCAATGCTTGCTAACCCTTTCAGTGAAGAAAGTTTTCGCAATATCTAACCTAAACTTCCCCTGACACACTTGTCCTGTCACTTGTTACCTGTGACAAGAGACTGACCCCCACCTCACTACACTCTCCTTTCAGGGAGTTGTAGAGAGTGGTAACGTCCCTCCTGAGCCTCCTTTTCTCCAGGCTAAACAACCCCATTCTCTCAGCTGCCACTCATCAGTCGTGGGCACCAGACCCTTCACCAACTCTGTTGCCCTTTTCTGGACATGCTCCAACACCTCAATGTCTTTATTGTGTGAGTGGCCTAAAACGGAACACAAGATTCAAGGTGTGGCCTCACCAGTGCCAAATGCAGGGGGGTTTATCACTTCCCTAGTCCTGTTGGCCACAGTATTTCTAAGTTCCATTTAGAAACATACATTTCTAAATTTCACATTACCAGGAAAGCAGGACTTCATCCCTTGTAACCACTACTTGGGAAGACAAGCACCATAACTCTGAACTTCTCCCCTGTTTCCTCCTTCTTTTCCCAGATTTATTGGGAGCATGATATGAGTTATGATATGAGTTACCCATTTGGTTGATTTGGCTTGGCCCCTCCCAACTTCTTGTTCATCCCCAGTCTGCTTTCTGGATAGCTACATGAGAAACAGAGAAGGCCCAGAGAATACTGTGCAAGACTGTTCAGCAGTAGCTAAAACATGGATGTGTTATCAGCACTGTTTTGGTCACAAATCCAGTCTACAGCACCATAGGAGTTAGTCTGCAGGAAGTTAGCTCCACCCCAGCAAAACCAGCACAAGGAGTAGCAAGTCATATCACCACTGTCTCAAAAAATAAGGGCAACACAGTATCTGGTTTCTCCTGCAATGCTGAGCTACCCTTCTTATATTTCACTTTCTGATGAGTGGACTATTATAAAAATACCCAGTTGATCTTGAAAGAAGATTAGTTCTGGTTTAGATAAAATTGCAATTTAATTGTGCATTATAATTTCAAATAGAAAAACATATTCTTCTAAATATTTTTCTTGTTTATACCTATTGATGTGGAAATTGAGATATATTTATCTTTGTCAGTATGACAGAAAATTTTATCCTTATGTGTGTGAATAATGTATATTTTTTTTTTTTTTAAAGAGAGAGGATACATTCCTGCATGCTGTCCTGGGACAATAAGTTCTATATATTAAATTTATTGGGCACTTTTTAGTGAGGCCTTTTGAATACTAGAAGGAGCAAAACCACATTAACTACTTACTTGTCCACTTTTTCTTACATTCTCTTGTTCTTCTTTTGCATTATAATGTTGCACTTTATGGTATCTAATCAGACACAATTTTGTATAATTTAACTTCTCTTCTTTTGACATCTTATTCTACCTTATTCTGAGATGAGTATTCAGTAGGTTGTCAGAATCTATAATGGTTGACTCCATTACTCTGTCAGTCACCTGACTGATTTGAATTTATATAATGGTGGATGGTACTTTCTGTGGCATAAGAATGGAAATCCTAGAAAATTCCACACTGAAAATAGGTAAAAATAACACAGAAACCTGTCTTGATTAATGGCACTAGAATAGGCATTGGACAAATGTCAAGCTCAGAGGTGTCTGCAAACTCGGCTGCTTCTCTGAAATTCGGAGTTAGCTGATAATACTGAACATCCGATAAGCATCTGTTTTCAGTTTTGTTTGTTTAAAAAAGAGTTAAGCCTGGTTTGAGCAAATGTAAGAAAAAATTGTGTGTTATCTTTCTGCCAGCTCACAGCAAGTCTCCAAAACTCAGATGCTTTTTGAAACTTCTGGCTTGAAAATAGGGCTGGAACTCATAGATATTGAGGTTTTTCTCACACACGCAATTCCCATCATTTCTAGTCAGTGCTAAGTTGGAAATACTGTAAGAAAAAGAATACTGGTTTGCTTATCCTGAAATGTTTACATTTCCTAATTATAATTAATACCAATTAAATCTAATACTTGCTGTGTTGTAACAAAAAACACTGGGAGTGTTATGGAGACTGACATTCTTAAATGCTAGAGGGGATAAACTGTACTTCTGCTGATGTCAGTTCTGTTTTGTATAACTGGATGTAATATAGCCCAGTGCCTTCAACAGGGAATTAGGTGCCAGAAGCTTTGGGTTCTATTCCCACTTTAGCTACTTTACATGTGATGCTAGCAGAGTTGGTTAATATCCTTTTCAGAGAGTGCCCCACTTTTCTGGTACGTAGAATGTTAAACAGTGATTCTTGCTGTTTTCTGTAGTGAAAGATAATCTTTGGCAAGTACTTTGTGAATCTCAAATGAAAGGCATCTTGTGTAAACTATCGTAATGCTTTACTAGCTGTATTTGATATGCCTATGTTTTTTAGAAAAGGCTCAGATTATTCTCAAAGTTGAAATAATCTTTAGTAAATTTAATTGTATTGTGTGCAACAAATTATATTAGTTTTACTATAATATGGATACCTACTAATTACTATAAATAAATATGCACTTACTGTATTTCCATTGGAATTACTGTAAGAGGTGGTTAAAAATATGTTCATAATTATTTTCCATTTAATTGCCATGATATGGAAGAAGACCTGTGAAATCATGACATTAATGTGTGGTCTGGAATGCTCTTTTATTCATTAAATTCTTGCTCAGAATTGGTTGGAAGAAAACTCCTCTTTTGATACGAGGCTATCTCACACCAAAAAAGTCAGAATAGTTAGACGACTATGACAAAGATGCAAAATACTCTATTTTGAGAAGGACAAAAGAAAGATTTTGGTTACTGCAACTGCAGCTCACTAGAAGGGATTCTGTCCAGTAACCATTGGTGTTTTTCATTGTGTTTCTTATTCTTCTTGTGCATTCTCTCAAGAATAATACAAACCAGAAAGTAAATGTTATCCAGGAGTAGGTGACTAACCTTAATTAAATTTTTTTCTTATTTTGCCATTTGACTTATTTCATATTGTTTGTCCATTTTAGTAAACATGGAAATGCATAGCACAGATTCACGCAGGATCTTGCAAAATCTGTTTTCCAATTCTTCTTCATTGGTCAGAAAGCACGTAGAAACTTTAATCTGGGCTTGATTTCCTCCCTCCTATACTGGAATGTGAAAATAAAAAAGTCTTTATGCTTCATAGCATTTAGCATAGGAAGAGCATAACTGCTTCTCTTCATTTATCTAAGAATAAAGCATCTTGGTAGTGAAGACTGTGCTATTACAGGAATTTATTTAATTTAGAGCAGAGTCTGGGAAACAAGTAGTCTGATGTCAAGACAGAACAGTTTTTGAAATTCATTAGTAGTGCAAAGCAAAGCTGTTTGGGAAAGGTGCGTGATACGCTGAAGTGTCCAAGGTAACAAGCAAGATGGAGAGGGAGGGATTTGTCAGAGTAATATGTTGGGATTAATCCCAAAGAAAAAGAAATTGTCCTATGTTTAGGATTCAAGCCTAGCATTTGGGAAGCATTGGTTAGATTAATTACCTTGCTATAACTGCTGTGTGTCATATATTACATAAAAGGTCAACACTGTGCTATCTGTGGGACTATGCAATAGAAAAACAGAGTCATAGACCAAACTAGTCACTGCAGCATTCTGTCAGGAGCTAGTGCGTTTTTCAGACAAGCTTAGCAACCAAATGGAAAAGGTCTGCAAGTCCGCTTTTAACTGCTGAGTGATTTCTTCTTAATAATTTTAGCCAGACTGCAGTAGCTACCTGGGCATTCATCCAGTCCAATGCACTTTTGAATGTATTTCTGGTGCAGAACAGGAGTTTTGATCCACATTTCCTCATTTGCGTGTTGGAGTACACCACAGAGGATTGTTGAGGGAGTCCATTGGAAAAGAAATTAAGAGTTAAATTCTATTAGGAAGGACATGAAGATGATTGGAGAGCTGGAGCTTAGAGTTGAGACTGTTCAGCTTGGAGAAGAGAAAGCTCTGAGGAGACATTACAGCAGCCTTCCAGTATCTAAAGGGTCTACAAGAGAGCTGGATAGGGACTTTTCACTAGGAAATATAGTAATAGGACAAGGGCGAATGGCTTTAAACTGAGAAAGGATAGGTTTAGATTAGCTATTAAGAAGAATTTCTTTACAGTAAGGGTGGTGAGGCACAAGAACAGTTTGCCCAGAGAAGCTGTGGTTGCCCCATCCCTGGAGGTCTTCAAGGCCAGGTTGGATGGGGCTCTGAACCACTTGGTCAATCACACCCATGACAGCAGGGTTGGAACTAGATGATCTTTAGGGTCCCATCCAACCCAAACCATTCTATGATAAAAGCTAGCAGCTGGCCAACTTTGAGTTTCTTATTTATCATTTCCTACTTGTTCCTTGGTATATATTCTATCCTAGATGTTCTTGTGCTCATACAGGTGCTCATATAGGTGCTCATACGTGGTTATTTATGCGTCTCATCTAGTAGCACCTGTTGTATTAACCCTGGAAAAGCAACCTTCTTTTATTAGTTTATAGCCCTGTACATATATTGAGGGTAGGAGGATGATAGCATAATATATTATATTACAGGAAAAAAGTGTTTTCACTCAAAATTGCTGCTTTTCTATCAAAGCAGTCTAAGAAGTGTAAAGCAAGTTGTTAGTAGTAGTGAATCAGAAGTCAAGAAGACTCCAAGACACCTTTTTCACAATACACTAGTATTTTTAATTTCTCTCTTACTGTCATCAGTAAAATATATTTTTTATTTGATTTGTATTTTAATACAGTCAAAGATTAGGAAGAACATTACATTGGCACTAACTTCCTTTCATGTTGTGACAATATTATACTGTTGTTTTTAAGACAGATACAGAGTTTATGTTTTAAGTTGTTACTCAAAGCTTTTTGGTGGAGCTTGTCTGTAATGACATTCCCAAATATAAGAAACCTCTGAGAACTCTTTAAAATTCTTGCTTGTATGCAATAAAATTACAGCTTTTCTTCCCAAGAAGATTATTAGCAGAAAGCAAGAGAAATATTCTAAAACTGTATATGAAATTTAGTCACATACTTCCCACTGGTGTTGTACTCCTCTGCTTTAATATATCTATCAGCTTATGGTACTTGTGTTCCATTTTATTTGTAAAGCTCTTGAACATCTTAATGCCAAACAAGTGAAGTAAAAATCAAGGATTACTTTTAAGAACACTAAATTTCAGTAATGGCTGTCTGTTAAAATACCATGTGTAAACAAAAGCAGAAGAGCAGTAGCACTTGTAGGGATCTTAGCAGTTGACCAGATTTTCTTACCTGCAATTATGAAGCTGCTTATGTCAACTAAAATATATATCTCTGTACAGATAAACAGTCCTAGAAAGCATGAGACTCTCTTCCAGATTGTGTGACTATCCACTCTGCATATCAAGTACTGATTCTTCCTCTTGTGAATAAAATGAAAACTTTTAACTTTAAAGCTTTATTTTCTGTTCTACGTACCATAACTTTTTTTCTCTTCATTTGTTTTCACTGAAATGTTTTATTATCTCTGCCACACGTATGCAGTTCTCACATTAAACAGTGTGGGAGGATATTTATGTCCAGTGTCAAACATGAAAAATATGTCATACTTCCTTGCAGTGATAATATTTGCTTAAAACTTTTTATGCTTCCCAGCAATGACATTACAGACCAGGCAAAGTTTGTGTTTAGATCTGGAACACTGTTTTATATGCCAGGAGCAGAATTACTTTAATCTTTCAAACAGTTTGTGACAGACATAACTGTTTTCATCACTCAAAGATTGTCATATTTAAACAGATGAAAGAGTGATTTACATAAATTGGCATGAGTGTGCAAAGCACAGAACCTTATTGCTCTGGTACTCTGAGAATGTATAGTTAGACAATAGCCTCAGCCCATAAGACACCAAATAAGTTGTCCTGGTATGTGATTGCATCCATATGCCTCTTAAGTAATGCAATATTGACAATGAGCTGATTCAAAGAACAAGAATTTGCCCTGAAATTAGTATTTCCTCCTACACTACCAGAAGAATTAAAATCCTGAATCAAAGTCCTGAAAATTGGTGTTAATTACAGCTATGACGCTTCAGGAAACTTTTGATTTATTATTTTTGAAACAGATATACATCAATTTGCTATAACTGGTTTCAGGATATAGTGATATATCATGGCTTACTATAAAAATTGGAAGGTTACGCTCTATTAGAATGTAATATGAATGTAATTTAGGAGAACTGGCAATTGAAAATTCAATGCCATCCTCTCTTAGAAGAAAAGGAGAGAATCTCTTATAGACAACAGTTCCAACTTCCTTTCAATTTGATTGTTTTATACTGAACTACCATGGCTATTACAAGGCCACTGGCATGTCGTGATACAAAAGGATTTCCTGTTAATTGCAACTAAGTTACATAATGAATGTTAGTGTTGATACCCCTGATTTAATACAAAAATATTATTTATATGATAGTTATAAAATCTATTCCTAGAATTACTGATACTGTTGCTATAACCACTATCAGCTATCTGGAGTTCAGCATCCTCTTTAAAGTATCATTGTAACCTCTATTTTCTGCTCAATTCCACTGGATTTCTGTATCATAGACTTAGAAGTAAACAGGACTGTAGGTTATGTATGTTGGGTTTTCACAGGGATCCTATTAGGTGTTTCTTTTAGTCCAGATGCTTTCTTCTTTACTATGTTCTTCTGAATTTCCGGCATGATTTCCTATTTATCTGCTTTTCTTCTTGTGTCTTCATGTGCTGATATTCAAAGCCAGTGTACTAATGGAATGAGCAGAGTCAAGATGTACTAAGGAAAGAGCAGAGTCAAGAACTGGAAGGGATTGGATAGTAGAGAATCAGGCACTTAAATAATAAAGGCCCAAACACTCTTGTTGCTGAAAGGCCCCAGTACTTACCATCACACTGGTCATTCTTACTTTGTGTTTGTCCCCTGTACTCTATAATTTCACACCATAGCCTTTGTATTAAACTTGGAAATACCCTTCGCTGCTACCATATAATACAAATTGATTATGACAATAACACGCTTAATCTGATATGCAATTACGTGGAATTTATCTGTAGACTTTTGTAATTTTGGTATGTTAATACCTTTTCTCAAGTATTTTTTGGACCTGTGCAAGCACATCTATACCCTGTTTTAATGCTTTTGAGCATGATTGATAAAAATACTAGATGCTGAAAATTTCATCAAGAAATTGAAGCACTCTGAATTAGAATCTCTTATGATGTAGCACTCTGATTTCCTTTTTAAGCAATAAGAACAGGGAAAACCTGCAGTCTTGCTGAACAGGATATAGCTGGACCATTGTTTTAAGAACAAAACCAATCAAAATATTCATAGGGCAGTTATCAGAAATTTCAAGCTAGTTATAGGACAAAGTACTAGGTTGCTACTAAACTCTCAAAATTGAGAATGACAGAGTAGAACCATATGGATAATATAGTGTTGTGAGATTACAGCTGTGATTAAACACAGACTTCTCCTAAATGTTAAAAAAAAGTCTGATTTCAGGTTATCATTCAACCTTTCCTGCAACTTCTTGGATATCTTTGTGCCTAAATACTTCAGATGCCAGGGCAAGATATTTAAAAGTTTACCTTTGTCCTGTGAGGAGCCTTTACAATGCTGCTTTGGAAGATTCAGACCAAGGTGGAGAAATCAAAAGTTTTATTTCTCTTAAGAGTTGTATGTATGAAATTTATTGGAATTTATTAATACTTCTTTCATGGCATGTAAATGAAGTCAAACTTTTTAGTATCAGGATTTTTCAGCTATCTAAACATTGAACTCACCTGTTTGGAAAGTACCTAAAAAGATTTTTAAAGGACTTCAGCTTCTGAACAACATATTTTAGGATATAACTGTTTGTACAAAGCATGTGTATGAAGTCTTTCATCTTGGGAATGTCCTACAGTCTGAAAGTTCCTGCCACAAAATGTTGCCATGACTGGAACAGGTGTTACAGAGGTTCCTGGTGCCCTAGGACTGGCGGGGATACCTGACTAGACACGACAGTGTAGCTTCTGTGGCCATGCAGAAATCTTCAAATGTTAAAGAATATAATGCTAAAAGGGCAAAATACTCTATAAAATGTATTTGGTTTGATTACCTATGGAGTTATCAATACAGTTGATTAGTAAATGTTTACAGTATGTTGCCTTAACTTCAGTTTTACACAAAGGGCTTGACCCAGCATTGACATGAAGGGGAATTGGATAGGGCAGATATATGTGTTAGAGATTATTAAGCTTTATACATCAAGAATTCTTTCCTTACATGTAATTGGGCAGGTGCTAGGACAGAGAATCCCCAGGTTTAGTTAGAAGAGTTGATTCTATGATTTCTATTTGAACTAATGGTAGGGGAACATTGACTTTTCTTCCTTTTAAATTCCAGTCATTTTTCATTATAATGTAATTTGATACGGGTTTGGTTTTGTTGTGAATGAAGTACATTTTCTCAGGATTCAAAATTTATTTTCAAACTTAAAAAATATTGCCAATAATCTTACGATATTTCTGAAAATATTTTAAAGTAAGTTGCCCTATTAAATATTTGATGTAAAGAATATTCTGTGGTTATAGATGTGAATGAACCAAATTTCAAAGTATATTGTTACTTTTACCTGCATATGATTTTTAATTTTTTTTTCAAGTTAAGTTTTGAAGTTAAGATTCAAGGCATTCTTGTTCTAACTGAGAATAAAACTAAGAGGAATGAAGCTCATTATGACTGTTTTATTACAGCAGAATGAATTTAGATGCAAATGATTTGTGTTAATTAACTTTCTCAGAAATAGTTTTTGTGATTTTTATAGTCAGTATTAAATCAATGTGATAGTCAAATAAAACTTGAACTGTGACTACAATTATATTTAACTCTTCTACTAATATGAAAGTTGGGATTGCCTTTTGCACAGATCTAGTATTATTATTGAGTAAAGGCCATTTCCAAGAGATAGGAGGTATCTCATAAACAATAAGGTAATAATAAAGGCCGAGAGATACAGCAAGCAGAAAGTCTGCAGTGATGTGCCTGGCTGGTGCACTCACATTCTTTGGTCGTGTTATCTAGTACTCATATCCTCTTCTTTCCTTTTAAATGAGGATAAACATGAGCATTTAAAAATGTTTACATACACTGCAGGGAAAAAATTCCAGATGCTCCCAGCATAGAGTTCAAGAGAAAATCAGCAAGCTGTAGAACACCAGAAGAGATCAGGTAGATGCAGTAGTAACTCTTATTTTCCTGGTCTTAAAGTAAGCTAACATGAGATTTTTTTTCTTTTGTATACACTCTCATTTCTCTCATCACGGTTGTATGTGAGTACTTTCAAGGAATTAATTAAATTACCTGACTAAAGTGTCACACATGCTTTACTGTTTCCAAGATCCTTCCCCCATAAGGAGAATAGTACAGTTTTTATTTAGAAATTGAGACATCTTTTTTTCAAATATGTTCTTCTGTATGTTTACCACAAAGAAGACAAGCTCAGAAAAAAATCAGTGCCTTGTATTTGAATGCAGTTTGGTGTTTCTTGTAAAAACATCATTAAAAACAATCCTAACAAAATGCTTTTTAATGTTAGTATCCTGTATTTTATTTGTGGCAAAAAGGAGAAGTATTTCATGTCCAAGTTTGCCTCTTTTTTTATATTTTATTTCAAATTACAGGCCTTTCAAACTAGTAGCTGGATAAATTTTCCTACATAAATCAAAGTTCTAGGAAATCTTTGATTTAAAAACAAGAATTAATGCATTGGAAGTACAAAATAATTTGACAAATATTTGAGATTTTGTGGAGGAAATTACACCATTTTTGTTTGAGAAAGTATTGCGTCTGTACTATAACTGCTTTTAACTGTTTATCATAACTATTTGTTTAGAATATATGTAGTCCAACCACAAGGATTTTTCTATTGTTGTATTCTTTAATTATAAGTTAAATAAGACACAAATGCCTTGTCATAAAGGCATAGGTGACTTTGAGCAATATGTTTTCTTTATTTTTGTACTTGTTTCTTGTTTAATTCTACCTATTTAAATTTCATATTTCTCATGTTGAATCTTAGGGTTTCATATTAAATATGAATCTTTATAAACAGTAGCACTGTTGGTTAAAACCTATGAGTTTTATTGAAAGATTTTTACTTTCTTGTTTAAGGCATACAATTTTTTTTTGTAAACAGCATCCTGCTAGGTGTTCTTCAAATTTAGTTTTTATTCAGGTATGAAGAAGACTACATTGAACTTCAGAGTCCAAACTATATCAGTGATATTAATAGATAAATGTAGGGAAGTTTGCTGTTTATTGTCTTATAACTGATCTATAGTTTTATAAGACATTCTCAAAAAAAGGGCTGATAATTTGACACATTTCACATCACTAAAATGTAGTAATGGATGTTTAAAAAATAGGCACAATCTACCTTAATAATTCACCTTAACTTTTAAATGTGAATATCCAATATCAATACTTAGATTTAATTTTATTTTCATTTTTATTTTATTTACCATTAAATATGGATAGCTGTGTGTTTGAAAATCCGTCCTGTCTATATGGCTGAACAAAAAGGGGAAGGTGACTGTCATACTTCCAAGCAACACATTTTTAGAAGGTCAGAATTATTAAATTCATTCACAATAATGTAGTTTTTCTGTTCATGCTTTTTATTGACAGTCTTTGTTTCTTAAAGAAACTTCATTGCTATTTTTCTATTTAAAGAGAAACATAGCAAAGAAACAGATGTGTCCCATATAAAATATGCAATAAATCTTGTCTCACAAATTCTTTGCTCTGAACTTTTTGACAGAAACTGTCAAATATCCACTTTAATTCTAGTATAAAATGTTCACTTTGTGTCATGGCGCCAACCACCATATGCTGGAATAAAGCCGGTAACCAGCAATAAAAAAAGGCAACATACGCACCTTTGAAACGGTACAAGCAATCAGCAGTGAGAAAGGTCTATATAAATCTATAGAGAATTAATCTCAGCTTTGCTACTATCCTGCTGTGCATTTACAATGAGACTTTGCTCCCGACCACCAGAAGTGACTTACTTTGCAGGAGGAGTGTATCCTAATGAGGGGAAAATGTAGGGAAAACAAAGCAGCAGCTTTTAACCCCCCACCCCCAATGTTTGGATCACCTAGAAGAGCATGTCCTAGTGTGTTCAAACATGTGGGGCCACTACACATCACGCATTGTTGTACTTTAGCTGGTCATGTGAAACCAATCCTGACTGAGCTCAATCAGCAGAAATAACTTTAGCTTCATAAATCATTGTTATCATTCCACAGGAGGAGGCATTGCTATGGATTTTCTCTCCTCAAACTTTTCAGGCCACAAATTTCACAAAGCTTTTCTGAAATTAGTTTAATTATATCTGTATAATTATTCATTCTTTACCCACCAGATTAGCAGTGAGTTCACAATCAAATTAATTTTTTCTTTAATAATATTATTTTGTTTTTGAGAAGACCTTCTGTTTTTTATTGTTTTTTAATAATCATTCAACTATTTTAAAATATTGTGCTTGGTGTAAAAATGTGCCAATCTTTAAAAATTTTACTTCTGCTTACAAAAGAAGATTGTAGTTACAGATAATCTGGATAGTTAGTTTTCCAGACACAGAACAGATTGGATTTAACCTTGTTCTGTTTGAAAGGATTAGAACTAATTTTTCAGTTCCGTAAACTGTTTAGATACATTTAGTCAGAGATTAATCTTGGAATTAGAACACAACATTATAGGAGTTTATTAGAAAGAAAGTAGAATTAGAATATATATCTCTAGTGTTTTAACTACTAATAGGCTTTAAAAAATATTTATTATCTGGAACCCCAAGCATGAGAGAATGAGGGATTAATGTCTTGATTACATTTTAACAGAATGGAGTTTCAAATAATTTGATTGTATAAGTAAAATTGAAAAAATGTAATGCTAATTCTTGTTTTGTAATTAATGCTTCTAGAACACAGGCAAATAAGACTAACATTAATCCTATTTTTAATGAAAAAATTACGCTTTTGTATGGAAGCTAATTTTCTTTTAGCTTAAAAATCTTCTTTCACTAAATACAGTAGAAGCATCACACAAAGAAACATACATTTTAAGAAATAGAGGAGTTTATGTAGATAAATGTAACTTTTTTTTCTTCATGGTTAGTTTTAATGTTCTGGTAAGATGACCTTCAACACTTTTTTCTGGCACGTTTACAGACAGCATTATCACTTTTAAAAGAAAACATAATTTCCTAGGTTTTTTATTACCTATGATAATAAACACTTTCTTGAATATGTTACTTGAGCACATTCTGCTGGTGTTGTGTGGGTCTGTGTGTGTGCAAATCTCTGTTATTTGTTATGTTTTTGTAAAATTAAAAATACTGAATCTAATATTTAATATTTAACGATTTCTATGTGGTAAATGTTATTTAATTATTCCTTGACACATACCTAAAATAAGTTGATAACTTAAATTCTTGATAACTTGTGGGATACTTGTTTGTTAAGCAGCTTTCCAAGACTGCACAGAGAATCTCTGTACTGTAGAAACATCTGTACATTTTCATCATTGGATGTGAGTTTCTTAGTTAAAAACAATTTCTGTACCACTGCAGAGGAAAATAAACTTGTGAGAACTCTTTCAGGGAAGGGTGATTAAGACCTCATGGCAGCAAGTGTTCTGAAGATTGTTTTGAAAGGATTTAAGATGTCTATACCAGTATTTAAGCCATCTTAAAAAAAAGGCATAGCCAAATTCCATGTTAAAAATGTGATATTTTTTAATTTAAATAAAAGATAAAAGAAACAAGGCTTATGTGATCATACTGGCTGTTTATTATTTCCCTGCCAATAATTTTTAATGCATTGGCCAATTTTGACCAAATGTGACAGGGTTAGAGATCCTGAGATATTAAGATCTCAAAGTCTCAATAAAAATATGTGTCTAAATAGACAACAGTGACCCTATTGGCCTTCCAGGGAGACAAAGGCTGTATCATGAACTCACCCCTTAATTAAACATTAATGAATCCATCTGGGAACTAACTCTAAAATACAGACCCACAGTAGGCCAAATTTCATTGATTCCATTGCTCCCAGACCTTCTTGTTTAACTGATAGAATAGAAGAAAGATCTCTTCATGGGCATGGGTCTTTCATTTGGGGATTTTTTTGCTCTCTAATATGCTGTAATAGAAAACTATTAGTTATACAATCAAATATTTATATATAATTTTCGAGCTCCTGTTGAATTCCCCGAGTTCATAAAGCCTACCAATTAGAAATTAGTAACTAGCTAAAGACAGTTTATCAAGTAATACATATTGGAAAATTACTTGCTAGAAAGTTTTATGTAGAACATTTTAGTTTCTTCATTTTTTTTGAAATAGAAAATTCTTAGAAGACAAAAAAGCTCCAGCATGAGAATGGTGGACTGTAGCCATGTGAAATAATTTGCAGTCATATATTTTTTCAAATTTGAAATATAATACAGAACAACAAAAAACAAAACAAAATGTTTCATACTGTATGTATTCTGTCATGTTTGCTATGTTTATATATGAAATCAACTAAGTAATAAGAATTCTTTTGTTTAGAACTAAATTAAAAGTAATATTGTTTCTCAAAATACAGTGTTACATTAAAAGTTACTCAATATAATAATGTAGAAATAGTAGAAAATTCCAGTTTTATGTATAGCTCTAGACAGATGTTTTTGGAGAATATCTCTTCCTAGATCAAGATACATGCCTCTACAATTTCTCAAACATTGTAATTTTTGAAAAATTTAAGGTTAGTGAGAAAGCCTATTCAATAATTAGTATGAAAAGTATAAATATCTGAAATTACAAAATTAATTTTTACTGTGAGTACCTCATTTCTGAGAACTTCTATACCCTCTGTTGCTATATTCTTTATTACAGAATATGCTTTCAAAAAGCAAAACAGTTTTAAAATTGGATTCAGTCTGTATGAAATGTAAAACTTCATCCTAGTAGCATAGAACACTAAACTAGGAATTGAATTTCCATGTCTTTAACAATTCCAAAATCCCCATTTTCAAACCTAGCACCAGACTCAGTCTTGTTAGTCAAACTATCTTTTTAAAAAACATTATCTTCCAGTTTGATAACAAACAAAACAAACCAAAAAAAAATTTAAAGTATCCATTTTCTGATTTTACATTCTTTTGCATTCATAAAGGGATTTTTGTAAATACTTTTTTTATTTGCACTGGACATTTGTTAATTTATTAAAGAGATGCTATTAATTTTATTTACATTTCCTTAAAATTCACATTTCAAGAAAACAGCAATGTCAGGTATTAAAATACATTTTCACATGTTTCATAGTATAAATTACTAATTCATAACATTTGCAATGTGTTCTATTTATGGCCTTTCATGCAGAGCCCAGTATTTTTCTAGACAGTGAGATAACACTAAGAATGAAAAGATTAAACAGGTGTTGATGATACTTATGAACACTTTGTATGAATTGCTAGCTACATGCTATTGGCTTTGCTATCATCAGCTAAAATAATAAAGCTTCATACTGCATTGAAAACTGCAGAATGTTTGACATGCTAAATCAAATTTTTGGACACCTTGGCTATAGTAAAAAAATATAACTGTAGTCTTGATTATTATGTATATAAATGGCCCAAAATATCCAATTTATCTAAATCTTCAGAGTCATCTCTGTGGCTGTATGATTACTGTATATGGCTGCGTGCTGTTGTACTGGGTCCAGCTGGGGTGGAGTTAATTTTCTTCATAGCAGCTGGTATGGGGATGTGTTTTGGGTTTGTGGCTAAAACAGTGTTGATTGTACAGGAGTGTTTTGGCTGTTGTTGAGCAGCACTTGCACATTGTCAAGGCTTTCTCTTTGTCTCAGTCTGTTCCTTCAGCAATAGGCCAGAGTGGGCAGGAATTGGAAGGTGTCACAACCTGGATAGCTGACTCAAAGTAGCAAAGGGATATTCCATGCATGTAGACTCATGCTCAGCAATGAAAAAGACGGGGAAAGGATTTTGGGAGAGGTGGTATTGCTCCAAAAATGGCTAGGCATCACTCTGCCTGTGGGAGGTGGTGAGAGGTTGCCCTTGCATCACTTGGGTTTTTTCTTCCCCTTCATGTATTGAACTGTGTTTATCTTGACACGTAAGTTTTTCTCAATTTTGCTCGTCCTGTTCTCTCCTCCATCCAATTGAGGGGTATAGAGGAAGAGTGAGTGAATGTTTGTGTGGTGTACAGCTACTGGCCGCAGTCAACCCATCATGATTCTACAATAGCAACCCTTGGGAAAACCCATTCTAGATTGCTCATGATAGTTCCTTGCAGCTCAAAGAACTGCCATGTGCTAGCAAGTGCACCCTTATGAAAATTTTGTTTTCCATGCTACTACTTGTGGACCAGTAAGTCTTGAGTCAAGTATTTCTTAAAAATTAAATCTATTCAAAAATTTTCACTGTGAACAGATATATTGAAATCAAAACCAAGGAAGGTTTATTTCATCGTGCTCTAATCCTGCCGGTCTTTGCACTACTATAGTGTGGGATGCTAGTAGTTTGAGCATGTCCAGAATTTTGTACAGAAACAGAGAACAGTTGTGTAACTGTTGAGCTTTTGATGTTCCTCTATAGTCATTTTATCACTAGTGCCGCGGGTAGAAAGCATGAGTAACGCGGAGTCTTTTGCGTCAGTCCTGTTTGCCTAGATAACGCGACTCAGGCCTTATCTAGTCTCCAATCAGAGGCGAGCAGAGCATCAGAACTCCCGCAGATCTTGGCTTAGCTCACGCACAGCGGTTTAATTTATGCAGGGAAGTGAAGAGACGAGAAAGGGTTCTTTTCCGCTTATCGCCAGTACGTTTTATTGCTGGACCATGGTGCAGAGAAGACGGCCAAAATGGCGCTCGGGGCGTGTTATAAAACAGGTGAGGGGCGGGCAGCCGGGAGAGCCAATCACTGCAGAGGACCACAATGATTGACAGGGGCGCCGGCCAGTGAGTCGGCTGTCTGCACCCGGCATGGGAACCAATGAGCTGTTCCCCTGGGCGGGGACAGCCCCTGCCACCCTGGGCCAGGACGGCCCCCACGGAGCCGGGGCTGCACCACGCCAGCTGCTGCGCAGGGGCGGGGAAAGGACCAACACCGTGTGGGCGGGGGGGAAGGAACCGGCACTGCGCTGGGGGGGAAAGGAACCGACGGTCCCAGCCTGGCAGGGCCGGGCCTGGTCGCAAGCCACACCCAGAGGCACCACAACACACTAGGAACTTTGAGCCTTTTCTTCCACCCTCCATAGTCCCTGATTTAACAGGATTATTAAAAAATTTCTCTCGCATGAAAATTGTACTTGAGGAGGAGGTAGATGTAGTACACTTCTAGCCTGAGAGTCTTCTGGGTTCAACTTCTCATACCCAAGTATATCGGCAGTGATAATATCTAAGAGATTTGGATCTCTGTTTTCAAATGGCGATAAGTCTTCATGCTTTAAAAAGACTGAGAAAATAAGGTCTATTGTCATTTGCTCTCCTAACATGGTAATGTCATAGAATGTGACTTTCCTCACTTTGGGAAAAGATAACCCAGCTGAAACTCTCTGGATTCTTTTCTTCCTCAGTCCTTAAATAGTGTATTAGTCTGTTTGTAGGGTGGGTTTCATGCTTTGACTGCATTTCAATGTGCCTACCTAAGAGATTCTAGTCTTGACTAATTAGAAAGGTGGGTTCCTGTGAAACTAGAAATGTCTTAATAATCTTCTGTCACTGCTTTAACAGTCTATCCAGGCTTTATAAAGTTCCAAGAGGAATGTCATTAGGAGTTTTGTGTTAGTTGGTTGGTTGGTTTTGTTGTTTGCTTGTAAGGTTGAGTTTTAGTTGGAGTTTTATTGTCTATGTCTTAACCTAGATTCTGTCTTAATCTTGACTGTGATTGGTTGGAAGACATGAGTCAGAAAAGGCATACTTCCTTTCTCAAGGAAAAAAAGAAATCTTGTTTTAGGGTATTTTTCCTGTGCAGAAAATCGTATAATTTACCAGTCTCTAAGAGTTCTTGAAGAATATATTTTTGAATCACAGGAACTCAGCCTTGGAATATAAAATTAAGAGTTTTGCTGTCTCCATCCTAGCTGCTAGTTGTTAAAGTTTTCTCATAATTTTGAAGATTGTCATTGCTCCAAAATGCTTAGAAAATTTTTAAAACTTTATGTGTCAGAACTTTCAATTCTGAAAGTAGTAAGGTACTGAAAAATATTTTTTAAAAAGCTGAGATATGTCCAACTAAGTCAGTACACTTGTGTGAATTATCCTTCTTACATGCATTCTTGTATTTAAGGTCAGAGAGAAATATCAGAAAATTTATCCAGTCAGACTCAATGAGTGCTAAAATTTTCACTAGAGGGGCAGAAGTAACTCTGAGATTTTTGTGTAGTTGTGGCTACCCATTTTTCTTTCTTTTTCTTCCTCTCTTAGTGCATCATCGTTCTCTGCTTGCCTCTGTTAGTTACTTATCCAATTTTCAGTCTGTACTGGTAATCCAGTATTTTCTTTCCTTTATTCTTTAGAGATCTGTTTCACAGTAGTCTGATGCATGAAGAGGTATTGGTTCTTTTGTAACTGGAAGCTGCTGTGTGTACATTAGACCTGTTAAAAATAAATATTTTCTGGTAATTTCTCATTTTTAATATAGTATTTCACATGTTCTTCCATTCTCAACAAGTAGCATATGTAGAAAAAATAAGTTGGGGGATTTTTTTACCATTTCACTCTAGTACTGTTTCACTTTTTAAAATGCTAGAGCATCATGAATCTTCATGCTCACTTCTGCATTTCAATAAAAGGAAGTCATCAAAAATACCTGACTCATAAGGCAAATTCATAAGATCACAGTCCATTTATTTTCTTATTCTTTGAGCTATATTCAAATAGCAAGATGAGTAAGACTAGTGGCTGTTCTTCAGAGCCTTTAGCTGTATTACAAATGACTTGCAGAAAATTACAACTGCGTATTTTGTAAATACCAATTTTCCTTTCAAAACTCTTGTCTGTAGAAAGACACAAATTCTTAATTGATCCTGGCTTTCATATCCATATTCAAAGATGTTATGTTGCCTAAGATTGTCTACTTCTTACAGGGCGGGATCTGATACTTTATTCATGATTTGGATTAATCCAAACAGTGGAGCATATAAAGAACTTGCATTTAGATGTGAGACCAGATGACAAACTTTGCATGTGACAATTCCCTGTAATTTTCAAAGCTGATCAAATCTATTGACTCCAAAGCGGAACAGAAGGGTATCTCCATATGAAATGCAGTTTTTGGGAAGTGATTTTGAAGGACCTTAATGTAATCTGTTTAAATGTAATGTATAATATGTAAAGTTACATCATGAGATAAATTGGTGCAGTGTGTTTGGGTCAGCAGATTGAAGCAGCAGAGGCTCAGGCCAGTGTGTTTACAGTAGGGATTTAAACTTTGCATTAGATTTAATCTGAAGTGAACATCTCCACCTCATGTATTTCAAAGCTGTCTGAAGGCCTCAGATGTTACTTTGGTCCTTTTGTCCCTATTAAGTGCTGGAGTGCATTTGCTGTGGAGCTTCCTGTTCAGTTTCCTCCTAATGGGAATCAGTTTACAAGCACAAAAACTTACCTTCAAACCAAATCAATGCTCAGTAAATGGGGACAGTGAGGAAATTTTCTTCAAACGTATCCTAATCAGAAAGCTCATGCCAGTAGTTACCATATTTCAATGTTCACTGCAGTCACGCTTTTCTCTGATACAAGAGAGTGATACCAGGTGTCCATTTTAAGACAAACAATATGTGCTGCATATAGTAAGGCTGTAGAACACTTACCACAGCAGCTTGTGGAAGTAAGTAAGTGTGTAAAAGCTTAAGCAAAGAATGAGCAAGTTCTTGAGAGAGAATCCGTTGAGAATTACATTACAATGACATTCAATGCAGGAAACATTTTGTATGAACTACAGAATCTCAGAGGCAGAGAGAACACTCAGGGGAAGTGTGTTTGTCCTGGTCCATAATTCTAACTAAGCACCTGCTTCAGTGCCTGCCAGGGGCAGGATAGTAGGCTGGATGAATCCCTGTGTCAGTCTGATATGGTTGTTAATATATTCTTAATTTGAGGAAACTGAAATCAAACATGTGGTGTTAAGGGTGAAAGAATTATGTGATCCCACTGCTGCAAAAAGCAAATTCTATGCAAGCCAATATGGTGTTGCTAAAGAAATAAGTTCTTTCATTTATGTAATTAAATTTAATTATCTTTAGTAATTCTGCAGATTAAGACAGAGATTATGGAGCTTTGAAGACTGCTGAGGAAGATACATTGTTTCATGTAAACCTATACTGACCCCACTGATTGTATTAGTCAGTGCAGGTTGTGGAGGGGGAGAAAAAGAACAGGATACTACAAATTTTGAGTGGAAAATTAGTTAGAAATCTAATGGAAGATTAGAGAATTGCTCTTGTTCCTTATTTTACACATTATATAGTATTTATAACTTGTACTTGTATAGAATTTGTTACATGAAGTTGTTCATTTGTTTTCTTAACAAGCCTCAACATCTAAATTTCAAATAAATGCTTTTAAACAATTCCTGTAATTTTTAAACAAAACTGTAATGTTTACAGTTGAAAATATGGAAAATACTGTTTGCCATATAATACAGGTATTTTCTTTCTTCCTCTTTTTCCTTTTATTGGTACACAAATATACACACTGTTATATTAATGTAAACTTTGTGTGTTTCTTCCTAAAAGTCACCCCTTTTTTCTTTACTTTGGATAAAACATTAAAACTTCTTTCTGGTATCTTTCCTTATCCTGTTCTTGCAGGATCAAAAAAGTCAGATCTTGCCACGTAACTATAAATGTGTAAGCATGTTGTCCATGTTAGTTACTGTGTTTCAGGTGCAGGGAAGATGAAGATATTTGGTTTCTGTTGTAGCTGGTAATGTAGCTGTGTTGGAAAATTTGCCTTAATTTTTAATCTCCTTAGAAACCAGAAAGAAATTATTAATGTAATAATGAATTGTACCATTTTATACGCAGTTCAGCTTGTGTAGTTAATTTTGTATCACTATGAATCATCAGAATTCCAACCTACGTTTCCTACTTTTAATGATGTAAAATGAAAGACCTGTGAAAATAATAAATTAAGTATACTGGGTTAACTTTAGGTGAATTTTTGGGACCCTGAGATGAATGCGATAAATCAGACTGCCCTATCTATTTCAATTGCAGCTCTCTTGCCACCAAGATTTGAGGGTGAGAATCTAATGGTATAGAATTAATTGCGTTCCTTGCAGAGGGCACACAACATTGTTTCTGGCTATTGCCATATTGAAATAATCTGAATAAGTATCTCCAACACACACAATGTAGGGAAACATATGAGTTGAAATTAACTTGTTTTGTTAATAGAAAATGTGCTGAAGCAGTCAATTTTTTTTTTCTTTTAACTGGCATAGTACAAACCTCTTTGTCAGTAGCCTTATAATGAAATGGAGTCGTTCAGGACCAGTTTCTCAATGGGCTTGTCTGTGAACTCAAGTTTGTAGCTGCATTTCAACCAGCCACTCCTATAGACTGCAAGGCAGAAAGATACAAGTCTTTATCTTTGTATAAAAAAAGTGTCTGAATTCTGTTTAGATTAACATTAACAGATATTTTAATGTGGAGTAGGATTAACTTCTCACAATAGTATTATTTTATATATGTGGTATTCTGCTGGAGCTGAAGTTGCTCCTCTGTATTAAGACTTGATCAACAAAACCTAGTGCTTTTGCTTTGAGTATCCAGCTCAGAAAACATGTTCAACAGTAGACAATGCCCATCTTTTGAAAATCAAATCCTTTTAAGTAGTTCGTCTGTATATTCTGTAAGAGAAGGGCTCAGATTCACTAGCCATATTTCAAACTCTTGGCTGTTTTTCAAAAAAAATCATGTACATGCCATACATTTAAAACCTAGTACATGTGTTTTCACTTTCCAGCTTCCAGAACAAAATGTGATAGCTATATGGAACAGTTGGTGTTAACTATGTTTGGTACCTGTTCAATTCCAATTGAACTTCCAATTATTTGTGCTGCAGAAACAGGTTTAAATTTGTAAGTTCTGGCCTCCAACAATAAAGAAACATACAAAACTTAATGATTTTCTTTTTCAAAATCTGAAAGTGAGGCTTAATTATTTACATTTTATTCAGATTAATGCCTACCACTATATATTATAATATGGATTTTAAATTACTTTTCAAATCCAATTCATTTAATTGGTACAGTAGAAGCATTCATTATATACAAAAAATAAATCAGAAATTAAAATTAGCAAGAGTTTACCACTTCCATTATACTTAGTATACAAACTGTGCAGTTTTGAAAATAAGAGATGTTTAATCTGTGAGATCTCTAAAACAGTAAGGAAATAATTTATACCTTTAAAATGTTTTTCATCGGCAGCTAAAGAAGAACGGAAAAAAGAAGAGAGCAGTTTGGAAAATGCTCAAAAATGGTAAGGTTTTTGCTAGTGTTTTCTAACAGTTTATTTTGGCCAAAGATATTACTGAAATTAGGAATTACATTAAATAGCAAAAAGGATCTGTATTTCAAAGTAATATGTTTTCTGAAAAGCGCTTACATAGTCTTCCAGGAAAAAACTTCAGTTGAGCTTTTATCCAAACAAAGTGCTGTGTTTGAGGTTTTAATTACTATCAGCATTGTACTGAATTGAAGCTTCACAGAATATTTAAATAACTGATTAACTACTTTATGGCGTAAAAATGTATTTCATCATCACTGAACATTTTAAGCACTTAGTATACAGCATTCAACCAAATGTTTTTATTGCTTGAATATCTGTGCCTTACTTAGGCCAAAGGAGTCAAAGTATGGGAAAAGGGAGATTAATTGATTTTTAGATGGATAGTAAAATATTGAATAAGTTAATATTACTAATGCATTTTGTTTACCAAATTATCGTTTTGTGAGAGTGAAGAATCTGTCTTGGCTATGGACCTCCTATAAATACACTGGAGTAAATTAGTTTTTAACTTCTTACCAGTATTTTTTCTTCATGGTCACTAAAGGCAGATCTGTGGTAATTTGGATTTTAATTGTACTTTTCTCAGCCCAGAGTCCCTCCATCTGCAACACCTAGGTTAGTTTTCCTAAGCAATCAGGAAAAGGGAGATAGGCACCTCCCAAATGCAGTTCAGGTCTTAGGTGAACTGTTGCCATTTGCTTGCAGAAGATGCCTAAATTAGCTGAAAGACTGGCTGATGTCAGTTGGGGCTTTACCTCCTAGTTTCAAGGGTGTCTGACTGACTCTACTCAGCTGCAAACCTACCTTTTTTGGCACAGGGCTCTTTCATATTCTACCTGCTTTGTAGCCTTTCTACAGTACACTTTCCAGGATATGGAACTGCATCTAATTTGCAGTTGACTTAGGGAATTAGTTGTCCAACACAGAGTTTGGGTTTTTCAATTTCTAACTAAATATTCAGTGTTTTAAATTACTACTTTTGAAAGGCAGAAAGTAGTCCAGTAAACCAGATTAAGGTGGGTGAAAGCAAAGCAGTACTACTGGAGGTAGGGTTGACAAAGAAACAGGAAGAGAGGATGAGAAGTGACAGGATGAAAGCAGACTGAGAGAGAATGTGCAGGATTTCAGAATCCCACCTCTGTACACTCCAGCTTGGGTGGTGAAGGGCTCTGTTAGGAAGAAGAGACCACAATGTTATGAAATTACATTGCCCAGTAGATACAAACGGGTTTAACCATGTAATTCTAAGGTATTTTAGTATTTTTAGGGCTTGAAATACCAAAATGTTTTGCACAGATATTTAAAGCTGTATTAGGTTGATTTATTTATTTTTCTCCTCATAGTGTCGCTACAAGACCCTTTAACGCTGAATATTATGGCCTTACACACACTTATTTCATTGTGATTCTTTAAACATGGATCATCAATTAACTTGAAATATAGTTGTTTCATGCACATGTTTCGTGCAAAACCTGTCTAAGAAATGTAAAAGATTATCACATATCAGGATTAAAAAAACTATTGTATTAATAGCTCACCTTGAACAATATGTTATATTCTTCAGTGTGGTCTAGAATCTATTTCTGTATTTAAAGTATCAAAAAGAAAAACGCAGAGCATATTGGCTCATGTGGCTAAAATCCAAACTTCTTTGTGAAGCAGCTGGAGTATATATTCCTTTATTTTGGGGCAGTGAATGCTTTATGTTCTTCCAGCCTAGCTAAAGAGTTTTAATCTTAAACTAAGTCAAAAAACCTTGACCCTAACCTCAGTAATTCCATATGAAAACATGCAATGTGGGCTATGCAAATGCAAATATAAATTAAGAAAGAGATATTTGCTGAAGCTGCATCTGTTGCTCAAGTAATATCAGTTGAGTAGTTGGAAAGTCCTTACAGGTCTTTAAAATACCTCTGATTTATTTTATTTTCAAGATTTACACTTCCCATATTTAGATTCAAAACCTATTTGCAACTCCAAAGAAGAATATAACTTTCTTTTGATTAAATAAAATTATTATTTCAAGAAAAATCACTTATTTTTTAAATATGTTGTTACCTTCGCTTTTAAATTATAGCATTCTTTTTATTAAGTATCACCAAATCTTTCAGGATTTTTGCACCTACTTTTCAGAGAAAAATTATTCAACTTTAACAAAAGTGAACTTACTTTTATTTATATAAGTACCTAGTCATGTGGATTGTTCCATTTTATCTATACAAAGCAATAGCGTAAAGGTTAAATGCACAGTCAGTTAAAATGCTCTTCAAAGTATTGTCTGTAATAAAAGAATACTTTGAAAATATCAAGCTGTGTAGCAATTCAGTAGCAGCCACATTATAAAATAATAAAAAAGACATTAAAGTATTGGCAATATATTTTTGTAAAATTATTTATATATTGACACAGGTGGAAGAAGGTTATTTTCAGTAAAAACTTTGCAAATTGACTATTGGCAGTGTCTGTGGCTTGCTTGTTGCTACTCCCAATTCTCCCTAAGTACTAGAAGATTATTTTTAACCAAACCTGGAGATTTTTTCCTGTCTTGGCATGTGACTCTTCCATAGTTCTTCAATAAAGATAAATGGGAGAATAAGATCTTCATGGAGTGTAGCAGAAAAAAAATAAATAAATATAATGTCGCATTTCCTGTCATACAAGAAGCTACGTTGTTCCCATTATAATTGAATGCCCATGATTTGCCAGCATGACATATCTCTATGGTGGCTCGTGCATCTGTAAGGTCTCCTCCTGTAAATGAGGTGGGTGTTGGAGGGTTAGTTATACTTAGCGTGAATTGCTGCTATAATTTTCAAGGCTAAGGGGAAGTTATGGTAATTACCAGCCTTGACTACTGAATCAGAGAAACTGTTTCCCCAGTGGACTTACATGTTGACTGGTTTTTTTCCTTCCCCCTCCCTTGTAGCTTTGAAGAAACAGTGGGATACTTTGGGATAAAGCCAAAGCCTGGTGAGAAGGAGATCACACCAAACTATGTTTTCATGGTGTGGTATGAATTCTGCAGTGACTTCAAGACCATTTGGAAACGAGAGAGTAAAACCATTTCCAAGGAAAGGTAAGGTTCTAATAAAGTCATTAATACCATTTTAGATGTCTGGGAAACTGCTGCTTCTCAAACCCAACAAATTATACTCCTATATTTCACAGGCGTCATTGTTTTCTTTCAGATCTAATGGACATCAAGGAAAGATTATTCCCTCAGGGTGCGTAGGAAAATTCACCAAAGGCATGCTGTCCCCACAAAAAGATAAACACATATAATCTGATAAATTACACTTTTGTAACCCCTTCCAATTACTAGCTAGTAAAATGAAAGGGGAGCTGTGCTAATTTATAACAGATTGCTTCTCTGTGCATTTTCATGTTGAACTAGCCTAAATGAGGCGATATTGCTGTCGCAGACAGTACAGACAAATAAAAGTGAATGCTTTTCCAGTTAATATACTGCACTTGCATCAAAGGGAAGCCCCAGAGATTCAGGCCACACTTAGCATAGTGTCGAAGCCCCACACTGAATTTACAGCACTACTTCTGACTTTTGGTGTCCTGCTGAGGACATCAAACTACTTGCCGTTAGATCTCACAACAGTCTCCTGATTTTATTAGTTAGAGTAAAAGAACCCAAAAACCTAAAACCCTCAATTATTTTCTTGATTTTCTTAAAGAAGCTTAAAATCTTTTACAGAAAAAAACAATTCTACTACACACTCACCATGCTCTTTTCTTGATTTTCCTAAGAAGCTTAAAATCTTTCACACAAAAAAAGCAATTCTGCTACAAACTCATCATGCTCACCATATCACAATTCATTTGAAACGACCTAGAGTGGTAACGTAGTCATACTTTGGAAAAGAATGGAGCAATTAATTTCAGGAAGAAATTTAAATTCAGGTGCTTATTCCAGATTGACAGAAATTTAGATAAAAATGTCTTTAAAAGTATCAGCAAAAGTAATACACTCATTTACACTTAGATTTTCCATTTCGCTCCAAATCAGAGGGGCTTTTAGATTCATGTGAAGTAGATTTTTTGAAGGACTAGATGTAGAAATTAGGGATTCCCAGTTATCAACCTTATCAACATTGTTTTATAAATCTCACAGTTATAAACACTTGAACGTTGTAGCTTTTTGTATAATTTATTATTAGATTGATTTTAGAAACTACCAGCTGCAAATATTTGCAAAGAATCTTTTATTTACTTGTATCTAAATCAATATACAAATTTTGTTTACATGTTAAAAACTGTGTAAGCTAAGCAGTCCCAAGCACATTGCATGATAAAGATGGCCATGATAAAGATCATCTATGGGATATGTTTTCTGCTGAATCACGACTTATTTTTATTCCAAAAGGAGTTAGGGGGAATAGAAATTTAACTGCCTAAGAAAAAAAAAAAATCCAGACCATACATTCTTTCCTTTTTACACAGTTAGCACGTTGCTAATGGTACACAATGATCCCTTCAAATAAATCGATTTAAAATGCCCTGTGTTTTAACAGCACATAACTTCTTAACTTTCTTAATACAATAATCAAGAAATCTTTGTAAGTAGACTGCTATATTCTGTGCTTTCATACTTACCTGAGGTGAGAACTTCTTGTTGTTTAATAGTGATATCAATAAAATCTACAAATAAAAACACAGCACAAATATGTCATCAGCTACTCTGATGGATACCTTTATTCCTATTCAATGTAAAACAATACCAGTAGAATGTAGAGCACTTGTTACTGTAATACTTAAAAGTGCTGACACTTTCTGGATCGTATAGACTGTTTTTCAGAGCTCACTTCAAGTTAATTACAAGGTTGCATTAGTCTCAAAAGAACAATTTATTGTCCTTTACATTCAAAATTTGGGTGATTCATCAAGACAATGAGCTGTTAAAATGAGGAGCCTTGTGTAATAAGTAAATTAGAAGGACAGAAGGGCTGTTTTGTAATGTGCTACTGAAAAGAAGAACATCATTAAATCAGTAGATTAGAATGATGGAAAAGTTTTTTCATCACCTGAAAATGTCTTGTAAAGTCATGACCATTTAAGGGTTCTGTTTCACAAAGTATGAAACTAACAGTTGATGAACTGCTGTCCAAAAAAGTTTGAAAGCAAGCTAAGAGCCGTTGTGCACATTGGTAACTAAAAACCTTAGAATGACAGGAATGGACAGCTGTCTTCCTTAACTGGCTAATTAATTGGATGCACTATTTGCTGTGCATTTTTAATGACTGCAATTTAATTAAAAAAAAAAAAAAGCACTATTTATCATGAACCCTTATTTTGTTTTGAAGGAAATTTTAAAGAGGAAGAATTGTCAATGTAAGTCAGTAATTTCAAGCTTAGGTTCTAAAGCTGAGGCATTGATACTGTTATGTGAACATGTTTCCAATTGGATTACCCTTCAGATTTCAGTAGTTGCAGAAACTCAGTGTCAAATGTGTATTAATTAACTAGTCATATATGTAAATCTAAAAATTGATTTAATTGTTTACATTCATGTATTAATGTTAATAGTGGATTACAATTTGTCTCTCGAGAAATATGACACATAAAATTAAAAATTTAATTGTAATATACAGAACTATCATTATTCAAAGGTATAACTAAAAATGTATTAGGTTAAACTTACTAGTAGTAGAAGTAGGTCAAAAGATCTATGATTCCAGAATTTAAATTTTTTACTCCAAACTAACTACTTTGTGTTGTACAACAGACAACTTTAAAATCTCTGAATTTCAGGGAAAAAAGTGTGTTATCTTTAACTAAATGACAGCCTCAGCTGCAAAGAGCCTGTTTTGTCTAAAAGCTACTTGGCTCCCAAATGTAACACAACTGTGGAAATCTAATGAGATTTCTATGAGACTTTTTCTTAAAGTAAAGGAAGCACTTCAACAGAACTGCCCTGCATTTGACCTACCACGACACAGCTTTATAATTTAAAATGTGTATGCATTCAGGTACATCAACTGCTTTTATGTTTTCTTCTGTTTATAAAATTTTGAGGTGACAACTAAATTGAGGACTAAAAGAAAGGTTGGGTTTTTGGCAACAAAGCACTTAGAGCATGGCAGATTGCATATATTTCCACTGTCACTTCCTTTTCTTAGACTACTGCTTTTATTTGCAGTGGGCATGTCTGTGAATTCAGAAACAAAACAAATATGTATTTATAACAACTTAAATCCATTATACATATATATATGAATGCCTATCCATAAATCTATTAAAGCATTTAAGATCTGTTAAATTCTATTTTAAGAGGACATCCTAACCAAGACTGAAATAGGGAATAAATATAAATACAAAAGAAATACTAGTAGTTTGCAGTGAGAGTTTCATCACAAACTGTGATTATGTTTTGCAAAAGAAATGTGACAAAGATTATAATAATGTGTTTATGCCTGTTGCTCTTTAAATATTAAATAATTAAATAGGGAAAAAATTATTGCCCCTAATTTAACTCACTACTGACACTTGCAAACTTGCTACAATAGTTCCTGTGCTGGATTAAGTAATCTCTTTCAGATTGAACATACATACAAATTTTATAGGCCAGAATTCAGAAAACAAAAACAGAATCAAAGTTTGTCTTAATAGCTGGAGAAGATACAATCATTTTTAAATGAAAATAATGATATATTTCATCTTGAAAACAGGAACACTTTGCCACAAGATGTCACAGATGGCAAAAACTTGCATTGCTTCCAAATAATGACAATACAAAATCATGTTGGAAAAATCTATGAAGGATTTACACAGGAGAAGAGTTTACAGATGCAAAAGTATTCCCAGGATTATCACTGTAGGGTTTGGCTGACTTTGTATCTGTCAGTGGCCATCTCAGATGGACTGAGGTATATTTTTGTTCTGTAGCCTTTTTCTTCCAAAAAGCATAAAAATTGATTTTTGTTCCTTGTGACTACAGAGATAAAACTTCTCACTCACTTTGTGTAGATAAACCACTGTCAGTACATCCAGAAAAAAATAAAAACATATCAAACATATTGGCAGTTTGAGGTTTGATGACAAAATCCACTGACAACACACATTTTACTGAATTACTGATTTAGTTAGTTTATTCTAAATGCAATTTAAAGATTTGATCAGTAATGACCAAGTTCTTTCCAGAAGATTTAGGCCTGAAGGCTTGATAGGCAGTTGTATAGTAGAAGTAACAGAAGTGGGCCATGTTCAAACTTCATAGTCTGGTATAATGCTCCTAATTTAGACGTTAACCAAGTACTCTGTAAAATCATCTGCCAGGCCAGGTAATACAAAGGTTTCTGTCTTCCAAAATTTTGAGACTGAAATCTAACCTTTTATATTTCATGGGCTAACTGTTTTCAGGAAGCAGTGCTTTGACTTGAGGTTTAGTTTATGGGCTGCATACAGAAATCACTGTAGGACTGAGAGCAGAAAGGCATTTAACACATGAAAGGAATTTGAGCTCTGGGAATATTTCGTAGTCTCTCAAGGGAAGTCACTGTTCAGCTGTGTTAAGGATTAGGACTGGGTATGCAACTTGGCTCTAGATTGAACAGTTGATGTTGACTACTGCTCTTGTTCACCTCCACCCATATCTGAATTTACATTTGCCCAACATTTCCTTATGCCAAAACAGTCTTATGGGAGAAGTTTGAATTTCTGGTCATGGGAAGCTCAGGTGGCACAGAACTGTCATTCCAAGCAACTTCATAACCCACAGCTATCCACATAACCCACCAGCTGCATGAAAGGAGCTGTAGAAGCGGAAAGAATGGATTATTCCAGAACATTGAGAAACTGAGAGAGACTCAGATAATTTGGTCTCTGTTGTTGCACAATAGCAGAGTCAGAACATGAGTACACAAGTAGCAATTGGTTTGTTTACAAGGGATTCTAGTTTTCCTGACTGGGAGCTTTAGAGCGTGGACCATGCCAGTTCATGCTGGCACATTCTGTCTACTTGAGTGGGAAGCAGGGGTGAAAATGATAATCAGTTTATCTGGCTAGTCCCTGGCTTGATACTGTCTTTTGCTTTAAGGAAAAAAAGTATTTTCCTGAGCTTCAAAAGAAAACTTGTAATAAATACAGGCTTATGTTTAGATTTAGTTTCTGCATCCCTAGGTACAAAATAAAAATATTTTTGAATAAAAATAATGTATTTATTTTTCACTAATAATTTCTACTTTAAGAGGTATGATTTGCATCCAGTTTACAGGGGAAGACAATACCTGTCACATAAATGCAGGAAAAAGCCAATTACATTCCCACTGATTATAGTTAGGATACATAGGCAGTATTGGAATCATGGTTCTCCTATTTAAAAATACATTGTTTTGATTTTTATTCAATATTTTTTCCATATTTTGTGCTAATGTGCAGTACCGCTCAGTTTGACACCATAACTTCTTTATCCATTAAGGCGTATTGACCTCTTTTGATCACAATTGAAGGAGAATAACTTCTATTTTGAACACATCCATGTTGCAGCTCATCAGATTTGAAGATTTAACTGACCTGCATTCCATAATGTTTCAGCCTCATGTGATTGCTTGCCAAGTTAGCACATAGGTCAGGTTGGGAGGGACCACAGTGGGCCATCTGGTCCAACTTCCCTGCTCACGCAGAGTCATCCTGGAGCACGTGGCACAGGAGTGTGTCCAGATGACACAATCTTGACTGTAGTGAGAGAGACTCCACAGCTTCTCTGGACAATATGTTCCAGTGTGCAGTAACCCTTGTCTCTTGTATTATGAGTCACCTACATCCTTTGTGGTCTCTTTGTCCTCTCCAATGCTCTCTGTCCAAAACTGCCCTTGTTATTATGAGCTGTAAATTGTGGCACTCCATCTAAGGGCTTGACTCTGTTTCAGCACCCTCATTGTAAAAAGCTTCTTCCTTATACCTAATCTAAATTGACCTTTTATTTTAAAACCATTGCCCCTTTTCCTTTTGCAACAGGCCCTGCTTAAAGTTTGTCCCCATCTTTCTTATAAGCCCCCTATAAGTATTGGAAGGGCACAATAAGATCTCTTTGGAGCCTTCTCTTCTCCAGGCTGAACAACCCCAGCTCTCTCAGCCTTTCCTCACAGAAGAGATGTTTCAGCCCTCTGATCATTTTTGTAGTCCTCCCTGGGATCTGCTCCAATGGGTTCATGTCTTTCCGTTGCCAAGGACTCCAGAGCTGGACATGAGTAAAAAAACAGTGTGGGTGTTTGTAAGCTTTGTTTGAATGTTGTCACAGTTTTAATGGACAATATGTGTTCGCATTTAGGATTTCTTAAATGAAAATAAGTCATTTTAAAAATTTAACTTCTACTGTTAGCCACTGTTACGATTTTGAACTTGATAGTTTTCATGCTATTTAATTTTTCTCATTTCAGGTATAGTGCTTCCAAACGCACTATCCAGTTCTAGTATCCTATCCATGTTTAACAAATAATTATTTTTATTTATAAGGCACCTTTACAGTATAAGTGCTTCACTAATGTAATTACTGAGCTAACAGCTTTCCTAAAATTTAGCCATTGGATTTTTAAAATATCCAAATAATTACATTCCTTTTAAATTATGCAGTACGATTCTGATAGTGTCTGCTAATCTTATCAGTCATATGTTAGTGAAGTGTTGGCTTTTTTCCCTGGAGGAATCAAATTGTAATACAAAATTAGTCTGTCATTTTTATGAGCCAAATGTTACATAATTCAAATCATGTTGGTAAGTTGGTTTATTTTTATTTTATATTCCAGACTAACCATTCTATTTTTAAAAATTCGGGTTTTCTAGAAATGGTGCAAATGCGGCATAAGATACACAGAGCTAGGCCTGAACCAGTGAGAGGCGTAATTTTCTTTTTAAGTGTTAAAGTTTGTTATCCCTGTATTTCTCCCTTCGGCTGAAAATGTGGACTCCAGACATTTAAAAACTATTTGAAAACACTTCTAGGACAAAGAGAATATGTTCAAATAGAGAAGATGCTCAAAATAGGGAAGACTTTAGAAGTTGATCACTTGATTCTGCTGAACCTGAAGACTGTCTTGAAATATATCATCATTTGCATGATTCTTGTAGTTGTGAGGAATAGCATGCTGTCAAGTGGGTGCTGTCATCCATCATTAAGAAGTAAACTGTGCTGATTAACAAAATTATAGAATGATGGAATGGTGTGTTTTCACTTAGTTGTTTACATGTAGAAACAGGGAACACTAATTAAGTTCTAAAAATGCGTCAGCTGTATTTAAATAAAGTACAGAATAATAATTTCATATGTATGTATTTAAGGGTGTAGTTACAGCTTAAATCAATGCTGTAGCTAAACAGTGTTGAAAATAAGTTTTCTTGAAAGTAGTGTAACTGTTGCCTCCTCTTCTTAAGCACTGGAAAGTGAGACAACACCAGTAACTCTCCAGTAGATGCTTCTGAAATACATAGAGAAGACATTTTTCTTTGCAACACTGATAACATTTGTAACATTGATAAAGCAGTAATGAACTTCTGAATGTGTTCTGTATTTTAGAGAAGAATCTAGCTTGCTGCTAGTGTTACTCATCAGTAATTGCAGCTATAATCCTTTTGCAGCACTTTCATTTTTGCTTTTCTTCCAAAATTCCTCAAAAATTGAGTGTGTCAAAAGTGGTTTGAACTGGACCATGGTATTTTAAATACTTTTTGACTTGTCATAGCAATTATTTCTACCAGTGGAAAAAGTTAAATAGGAGAAGAAAGTAGAATTTTTCAGTTCAAGAGTGCCAAGAAATGTGTTGCTTCTAGTAAAAGACTGATTTGGTGTACATTACTGAAAATTGGTTTACTGACTTCTTGCTTGTAAAAATTCACTCCTAACTTCTTTCTCTCTGAATTTTGCATATAGAATTATAAAGCAGGTGTATGTTGCGTCAGTATTATAAAGACACATTGCGCTGGGCAGATCCTGCATTAGGAGTGCCAAGAATTTTCTTTCCTTTTTATCATTGTTGAACACATCATTTCCCATGTACTTTCTAGTCTGTACAAGGAGAGCCAAGTCCCTTTTTCTTTAATTCTCTGTTTCTCCTTTTCCTCCTGATTTAACTTCTCATTGGATTCTTCTTATTGAATCCCCACAGAAAGAAGGATTCTGTATGCAAGACCCTGAGAGCAAAAGGCAAGAAGCAGAGGAATCAGATCTGTGTTCTTTCCCCTTATCTCTATAGTACTTTCAGTAGACTAGTCTGTAGCTGTACACAAGACAGCTTTAACTACCCTGAGACAAGGACCCCTTGTGCCTCCTATTGCCACATCAGTGAGGCTGGTCAATCAATTCCATGTAAAGCAACATGGAAAACATTAACGAAAAAGTGGCAGAAGCTTTCATTTCAAGGTTTTCAGAGGAAATATAATGTGTAGCCTGGAAAATTACCTGCTAAAATAGCATATTCTGTATATATAACAGATTGAGCCAGCTAGCTCTTGTTTTTTTTCAGAGGAGCATCTTTTTGCCTTGATACTGCAGCTTTTCTGGTGGAAAAGATACTCCATGAAATCCAGATCCTGCAAGAACAGAGAAATCATTTTCCTGGTGACATTTTCAGTGAGCAATACAGACAGGCTGTCCTTTTGCTTTTGATTTTCTCCATTTGAAAATGTACTTTGATCTACTTTTGGTTCTTTATTAAGTGCTTCTGAATAGAAATAGCAGTTTGTTGGGCTAATATGCCTAAAAAAAAGTTACTGGTGAGGTTTCTTACAGATAAAGTATATACCAAGCAGAGCCAGAAACCTTTCATTTTATTGAACCTAATGAACCTAATGGTATCTTCTCTGTGTTTCAGAATTAAAGTGGCCCAGCAATCAGTGAGCAAGTTAACTGCAGAGAAGAAAGTTGAAACGAAGAAAATCAACCCTACAGCTAGCCTGGTATGATCTGGTTTTCAGTCTGACATTCCAAAGGGGCTTTGTCACACTAATGTCATTCAGAATGATGACCGGTTTCTACTGTTGTTGAGGAGTGTAGCATTCTTTGTTTGAATGTAGCAGAGTGACTTTCTTCCCAAGGAGTAATGTTAAAGCTTATGCCCTATGGTAGACCAACAGTTATGTTTAAAATTTAGTTGAATTGTGCCTAAACCCCAAGACAATGGCCCTGCTATCTTAGATAACAAAAGGAGCTGCTTTTGTGGTTCCTTCTTCCCTTCCACTGTAGTCTTTTGTGTTTTCTTCCGTGCCTCATAGTGCATTGAAGCTCAGTGTACATATTTGTCCAATGGCCGTGTCTGTTTTTTTCAAAACCTTAAAAATCTTGTTTGCTCTGTCAAATAGTGTTAGAAAGGATTAAATCCCCATTTTATTCCTTGCTGTACACCAGTGTTTTTGAAACAACACGAGGTCTGATAATTTGCATTGTATATAAAGCCTTTTTTGTCTGTGTGCAAGGCACATACGTTAGACCAGCATTTCTCAAACTCTAGAAAGCAAGAAACTAAGGGAAGGAAATATACATGAAGGAATGAGTATATTATTTCCATTCCCAGCAGAGCTTATCAGTTGCAGATCAGGTGGTAGAGATATGAAAGACTACACTTGCCTGGGAAGAGGTCATTGAGCAAGATAATCTAGCTAATGCTAAATTAGAGCCTTTATGTCAGTAGAAACCATTCCAGACCCAAGAAGGCATTAGAATCACATGAATTTGATCTGGTTTTCTCTAGCTGCACTGCTCTTCACAGATGTGTATTTTTAAAGGTACACGGTATTTAGCAAGTATGTAGCTAAAGCAAGCTCAGCTTTTCCACAGTAATTAATGAACTGGTTCTGAGCTTTCTTTGAGTGCTCCAAGCATTATTCAATTAAAGAAACCTACAACTGTGAATTGTTTAGTATTTCTTCATCTTCTAGACCAAATATTCATGGCAACTTGAGAGGAGATGGAAAAATGTAGATAACAATGATCATAAAACGTTTTTTTCTTTAACAGAAAGAAAGACTACGTCAGAAGGAAGCCAGTGTGACTGCTAACTGAAAGAAAAATAATGTTTTGATGGAGTGATTTCATACCTTGCATGAAGCTTTACTACACCCATGGCCCAGGGAGCACCTTATGTTAGATACCAAATTCTGCTTTGCTGATCTGTTCCAAGACAATCCATTAAATACTTCTGAGTTCCTTCAGCGGGGTTTGTATGTTCAATGGAGGGAATTCTAAGAAGGGTTTTACATGGGAAGTCAAAATTACTTTCTGTAACTCTTCCTTGCATTGCTTAAAATGCATCTTTTGGTTAATGGTTATTTTAAATACTCTGTGCATAATGCATTAATATGGAAGAGCTAAAATGAGCATTTGGGATGCTGAGTTAAGTAATGCCTAACAACCTGTAGGTTATTTACAGGGCTTTGTGTAGTTGAGAGCAAATATGCCATTCAGTCCACAAAAGACTTCATGCTTTTTGTTACTTCATCAGTAACTGAGGTAAAATTGACTGATTCTAAATAATTTTACAGTGTCTAAGTATTGGATGCATCTTTCTAAAACTATTAAATGTAATTATAGATTTATGCTGTATTTTACTATAGATATTTTTATAGAAGCTTCAGCTTATGCCATACATTGAAATGGAAACATATTTTGCACATAAAAATAAATAGCTTCAAATTCTTTAGTTTTATGATTGATGGCATAACTGATTCATTATTTTTGTGGTTTTAAGCTAACATTTCCCAAATTTTGAGCTTCAAAGAAAAAATTATAAAATGTATCTTTTTATTTCAGTATATATTGAAAATATCAATTCCATAAAGTGATGAGTTTATTAGTCATTATTCATTAAGATACAATAATGTCTCCATGATGTTACGCATTTACCATTAAATATGACTTCGAATTCCATTAAAAGCTTTCTTTTAAACAGCAAATATCCCACTCTAAAATACATTACGCAGCCTGCTCTAGTCCCCCATGTTTGTATGAAGAATGTGTCCTGCATACTTATATATTCATATATATATATATGTATGTATATATATATGTATGTGTATATATATATATATATACACACACACACACACACTAAGTAAAACTTGAGAAAGAAATAACAGGGTCTTGCTGTCCTCCTGTAACATTTTAACTACTGCCCATAAAGGAGCAGAGCCTGAAAATAACCCTACTGAATATCCACTGTTACTTGAAGATTTTTATTGCATTTTAAGGATTTGGATTCTTAGGAGGAGAAGTCTTGAAGCAGAAGTTAATTTAAGGTAAAAGAGAAAAGTGATTCTGCTTACTGTCCACAAGAGAGAAACTGACTTTATGATAATGGTGTATCAAGTCATTACAGAGAGAAATTAGATGAAGCAAAATGGTGCAAAAGGCTAGTAGGGGAAAGGCATTAGTCCTTTGCTTTGAAACTGGAAAGAATACAGAGACAGACATCAGTTATTATACAGTAAACTCAATAGAGAGACTGTGGTGAAACCTAAGGCAAAATCATCCCTACAAGTGTACATTTATATTTGGGAAAATAGCAGCTGTGGAGAGCCCATTCATAAACTAATTTAGGATTTCACTGCAGGTTTCTTAAATTAGTCTCTCTTATTCCTGCATAAATAAAAACAAACAGCTCAAGATTCTCTTGTATGTTCAGGAGTTTCTACCTGCTACAGATATAGTCAAGATGTGTAAGCATAATTCTTGTGAAAGCAGTCGATAATATAGCAGAAAAAATAATCTGATTCGCAGTTTGATTTCTCCCATTGCAGAGAAAAAAAAATCCAAATATTTAAGTTTTCTGTCTTCCACTAAATAGGTGAAATACATTTCTTTCCAATACTATTAGTGATAAACCAGAGGAGCAATAATGCCTATAAAAGCCAAAGAACAATAGCAAGCAAGGCAATTATGATGAGTGTTTGAGCAAACAAGTGTTGATTTTTGGTAAAGTTTTCTATCTGTCACGAAGATAGTGTATATTGCCATTTGACTTGATTGAGAGTTTTTCAGTGAAATATTTTACTTGAAATACTATTCAGTAAGAGCAGCACTGTTTGTGAAAAAGGATGGCATTGCAAATTCCCATTAGAAGTATGTTGTGGAAAAAACATTTAAAATCATTGAAATATCCTGTTTCAAAATTTCTAAATGTGAATTTTCACTTTTCAGTTCAAATTGACTCTTCATTTTGAAATGTTGAAAAATGTATATAAAAAGGGATTAAAATTAAAATAATTTATTTAAAGCATTCCTTGATCAGATTTATAATTATTTTTTCAGATTATCAATTTGCCACGGTTTTGAGAATTAAGGCTTTCAGAAGACTCAAAAACTTACATAGCACAGAAACCTTGTTTCTTCCTAATTTTCAATTGTATTGATTTTACTCTCAAGTTACAGTTTCTGATTCCATTTTCACCCATGGCTTAAATCCTCTACTACTAATTAAACTATTTTTAAATGAAAAGAAGAATTCACCTGGACTATTTGATTCATTCTCTTAATCAAGACTTTAAGACTCTTGGATGGGATTCATTAGCTATATATCACATTTAGACCCTTGGTGATACCCCCAAGTGTCTTCAGACAGTGATTGAGGTCACCATGGTAAACCTGCTGGCTTTAACTAAAATGATGTGTTGGAGAGGGGATATTTACAGATGAAATATTTAGACACTTCAGGCATAAAAAATAGGCATAAACCAGCATTCATCTTGGAGCCACCAAGTGTCACCAAACATTATGTTTTAAGCTTTAAGTTTTAGTTTGATGCCTCACTTCATCCTGAGCTTCCTAGTTTGTAGGGAAGGATAAAAGAAAGAAAATACAAATATGGAATGGAACAGAAGTCTCTGATACATGTCTACATTGCTGTCAAGGAAGTAAAAGTAAAGAGTGGACTCAGTTAAGCCAAGCAGCAATAGCTAGACAGGTACTGTTTTCTGGTCTGTGCAACTTGAAATACCTCAACACTTCAAAGAAGGCAATTCTGTGACCATGAAGTAGATGCGACTTAAGAGGGGGAATTTTCTGTTTTGTTTTGGTTTGTTTTCATCTCTTCTGTTACTGCCAAGCTTCTCAAAGTCTGTAAAGCAAAGCACTATTAAAACCCATGTTACTTATTAGGTGCTTATTACCCACAAAAATTACATACATTATTGATTTATAAATCAAATTATTAGGAAGAATTCCATCTAGATGGGTAGATAATAACTTGTGAAGTGCTTTTTACATTATTTAAAACATTTCCACTTGCTGATTTTAAAATGGAGGACCTTGTAGTGTCTTTGAGATCTGCCAATGTATGTTATATTTTCGTTATGTTTTTACTAAACTATGAAAACTATGCAGCTGTTTTGCCATGACTAACCCATGCAAATGTTTTAGCTTGTGTTTTATCATAAAGTTGTAAATTTATAGATTCAATATTATACTTTTGTATTTAACTTAGAATTTTTTGCATCAAAACAGAAACTGTGATCTTCAGTTTCTGTGTATATAGAAGATTTAAATAGAATGGGTGGAATATTCAGTAAGCAGAGAGAAAAATGATTGAGCATCCTAAGCACTTCTAGGAAGGATAAATTTTTGTAAGATTTCAACCTTTCTGAGTTGCTGAGGATATCTTCTCCAACCAGATATAAACAGCCAGGGTATCTCTGACCAGTCTATTGTTTTTTCTGCATGAAACATGGATGAAAAAATTTGTTTTCCCTGTGGTATAGAGGGTTCTTATTGCCCTTACTTTCCAGTAAATTGTTAGCAATTACTTTCTTAGATCTAAACATCTTTCCCAGCTGAATGTGGGGCACTGAAAGACTGTGTATTACCTATTTAGTAGTACTATTTCTTCATTGCTTCAAGTCAGTGTCTTAAAAATGGATGCCTTAATTTTCTGTAGGTGTGGAATTTCAGAAACACCCATACAAGTTAGAAATATTCACCTCCTTAATCTGTGTTTAGGCACCCATCAAAGCATGCAATTTCAGAAAATCATTATCGCTCGCTCCGGGTGCCTGCTTAAGGCCGCTCAGCGATATTCTGGGAGTGACCCTGGTTTGCCGGGGGCTGCAGCTTGCAGCTTCCCCAGACACAGGGCATCGTCCGGCAGCTCGTTAGTGCTGCCTCCTTTGTGATAGAGAGAGCCCCGGGCTGATGGTGCAGGCGCAGGCAGAGACAAAGACCCGAGGGAAGGGCCCTGGAGTGCTTTCCAGCTCTTTATTTCCCGGGAGAAGCAGCAGGGAAGGTAGGAGAGGGTCCAGGGTCCAGGAGAGGCGGCGCAGGGGTCCGGGAGAGCTGAAGGTTCAGCTACCACGGGCGAGGTTTTAGGGACAGCGGGGGATTTATGGGGATACAAGCAGGTGAAAAGTAACCAATGGGGTGCAAGGATTGACATATAACCAATAGGGAACCAAACTGTTATGAAATTTCCAGAACATAATGTAGTGACCAACCGAAATATGTAAATGAAGGTACAAGTGGCGCTGGGGGTGAACCAAAAACTCTCCCTGAGCAGGGGGAATGCCTCAGACTGTGGCAACCTCAGGCTGTGCCCACCAGTCTTGAGCCTGTGGGGCTGTGGCTTTTGCCACATACACCGCCACAAATCATGTCCACCTAGGTTTTGCTTATTCTTTGCCTTGTCTCAGTCTTGATCAGTATTGCTATGGATCTCACTTTCTTTTATTCTTTTTTTTTTTTCTTTAGCACTTTTGGAATTTATGCCAGTTAGAGAATTTCAGCATTTAAAGTCTGGAGAGTTCTCTTCATCATTCTTTGTTTGAAAATAAGCCTATGTATTTGCACATAAATGTAAAGAAAATTTAAAAAGAAAGCTAACTTGGTTATAGTCAATAAGTTGCTTCAAAGAGAGAAAAATACCAGGAATTACATATTTCCTTGAGCCAGAAGCAAGGAAAAATATAACAGAACAGTATAAAAATTAAAATCAGATAAATTAAAATTAGCAATTAATTCAGCACTGAGGCTGGTTAACCACTGGAAGAAGTTAGCAAAGATAGTTGTGGTTTATCCTTTTTCTGATGTTTCCAAATCAGGATGGAACATTTTTCTGAAAGGCCTATTGGATTCAGTGCAAATGTAGCCATCCATTGATTCAACTGTTCCAATAGTTCCTCTAGACAGAAAAGTGTAGCAATAAGTATGTAAAAGACTTAATAAAATATTTTTCTTATCTGTAATGAAATATTCTTATCTAAGCTGAAAGAGCTTTTTGTTGTAATTTTGAAATTAAAATACTACAAATAGCGTGGTTTGAAACAGCATAATGCAGGAAGCCACTGCCAAATTATAGATATATTTGAAGTGATTAATTAATGAACATTTGTTGGGTGCATGGTATTTACAAGGTAGCAAAATTATATGCTCTGAAATTCAACACTGTTTTGGAGATTCCCGAACTAGGTCTGAGAAAACTGGCATTTTGGATTGCACTGTGAAAAATCCCAGAATCACTGAAACTCTTGTTCCTTAGTAGTTGTTAAAGGTTTGAGTATATGCAAGAGACTTTACATTGAGTATAGCTAATATGGTGCCAGATTTAAATAAGTATCTCTCCTTTTAGTGAATTATTTGGTATATGGTATTATAAATTATTAATTTTTATAATTATTAATAAGAATTATTATATTAATTATTTGATAATGATATAGGTTAATATCATTATCAAATATTTCCATTGCTCAGTAGGGTTTAAACCATAAGAATTTTATGCAACTATTTTAGAGATCTAAAGTTCAGAAGTTGTGCAAGCAAAATGGTAGAACTCTTCAAAAATACTTGGGTTTGCAAGTTTTTTTCAAACTGCCTGCAAGACCTTTTCTTGTGTGTGTTTTTTTAACAATTTTCTCAATTAAAAAATAACAATATTACTAAAATGGATGCTTTTTCCACTTGTTGAAAATTTAGTACACCTAAACTGTACCATTTTAGGAAATTTAGCAAGCTTCAACTGGCTTTAAATTATTTTGATTTGATACCTCATAGAATTCAAGCTTTTAAATTAGGACCCATGTGTAAAATTTAAGCACTGGCTATAAGAGAATATATATATTTCAAGAAACAATTAAGTAAAAATGCTGAACTGATAAATAGCTGAGACAGAGTGATCCACCTTACTGGTAGGACGTTATCAAGTGACATAAGCTTCTGCCTAATGTGGAACAGCATTTCATTTCCTGTGTTTTCTTTCTGACGGGTGTCATCTTTCTGATGGGTGTCATCTTAGACTAAATTAAAGGCTGCACTTGTTTTTTTTCATTAGATATTTCTGGTTAATTTCATTTCATACTTTTTCACCTCAATTTCACCTTCAAGAAGCTAATATTGAGTTAATAAGACTTTTTATAAAGGCTGATAGTGCTAATATATGCATGTAGTTGTACTTATGTATGTATTCCTCTCCCACACAAAAATATCCATAGAGAACATTATAGGGTTGTGGGACTGGATAAAATCTCTTTCAGAATCCTGTTAAGGAAACTGTAGTGAACTATCCCAGTATGGGACATGGATTTCTTTTCTGTGGTAGGATCCGCCTCAAAAGGTTTTGAAGTTCTGGATGCTTTTGAAGCATGAAGAATAAGGCTGTTGGCATAGCATCTTTGCTTTAGCCATCAGTTCCTAACAGTACACTTCTCGGGAGTTACACTGCAGTTGAATTCCCTGAGCAGAGATTGTCCCAGGGACTCTTGGAAGGGAGACTGGAAATTAATGTCAGTGGAAGACTTTCAAAAGGGAAAGAGATCATATAGCTATATTTCCAGATTAAGGTAAAAGCTAACAGACTTCCAAAATAGCAGAAGTTTTGTAGAGTTGTATGTATCTACTCATTAGGTTCTACGGATTTCAGAAATGCTGCATTCATGGATGTGAACATCATTCTGTGCCTGTTACTGATCATATGATTATTTGACATTAACAAAATCGCTTATATATTCTTAGTCTTTTATTGTGTTGTGACCAGTAAAATATTGACTACAAAAACTGTTGAAAGAGAGATGCATCATCAGAGTCCTGACAGACAGCTGTGTTTCAGGTTTCCCTGTGTTGTCCTGGCAGGAACATTCGTGTTTTCCTAGACATAAGGCTGTTGAACTGCCATGACATCTGCCTTCTCACCCTCTCTTAATCCTAAACTAGTACTTGTATCATAGGGACAGATGATGGGGCCAGATTCTATCATCACTGATAACTACAGTCTTCACTGCAATTAGAAGTTAACTGGGGCACAAAACAATACTAATGAGGTCAGACAGGATGGTTTTATAATAGACATTGAACTGTAATGGTTTTGGTAGATTCATGTACTATATTGTTACTGACACATGGCATTCTTACTATAGTTGAAGCTCAAGTGATTTTAGAAAGAGGACCTGTAATACCTGTACACTGGTTGATAATATTCCTTTAATTTTTTTTTTTAGTCTTCCACAAGATGATTTTGTCAATCTCTGAATTGAGTACTTCAAAACATACATTTTCTCTCTGACTTCTCCCAGAGAGACCAAGCTTGTAGTTCAGTACTTTAACTTTCTCATTTGGCATGCTGTAAATACATTCCATTGTCATTGAACAAATGCTCATCCTGAGCAACTATCCACAAATATGTTATCATAGAAACTGCAGAAACTGGGTAGCAATCTAAGGCTATAGTACTATTTCCTACAGCTTGGAGCATCAATAGTCAGCAAAGGAACATAGATATTTTATAGCACCTGATACTTCTTAGTTGTAAAGTAGTTTTAGGGGTGTATTGCAATTAGTATCTAATCACTATAAACTGGATAAAAGCCATGTTTTTTATAAATCTTTTTTTCTATCTATTAGGATGATTTTTTGTGGTGTGGGTATCTTCTAGATTTTACGTGGAAGGATACCATTTTGTAGTGAATCAAAACAGAACAAGCTCACAGTTCTGTTCCAGACTTCCTTCATATCTGACAGGAAGATGAATAAATAAAACTGATTTCCTTCCACATAAAAACAATACTTTTTTCTCAGTGTTCTTTATTCCTTTATTTATGTTACAGTCTGTTGTGTTTTAGAAGGACTGTAAAGACATTAGGAGATTCAACTATGAAGCTCTTTCCTTGAAGGTTCCCTGTAATGCTCAAATTCAGCAAACTAGCATGAGGAACTCCTCCCCTATCACCATTTTCCTCACCAATTCATGTAATTCCTCACTCTTCTTCTTTTACTAAAAGTAAAGTCACATGGTTGCCAAACTGGTTTCTAAATGTCTATGAAAAAAATCACCTACTGGGTCAGAAGAGGTCAATTAACCTCCAAACCAAGATAAAGACCTCTATGGCTTTACTGCACACAAGCTGAACCTTTGTAATTCACCGAAGCTGAACACAGCAGTGTTTCAAAGTAGACAGTCAATACATTCTGTAACAGCATTTTACATGCAGAAAGCCCATCTCTCCAAGTCGGAGACAGAACTTGTGCATTTAGTCACATAATCAACTTCTGCTGGATGGAAGACCAGATGTGTGATATGGGAGACGTGTCTGAGTGTCTTGACATTACGTTTTATACATATTTTCCATTACTTATGCAGGGGCTGAGTGAAGAGACTCAGAAACATACCTAGAATGAAAAACATTACAATCAACAAAAGTATAAACCTCACTATGTCTTCGTTGTGGATTTTCTTTTGAAGAAGTCCATCGTCACGTAACTTCCTATGGAAGTGTTCAGTTTGGGTTTTTTTGAAGTGTTCTGTTTGGGCTTTGTTTAATTAAAATATGGTATTATATCAGATAATCAAACCAGCTTGTCTAGGACAAGCTTCTAAGGGGGCCTGAGTGCTAGTCTAGTCAATTGAAATAATCTGTGTGCATGCTCATCAGGCATGTAGCCTGAACAACATGCTTTCATCTCCATATAGCTCAGAAAAGGGAGAGACTTGAGAGGGAAATTTAACAGATTTTTTGGTGTCAAGTTCAGAAAAGTTATGTCAAATTAAATGTGCTTGTCATATTGCATTGGTTTTGAAATACCAATTATACCTTTTGCAAAAGAAGACTCATGCTCTGTGTCAGATGACACTGGATAAGGACTTTTCACAAAGATTTGATAAATGCACCATTTCTTGTAGGTGCTTTCATCAAAGCTGTGAATGCCCAGTTGATTACTGACTATATGTTGCCTAGGAATAGCAGAATTATATTTTTTAAAAATACATATGTATAATGACACTATTTTTGGGGAGGGGGAGCAGGAATCACCCTTGCGATCAGAAGTTGCCCCTGCCATTGTTCTTAGGGATTGCTCTCTGTACTAAAAGCTTTGCCATACTCAGAAATTACAGGAAGCAAAAATGGAGGAATAATATGTGAGAAAGACTTGACCATTGGAAAATGTTTTTAGTAGAATTACAGTATTATTTTGAACCTTCATTTAGGTACTTTGTTTTTTTTTCCTTTCCAGTCATTTTGAGTTGAATGTTTGCACTGTTGAACATTATTATTGTTGGTACTCTTGCCTCTCTTCTCTCCATATGACTCAAAATCATCAAAAGAGGGGCCTCTCTGTCTGGTTAACTTCTTGAAGATGTAGCAAAATGGTAAATTCTCTTGCAATGCTATTAGCGTTCTGTGTGTTCCTAGCATGTTTCACAGACATAACAGCATTTAGGTCTCTCATGTCCATATGGGATCTGCTTTAATAAAGTCATAGCTTTGCTTGAATGTTCACACATACACTCAGCAATTATGTATTTGCTGTCCTTTGAATTGAAATCAACTTTGCATTCATCATCCTACAATATGTAAAGCAAATATAACGGAATATTTATATGGTTTAGGGTTTTTTGGTTTTCAGGAATTAAACTCCTATGAGTAGTTCTTGATTAAATATGTCATAAATGTCTTAAAAGTATAAGATAAATAGATTCAGGTGCTTTTTCCCCCCTTCACGTTGTAATTGTGTGTGTGTGTGCGTGTGTGTGTGTGTGTGTATTTCTACTTATATATCTGAAAGTTTAATTTTCTCAAAAACCAAGATGCGCATATAAAAAACTTTGTAAAAGTGATTGTAGTGGAATGGAGTGTTTATTTTTAAACTAAATTCTTAAGGATATATTGACTGTAAATAAAAGACTATATTTTCCTCCTCAGTACTTTTGATCATTTTTCAATTGTCTTTTTTTGTATGCAAAATAGATTATTGTGATACTGTAGGTTTCGCTGAATAATTCTGTCAAAATAGCTTTTTTTCTTTACACTACTGATACAGTTAATATCCCAGGTTCAGTGTGCTTGTTAAAAAGGACACTCAATATTTATCAGATATGCAAGGAATTTGAATATCTACCTTACTGATGTCAATTTCTTGAAGGTACTTTTTGCGGGGGGTGCATCTGAAACAATTTGCACAGGCCTGAACATGCAGATTTCCTTTAGTTCTCATCCCCCTTTTGGCAACTTGTTGCATTTTCAGTAACTCAGACCATACTGCCCACAAAATCATAATAAAATAGTATCTCAAAGGTATATATGATCCATGTCTCCAGACATTAATATTTGTGTTCTGTTGTCTAAGGGGAAAAAAATCTATAAATTGAATTAGAATTTTATCTATATTTTACTTTTATTTTATATTTTACTTCTAAAACTATATTGTTAATGTGAGAAACCTCACTAACATTACTGTATTTTTTTCCAATTGTTCTTTAGTCAGAGTAGAAAACAATTACAATTTAAGTAGAAAATTATGCTGTGATTTCATTCAGCAACTGACCATTCTGGGAAGTACAGAAATGGGAAGCAACTTCACTGGGATGCTCAGCAGCTCTCCAAAGATGTATATATTTTAGGCAGTTTTGAGTGTGTTTTTAGCATCACACATCCTGTAAATTTAAAATTGAAAGACTGTGATGTGGCTTTAGGTGTTTCTGGAAACATTATTGATGTGTTTGTTTGAAAATCATTGTCCTTAGCCAAGCAGAGGTTGGAGTGATCATGTCAAGAAAGAGTAAGAGCAAATATATACTGTGGAGGACTTTGAAAATCACAACAGTCAGGTTAAAAGAGGGAGCTGGTGGAGAAACTCAACAAATCTACAGCAGCATGATCAAACCAATGGATTTTGGGTTGAAAAGGTGTATATGTCATCACAGAAGAGATGGGAGAAGACAAAAATCTGAGCAAGGATTTCAGCTACATAGATGAATTGGAGATATATTGCCAAATAAAAATAACCACCACGGTGTAGACATTAACCAAATATGAAGAACTGTTTGCAATCAATTTTCTTTAGAAGGGAAGGGGACACATAGGAATTGGGACCAACCTGGTCTAGTGGAAGGTGTCCCTGCCCATGGCAGAGGTTGGAATGAGATGATCTTTAGGGTACCTTCCAACCCAAACTATTCTGTGATTCCATAAAGACATACTGGATGCCACAATGACGAGCACATTAGAAATATCTAGATAGGCACTGAGGAGTTAAGCAAGTATTTAATTAGTTACATCATCTTAATTAAAAGTAGTTGAGCAAAGCAATCCAGCTTACATCTCTCTGTTCCTTCTCGTATTTGCTGTCTAGTTGCATGATCATCTAAGACAAAAAAAAATGGTGTGCTGCTGAAAAGATGTACTTACTTGGAATCCTAGTATGCCAAGAGGTCAGATGACAGATTCTTCATCCACATTAACAACTAATTTAGTTCATTTAGAACCTAAGTTTGGCCCTTGAGTCCAAAAGGAGTGTTGGAGCCTGAAGTTCTTGAACTTTCTTTATGCTTCTTTGAATGCAGGACTTTTTAAGCAACATACATGATCTACCAAAGATCAGTATTTGGCATAGACCTGTGCCTGTGTTATTCTGAGAGAAAAAAAGCACATTCAGGGAAGCAAATAAATCAGATAAAGTGAATTTATTTCCAAGAATAAGCCTGCATAATAACATGTTGAACAGAAATCCAAAATTTTAAGACCAATTTTGAAGGTCTAAAATAAATGCCACTCCTCTGAACATACAAAGCTCTCATCAGACATAAATCTAATTTTCTATGCTGTGTATTTTTTTATTATTTTTTAATGTATTTCACGTCTGAGGTTATTGAAAATGTTACTTCATAAATAAAGAATTAATTTATTATATACTGATTTAAAATACTATAAATCAAATTTCTGCCTCTAATTAATAAGATACAAGCTATGCTATTGATACAGCAAAAGAAATTGATCCAGTCGTAGATCTAATATCTGTATTTCAGTAATATATAATGCAATTTTCATAAATCCATTGTTCAGAAAAGGACAGTTAATGTAAAATCAATAGTAAAAGCCAGAGAACTTAGTTATTCCAATAATTTGAAAGCAAATGAGCATTTGAATTGTGTTTGTCAGAAAACTTTAATCAAAGCAAACTGGGGATTTCTATGTGTAACCTCTTTCATGAGACAAATCCCAAGGTCCTTTACAAAATAATGAAATTAGCAATGCAAATATTGATGAATACACTAGGTCAAACAAAGCAGTCCTTGGTCTTGAGACAGCTACTACCGTGAGTCAACAAACCAAGGGATTCCAGATGCAAAAAAACTGCAAGCCCCAAAGCCAAATGGGTCTCCCAAATGGGAGACCTGCCTTTCAAGGCATGCTAGGTTTTTGGGAAGGATCAAAAAGTGTGTTCAAAAGAGTTTGCAAGTCTTGTTTTTGCTTTCTACATAATTGTTACATTTCATTGTGTCTATTTGCTCTAGGTTTTTTTGCTTCTTACAGACAATCTTTGACACACTCATGAATGTGCCAAATCTTTCCTGTAAGACAGTGGAGGAACAGGTGTATGGGCTTCAGAAGTTCCTGGGTTGCATACAGGTCATTTACTATATAGACTGGTGCTTAACAAAATGCTGTTCTCACACAGGCAATGCCTGGGAAAATACTTGGGAAAAGTTAAGGTTTTCAAGTTTGGTCTTACAGTACTGTTTTATCTACCCCTGACAAGAGAAACTAAAGCTCCACAGATCACAGCTGAAGACAGGCTCAAAAGAAATGCGTGATGATTTAACTTTTACAACTTATTCTTTCTGAGTGAAACTTGTTTAGCCATGCTGGGCCTTCATGAAAACCCTCTGCAGCTTCTTAAAAAGAATGTGAGGAGTGAGTGAGGAATAATATTTTCAGTCACAGTGTGTTATAAGTCTTCTAAGACTTCTTTTTTTTTTTTCCTTTTGCATTGTTTCCTCTTTGTAAATTTTTCTTCCTCTTTCTCCCTCCGTTTTTAAGAAACCATTGCTAGATTCATGTGCATTTATCCAGCTCCAACATTTGTTCATTGCTAATAATAAGATTTATTCAAATTGCAAATTCCAAGACTGCAATGATTAAGCCATTTGAAATTGCTCCAGTAATTGATCTCTAAATTTCTCAGCCAGATTGTTGGTCATACTTGTAAGTATTTGTGTTAGTACTTAAAAGTTTTCATTTCGGATTTAATTAGTCACAGAGTCAGGCACAAAAACCAACCATACAATTCATAATCAATCAACATAGTGTTAATCAACTAATGAGAATTCTACAATTATGTAATTAGCTGAGCAGTAAAACTCGAAATCAAATTATTACAAAAAACTTAACCCACAAAAGGCCATATGCAATGGAGTTCCAAAGGACCATGTATGTGAGTCAAGGGAAACACTTTTAAATTTTGAGGTCTATATTTTTTCGTTTCCTTCTCTTATTAACCTCAAAAATGGAAACATTATGATGTTTTAAAGTTTTCTTTGCCAATCTCCCTTGCAGCATCTGTAGCAGTATTTTGGGCCATTGATTGGCTATGAATCAGACAAATGTGTTATGCCCCCTTTTTTTTTTTTACTTTAAGCATCTATGATTTCCATTGAAGTGTTGATAAAGGCTGACAGTGCTCATTTTATATGTGATTCAGAGCAGCCATAGCAATCCTGTCTTTGAGAAGTGTAATGGTGCAATGCAAATGTTCTGAAAACGCTATGCATTCATTATAGGGTTTTAATTATAGATCACATTGCTATCCTTAGGACCTGAAGTTCAGTGATATTAAAGATTTGAAAGATCTTTAAATACATCAGAATTTTAAAGGAAGGCACAATGTGAGATCTATTCTCTCATTATTTCATAGAGAATGAATAAGAGGAGGCCAGGGCAGGAGAAGGAGAGGATGTTTCACCATGTGAATTTTGTCCTCTCACAGATTTAAAGTCATCATCAGAAACTCTCATATAAAGATTTTCTTTATATATATATATATATATCTTCCCCACCACACCACTTGGATGATACATTCCAACTCTCCAAAATGGTGATGCAGATCCAGATAGGTTTCTGAGAGTGCTTCCTGCACACACTTCTGAAGTTGTCTTTATTGCTTACATACAATAGTATCTTTTTGGAGGTTTTCACAATATCACAAGAATACTTTTTTCTACTCATTGCTCTCTGTTGACACTGCCGTGGAAAGCAAGTTATAGGACCATGTGCTATGTCCCTATGACAAATACACCTTTAGATTTTTAAATAATTTTCCTATGTCTTCTGGTTTTAAGTGTCTTCTAAAATATCAAATGAAATTGACCTGCAAGCCTATTGTGAAACTATTACATTAATAACAAACATGAAGGGAAAACAGTTTAGAAGCTAAGAAAATTGTTTAGATTCTTAAAAAGAGAATAAGTTTCATAGGATCCTAGAGATCCTATTCAAAGTCAGGCAGATAATTGGGATATTTTCCAAAAGCAAGAATCAGTGTAAACTTGTATCACATTGTGATACAAGTATGTCCTTTCCTTAATACAGCATTAAATATCTGAGAATCATTCACCTTACTTTAGCAGAGTTTTTGAGAGAACAGGGGCAAAGACAATATTAATTTTTAAGTAATATGAGCACAAGAAATCTGATGCCAAACTGCCCTTTTTTGCTCCTGGGATGATTTTGAGCTAATTCCCAAGGCATCTTTCTGAAAATGTATCCTTTGGACTAAAAAAACAAAAAGGCAAAACCCTTTCTCTTGGACCCTACTGTTTTAGTTCCCTGTATGTATCTTCTGGTTTGATTTAGGAATGTGATGCTTGGTTCCCATGTGCATTGTTGTTGTAGTATTTACTTTGGAAGGAAAAGTGAGTATACGGTTCACGCCTTAACCTTGTCAAGCTTTCCCCTTACCAATGTGAACTGACACCATACAAATTCTGAAAGGAAAGGCCACAGCCAAAATTAATCATAAACATTAACCATAAAATATTACTTTTGACCCTACCAAGGGGCAGACCTCTAGGAATAACATCCTGCTCCTTAAGAAAATAACATCCCTCTCCAACCGAGAGGTGCAGATGATCTCGTCTGTGCACGACAGACATGCTGACCCGTGCCTCGGGCTGTAACATCCGATCTCAGCTCAGGGTAATTTGCACTCCAGGCCTTACCTTATGGAAGTCAAACACAGTCCTACATACAGGCTTTGGCAACTTGCATCTTCTGCATGAAACCGGTTCGATCTGAGGTTGTGCTGTAAGGTTAGGGTTTTATGCAAAGCCAAACAGACTCAGGCTGAAGCTGAAAAATTGAGAGCTGCCACCCCAGGTACCAGGCTGTTTTGACCTGAATGAATACTGTAGGTATACACTTCAAAACAGTCACCAACAATGAGCCCTGAGGGAAGGCTACAGTCTGTAGCTCCTTTGTAGCATTTCACTTTAATAGCCCCTCTGATTAGTTTATTCTTAGAGGCACAACCCTTAGATTGGAGAACCTATTTATGTAGCTATCAGGCAGTATGTTGTTCATCAGCAAATTGAATTAATTAAACCTCTGAAATCTGAAATCTTCAGAACCAAAACTAATTAGTATTGCCCAATACTAGTTTTACTTGGAAAAAAAATCATAAATCAAAGGAAAACTTACTTATTGTGAGTCACTGGAGATGAAAGTGCCTAAATCAAACAAAACCTGCAACATTGAAAGAAGCATTCCCTAAATATGCCTGAAAAATCTGGCATGTAGTAATAAACCACGTTACTTCCCAGGACATGTTGGTTTTACTGGCACTGATAGAGATTTCACAGCAAGCTGTTGAACTTGTGTCAAGGGTGCTCCGCAGATGTATTTCTGATATTGCAGATGTCCCTTAATTCAATCCCTTGCCAGCAAGAACAAGATGCAACACCCCACTTTCCAGGGGCTCCCTTCAGCATAAATTCCTCAGTGTCCCCTCACCCAGTGATTTTGGTCTTCCTTTTCTCAACATGTCAGCCCCAGACAGAAACTGAGCTGCTGTTGGGACTGATAGGTTAAATGGGAAGAGAACTGGGAAGACAGGATGACACCATCCCTAAATGTTGGTGCACTTATAATCATTACAGAAGATTAAAAGAAAATATCCCTGATAACGCTCATTTTTCCCCTGTGGGAGAAAGCAGAGTTTGTTTCATCCATTGACTAATACTAATTAAAGAATAAATGTCAAACTTTTGCAATAAAACTATTACTTATAACAATTTCACGAGATTAAAACTTCTCTGGGATTTCTATGCCACACTGAAGTACTGCTGTGCACCGTGAGTGAATGTGACAGATTTTATAGAGATGGTAGAGATTATTGCTGTGTCATCTGCTGGATAAATGCCTTGAAGTAAAAGAATATTTTCACAGGAATTGGCCTGTGCTTGATTTGTGCTTGCATGGTCTATTTATATCTAACAAATATTAACTGTACTCTATGCAGATGGCTTACTTCTGACAACACAGTACAGACTGAGTGCACTCCTTTCACACTAATGCCAATACATCTCTCCTGTTATTAGTAAGCTATTTATACACATTCTGACAGCAGACTAGACCTCATCTTTGAGATCAGTACCTGACGCTCATATTTCTTTGCTCTTGCCCTCTGTTTCTTTTCGCCATCTATCACACTGACTCTTACTTCCTATCCTCTCCTGTGAAATAGACACTACCTTCGTTTTTCACCAACAGTAAAACAGATCAAGGTGGTTCCATGTGTTGGTAAAGATAAATGTCGAGGCTAAAATCTTTCCTTGTGTGGCTTCTATTAAATATCATTGTGTAACATTTGTACACTTTTCAGCTATGATGCACAAAATCTAGTGTTGCAAAAGGTTTTCAGAGTGTCATACCATCACACCTTTTTTAGAAAACGAGTGCCTTTTTTAGGAAATCAGTTCTTCCACTTTGAAATCAAATACAATTTAAACCTCTCTATGTTTCGTGACTTAGCTGTCCAGTCTTTTCAAACAGCCCCTTCTCAAATGGCACAGGTGGTGTAACATGTCAAGGGGAGGATTGGCAAAATGTGCCTTGAAATTATGCAAACAGTATTTCAATGTAATAGTGACAAATAAAGATGTTTTTTCCTCTGGAGTTAAAGCAAATGTAAGGAAGAAAAGATGTGACGATGCATTTGAACAATTTTCATTGGAGGAGTCTTTTCCTTTACTCAGCTTTTCTCTTGAGGTGAGGTAACTGCAAGTCTTATCATAATTATGTGTCAGAAAGAGAACATGTATTTTTGGGTAACTGTGCATAATACTTTATCCCTGGTAATGAGCTAAAATATTTGGTTCTGAAGGAAGGATTTTTTTCTTTTGGCTTACAAAGGAGTTTATTGCAAGAACTAAACTTGGTGGTACAGGAGTAGGGAGCCTGCCGACTTCTGGTAGTCCATCAAGGCTGACAGCTTAAGAAGACCTGCCAGGGTAGCTGTGCTCTCAGCTGGCTGAGCGATGGCATTTTCATCACCAGACAAAGTTCAGAATTTCCTTCAGAGGAAAACTGACTGACTTTTTGAACTTTCAAACTACTGAGCTGAGCAGAGTGAAACCAATTTTGAGACTTCATCCATGAATCTAAGGGACAGATGGATCCGAACTATGCCAGAGAATTATGGTAAGACATTCAGCCTGCATTTTTTTTCTATTTATTTATTTTTGATCATTGTTCTTGCTCTGCTGTTTGTTCTGAGTCTCACTTGCTTTTCACCATTTCTCAGTAGTCGTGAATACACAAGATACTGCGTGAGAAACCTGAGACCACTTAAAAAGCAGCTGTAAGATGACTTCAACTCACATTCACAGAGCAATGTCCTTGTTCTATCCACTTGTTCTATCCCCAATGAACATGGAGATCCAAACTGAAGGCAATTTGGACACCTCTTGGATGTTATAGCTCCCCAGAAGCTTTCACTGGTGTCCATTCACCAGAAGCTCTCCTTTAAGAAAGCATATTCTGTACAAAAAGAATCCTAAAAGCAACTCCATGGTGAAATTAGAGATCTACATAGATTACACTTCTAATTCAAAGGAATGGGTTAGCTTAACTTTCAACTCCTGCTGTTTAATGTTGATTTAATATATTGTCTTGACTTTTAATAAGGTTATTGAAAGATAAAAGCATATAAGGAGCTGTGCCACAGATGCGACAGTCAGAACTTCATATGCAAAATAAAAAGAGACATTATAATAAAATGAAAATTGAATGTTGCTTGTATAAAATCTGGCTTTGTTTTGATGCATAAAAAAGCAAACACTGTTCCATACTGAGGTTTTCAAGAATGTCTTAAGTACACAATGCTTCTGATGCCACCCCAGTTGCCTATATATAGATCTGTCTTGTGTAAAGAATTTAAAAAGCATTAGAATGGAGAAATCAAAGAGACAATAAATTTTAAACCAATCTTATTGTCTGCAGCCTAAAGTGTTATTAAGATCAAAGTGGAGCAAACATCTGGCATTTGCCTTTCTGCAAAAATTAGATCAAATTACCTACCATAGGATTTAGATCTATTCAATAAGTTCTTTCAATTGTACACATAGCTTTCTTTCTCTTTTTTATTTGCTAAATCTAACTTAACACCCAAATTCTAGCCTCTTCATTTGAAGTTGAAACAAATTAACAACAAAAATGGAAATCATGTTCCTCATAAACATCTATTTCCGAAGGAACATTCAAGGTTCTTCAGATGCTAAAGAGAGAAGTTCAGCAAGACTTCGTCTTTGCCATTAAGTGTAATTGTCTAGAAAGAAACTTCACTGTGTACACAAAACCCTGTCCCCATCCTTAAAAAATAAATTCTTTGTGACTACTCCTGTAAGAGTGTCACTGTTGACTTTGTTGCATATTAATCACTGCTAAAGTGTGTTGTTAAGAAGCTGATACTTTTATGTATAATCTTATCCAATCTTGGCTTTTACACCTTTGTTTAAAGAGAAAAATACATTTATGTTACATCTATGTAGGAGGATTTTTCAATTCTCTCTATAGAAGAATGCACTAATACAAAGGTAAGATTGAGAATATGTCTCTTCTCTTAAATACAGAAAGTAATTTGTCCTTACACCTCAAAAAATTAATTTCAGTAGTTGAATTTAAAGGAAAACAATACTAAGCTCTGCAAATTCATCATTATATGAAGCAAAAAACTCAACAGTGCTCAGTAGTGATGACGTAAAACAACTATAAAAGTATGATTATTAAATTCAAGTATTCTGTCCCATAAAGGCTGTAATTAATTCTTTCCAATTGCTTTATTGCTGGAAACTTTATTGATATTACTAGGCAGAAGGGTAAGCTATAGCTCACAAATATTCTAGAGAGAGAGAGAGGTGTTTTTAGACTTTGTGCGCTTGTAATATGAATTGGAATATTACTTTATCCACAAGGCATTCTTTAAAAAAGAAACGTAAATATAGTGAGTTCAAATTTTTTTGCAGAACTCTTATTGTGAGTCAGTGTAATTTTTCCACTTGTTCTATCCCGAAGCTATGTGATTTACATCTTATCATAGTAAGGAGGAGTTACTGCTTATCACAGCCTAGAAGCTTGGGGGACATTAATGTAATCCCAAAAAATCTTTTTTTTACTTTGGTATAGAATTTGATTCTCATATCTTGCTCCTTGATTCAAAAAAAGTGGAGTAGGAATTTTATTTTCAAAACTTTCAGAAAATAATAGGAAAGGGAGCATATGACAGTTAAAATTTCTCTATTCCTCCACCCAGACCCATGAAAGCTAAAGGAAGAATTCAGGCAGCCAGAAGACACACATTGTCAAAGGGCACCTTAAAGTCATCAGCTACATTCTCAGCCAGGTAGTGCAGACAGGCTTCAGATGTTTTTATGCAACTGCATTACAAGGTAGCATCAAAAATCTGCACTGGGACTCCTTGTGATACTTATGTGTTGCTGTGAATTTCTGGTTTCAGTCTCAGATGACAAAAAATATAAAACAAGGTGTCTGAATCTTACTGTGGTTAATATTTTTGATACCTTAAGGCCAAGAACTGATGGTTATTAAAATATGTACCAGTGATATCTCCATTGTTTTGCCTAAATCCAAATACACATTAAGTTTTTCACTCCCTTAAAATTTAAATGATGCAGCTCTCCCCTACAGAAGCCTTTGGTTAGTGCAACCATTCAGGTAAGCGGGACAGCTCAGAAAAAATGTTGGACTTTCTTTTGCCAGTATTGACTGTTGTATCTCACTAATTAATGAAGTGGTTTCTAAGGCAGGTTTGAGTTAGTTGGAGTGAATAAGATCTAAGTTTTTTTCACTTGGTTGTTCTCCATGAGGAAACCTACTGGAGCTAAAGCCTCTAGGTTTACTCCTACAGTGGAAAAGGGACATCAGTCCCCAGGGTGCATTTCTAATTCTCCTTTTTGATTTTTGGTTTGGGTTTGGGTTTTTTGTTTTGTTTTAGTGGTGGGTTTTTGTTTGGTTTGGGTTTGTTTTTTTTGTTTGGGGGGGGGGTTTTGTTTGTTTGTTCATTTTGGTTTGGTTTTTTTTTTTCACTCAGGAGAAGGTAAATTGCAAGGTGAAGTTACCACACCATTTTTGCAAAGGCCACATCCCTGTTCCCAGCCAGACACTGCTGGTGACAGGCAGCTGGAGCAGAGCCACAGTGCTGTCTGTCCAGCTGACCCAACTGTACCTACTGTGCACATCTGTTGCTCAGATGGGAGCACAGGCTCGGCAAATCCAGCATTCTCTTGGTGCCTCACTCTTACAACGCGGGTGCGAATTAACAGCACAGCACATGGGCAACAGAGCAAGCACAGAAACCCCCAGCAGAAATCTAGGCTATCTCACTGGGGACACAGAACAGGACAGTCTAATTTCTATCTGCATCCCTGAAAGCAGATTAAGGTGTGTGAACTCTCTGTTATCTTCTTTTGATCAGTGTAACTAACTATTAAGCACATGGGAGATATCTTCAGTTCAAAGCTGGTATATAGCACAAATATAAATTATAATGAAATTATATCTTAATATATAAATAATAAGACCATGGTACTATGGAGTACTAGAAACGTAAGTCCGGAAGGTTTTCTCTGGTTTAAATATTCAAATAAGGATATATACACGCACATCTTTTCAATAAAACTTATTCTGCTTAACTGTGCCCATATCTCAGACCAGAAAAAGTCAATTACCTTCTAGAAATAATGATTCTTAGTTGATTTTATTGTCTCTTCAGTAAGTTTTAGAAGCACAAAGAAGCTAGAAGTGAAGGAAGAATAAACCAAAGAATCTTTAAAAGTCCACAAACAATCACTACTACTAGACTATTCAGCTCAATTATTGCATCAAGGAAGAACACACTGGATCTTACCAGCACCCAGCTTTCAGAGCTGGAAATGGGGCATCTGACCTTTCTTCTCTTGTTATCTGTGTGTGCCACAGGAAAACACTCATGCTGTTCCCTCCTGTAACTGTGCATCTGACTTTGTCATTAATTTCTTTGAGCTAAAAGGTGCAAGTCTGCAAGTGACCAGGCCTATACCAGTGCTCGAGGTTCATGTGAAATCGAGACCGTTCCCAGCCCAGTCCAGCGGGACAGCAGTCCCTGGTAAAGCAGCTGGTCTCACAAGGGACAAGCAGGACAGCAGGATTGCACTGCTCTGCGCTTACTGACAAAGTCCATCGTGCATCTCACAAGGTGGCAGGTTGGAGAGGTAAAATTTATATCACTACTGCCTATCTCCCACCCATGGGGTGGAAACTTTGAAGGAACCTGTTCTCTGTGGTTGCAGTCCTTCCTCCACCCGGGCCTTGCACAAGTGCTGCCAGCAAGCACAAATCTTCCTGTTCTCTTTTATAATTGTTTTTCATCTCCTCTGTCCCTGTTTGCAGGTTTTAATATACTGTATTATAAAGGTGTTCCTTACTCCTTTTTTCTAAAAGTAGAACTAAACTGCTAGCTAAGGCATAAAACTGAGACATGGTGTAAGGCAGGCAGGCCGACTCCAACTTTAACTCTACAACAATTCAAGGCTGATTTATATTTTGAACTGTCACTATATGGTTTACAAGGGGAAAAGTGTGAGAAAAGATTGAGATTTTCCTTCTATAAATTGTGGGAGGGTGAGGGGGAAGTGACAGATCTCATTTAAAAACCTTATTGAAGTAGCTGTGTTGAATGATGGTGCCATTGCTTGTCTCTGTGTCTTATTGTCATAATGTAAACCCTTTTGTAATTAGAAGAAACCACAGAAGTCAGGATAAAGTACAACAGATCCAGAAAGAGCTGGAAACTGAAGGAAGAAAAAAAAACAAACAAAAAAAAAATCCCAAAAAACGAACAACAATAGACACAGGCTGGAGAAGATATTTTATTTATTTGTTACTAGTAGTTAAAATGACGTACAAAATGCTGGGAAGAAAAAACTCCAATTCTATTCAGTTACAAAATAATTAAAACTTCATTTTAAACCAAGTTTTGCTTTGTGAGACCGAGCATGAAAATACTGCAGCCTTAGGTTATATAGTCCATTGTTTTTAGAATAAAGCAGACATTTAAATACATATTGTGGTTGATATTAAATATCTCATATAATTGTAAGTTAGCAGGACTTTCTTACTCTCAGGCAATAACTAGCGAACTTTGTATAAAATTTACATGGGTGAGGGGAGGATCTGCCTCAAGGGGAGTTCCATCATGATCTATGCACAGGCAGTTTTAGAACATAAAGATTTTAAATACTTTTATCATTTTTCCTTGAGAATTCTAGCCGAATCTTAAGGGAGTCAGAAATGTTCAAAGCTTTGCTTAACAACTAAGAGATTAGGGACATGACAGTCACTGTCAAAGACAAGGAGAATTTTGCTGTCAAATTTACATGAAGAAAAACTCATTCTTAAGATGTTGCCATTTCTTCAACATGAAACCCAAACTAGTACAAAACTTCCAGCAATGACTGTGGTTGGCCCTTTCCCCTGGAAAAAATATCAAAAAAGTAATTTAAAGGAAATCATTTCCTGCCTATTACCAGTGAAAGAGAATTTGTATTAATAATAACATTAAATATCCATATTTTTCTGTTTAACTATTCACATTCCACACAGTGGAAACCTACCTCCTATTCCAGATTTTAAAACTGGATTTTAAAATCCATTAAGAAATGTGTCAAACTGCTGAGTGACAGTACACCGAATGAAATGCATTTTAGTAACATCAGTAAACGAGTTGCAATCTCTTCATCTTACAAACACAGACCTCACAGCAGTGGATTTTACAGTAAAAATATATTGGTTGTAGAGATGCAGGATATCGCCAATAAATGCATGTTGCACTATGTAACAGATGGGACAACTGATACGATGAGGCCACACTGGACACATCTGTGACATGCCACTCATCAAATATCTTTCCCTTTGGAAATGTTACTCAGGGCAGAATTGTCTTCCTCAGCATTCAATGGCAAAAAATTATGTCAAAATAATCACCTTGGGGCTGAGAGTCATCTGGTATGCGAGAGAACAGTTACACTGATAGTGAATGCTAGAGAACATTGCTGTTGAGTGGGGAAGCTGGACTGTCAAAGACTCATCATAGAGTAAGTGTGGACCTGACTCCCATTTCACTCATATCAGTGGTGCCAGGGTTGCTTTCAGGCCTGGTACTGACTCCTGCATATGATCACACCTTTATTTGACAGGACCAGCATTTGAGGCCCTGCAGGCACGGCATAGGCATGGGCACAGCACAGGCACAACACAGGCACAGCCACAGGCAGGTAGGTGTGCAGCACCCTGTAAGCTTTTCAGCACCCAGCTGGAAAGTGCCCTTGCAAGGGCAGCACCCAGGACACCCCCAGGCTTCCCATAGAGTGCCCAGCAGAGCAAGGGCAGCGTGCCTGAAATGACTGCCTCTCTGGTCCAATTGCCAGAACACAACTCATTAAACTGGCATCTTTTGCAGGACCTTCTATGCTCTTGCTAAACTTAACAGCCCTGATCAAATTTAAACTCTTAATCCTGAAGGAAAGAAAACACAGGATAACCTCACAGGTGACAGTCATCAAGTATGGAAGTATGTGTCCCCTTTTATGTTTTTTTCCCCTCAAATGAGAGGAGGAGCAGTTAGCCTTAAGTTTTCAGGAAATTCTCTTTACTTACTCCAAATCCAGTTTAAATGCAAGTCTGTGGTAAAAGATATAAAAAGAGGATCATTTCTGGCAAAGTTCTGCATCTCCGTTTCAACAAACTGCATGCCTGTGGCAAAGCTAAAATAACAATAACAATGCAATGTTTACTAGTCATGAATGTCGTGTCTTTTGTCTCTTGTGTGGTTATTGCATTTGCAGTCACATGATGCTTGTTTTAATTTTTGCTCTGCTCTTTATGTACTAAATTACTGCCATTCTGTACTTGATCTTGGTTAGCAAGATTTTTGTGCTGTGGTTATGTGTGTTTTTTATGTATGCATGTGAAAAAGAGAAGGAGTTTGGATACACACAATGAAGTAGGCATACTCATTGCATGTATGTATAGATACCACTGCCTAAAAGATACTGCATACACATATATATGTAGATATGAAGAATAACTGATATCAGAAATAAAAGACATCAAGTGGATCTAGTGGCATACAAATGGGTTTTGCTTGGTTTAGAGAGCCATTAGAATTCACAAGTGTATTTATAGCCCTGTATATAGTTTCTTTTTAATTTATGTAATATATAACTAGGTATATAAATTAAAGCAAAACATAAAGGGAAGACAGTATCTCTTCTTGTGTGTCTTCCTATTTATGTCTCTCCTTTTCCTACTCTCTTTTGTACTCTCCCTGACTACTTGCTTTGACCTTTTGCTTTCTAAGTTGCTGTAGCTCTGTTTCCCATCCACCTATATTGACTTTTCAACACTCCCACATCCCCCCATTGTTCTCCAGACATGGCTTTTGGATTACAGCTATTTTTTTGAAGAAGTGTGTTACAAATTCTTAACACAGCTTCTATTTCAGTGATGGTTTTGCTACACTTTAAATTGCTCTTTGTCTGTTTCTTATATAAGAATAGATTCTTTGCTTTGAAATACATTGTCCTCTCACTTTGATGTTTCACATAATACAGTAAAAGCAAATAGCACAAAGGTGAACATTCGCAGAAGCCACAGCTCCACTTTCCCAGCAAGCAGCAAAAATGTGAATATACACTAGAAATCCTATTTCATGACTGTGGGTAAGTTTTTTTTAATGTTTCACTCCCCTGTTATTTTTTTTTGTTGTTGTAGTGAACATTCATGTATTTGCTTGCACATATCCATTTTCTCCCTTATACACAAACACACATATGCATGACCTTTCCTCACGTGAATTTTTTCTTTCTTTTTGGGGGGTGTTTGCTTGTTTTAGGTAATTCACTAAGTCCCTTTCAGTTTTGCCCAGTCTTGAAGGTATACTAATTCAAGCCACTCACTCTCAGGCTGGCAGTGATTGCATACAGTCAGACTGCAATTGCTCCTTTTTCTCAGTTTAGTCCAAGTCAATGGATATACACCGGCATTCCTTAACTCGGGTGATTCTTTTCTTCTTTCTTGGGGGCTGAAGCTCAGGGCAATTGAGTGTAACAGTCATGGTGGTGAATTTCTTTGGCTTGCAGAAGGAACAAGACTGGAAGGAGCCTTCTTCTTTACGGACATGCCTGGGGATGTAGAAGGAATTGCACTGGCCGTAGCAGAACCTGTTGATAATGGTACGACTGTTGCAGCCTTCTTCATGGATAGTTTGTTTGAGGGGCTGAGTTTTACACCAATCCCGCTTTAGGTACTTGCGCTCAGTGATGTGCAATGCCTCCTGACTAGATTCCAGCACCTCTTCAGCGGGCATCGAGGTGCCTTTTCCTCGCTCTCGATGCCTGGAGCCTGACTGCTGCTGTGTCTGCATTTGCTCTGAATCATTGGGCTGATCTTTGTCAGGAGGAGGGATAGCACCTTGAGATCCACGATTCCTCTTTCTCCCTTCAGCTGTTGGTAGCAGAAATCCCATCAGAAGAAACAAGGCACCGATGGTGTACAGTGTGCGGAACATCCTGTATGAAGGAAGTTGAGGAAATAAAGCACAGTTGTGGATTTCAGATATCAAGAGAAGCCAGGTACGCAGTAAATTTTCAGTTCCATAAAAGAAATGTGTGCACACACACACTTATAAAAGATAAGCACTCAAGCCTTTACCAGCTGGAAAGCTGTTTCCAAATTACCAAGTGATAAAAGCTTTCAAATAGAGTGATCGAATGTCAGAGGTTAAGTAAGTCCAAACAGCATTTTGTTTTGTGTGTCCTCCATCTTTTTCCAGCTCTTTTCTCCACATGCATTATCCTAGTTCTCATTCCCTTCTTATAGCTCGCTGACATATAGCAAGATTGCTCCTGACTTACAGTGGTGGAACAACAAATTTTACATTGCACAAGGATTCATTTATATGACAGAGATATCTACAATACCAGAGGGTTAAAGTCTATGTCTCAGTGAGCCAGTCTTTATGTGTTCCTTAATCAGACTCAGAAATGAGCAACTCCTTGCAAAACAAAAACCTGTAAAACTAAAATTGTGAAGGGGCACAGGCACTAAAAAGGGGAACAATTGTGAAAAAACCCATGAGGAAGTGAGTGTTTTCTACCTGCTTGGAGTGCTGAGGTTATACCCCTTATTTGACTTGCTTTATCAGTGTGGAAAAAATTGGTGTTTGAATTGAAGAGTCCTTCTTGTGTTACTACCCGAGAAATATGTGAAACCAAGGGCACTGTCCTGGATGGCTTTATTTGCTCCGCCTGAGACCACACAACTAGGCAGGAAAGCAGCCAAATGCCAATGCTGTGAGGGCCACCTAGAGACTCAGCAGAGGCTCGGGGTAAGTACCATTTGCTATAAAAGATAACTGCTAATTTCTCAGTTACTAGGTCTTTCCAGTCACATGGAGAAAATAAATGTTATACTGTTCAAATAGTCTTTCTCATAAAATAGATTGGGAGAGGAGTTCCTGAAGCAGAAAAGTATCATAGGGTATTCCACTATATTCAAGGAGTTGCTTGTAGATCTAATATTTTAAGTGTTTGTCTACAGATTGTTAGAGCACCTAGAGTTCATGATGTATCATAAATATATGCATTTGCTTCAGTAATTTGTGTTTATGTACCAGCATGTCCTATGTTTGGCAGAAGCTCCATGCTTCAAGCAAGGGGTGTAATAATGACACGACTGCTGACTCTAACAGACAATTTGGAAGGGTTGCTTTTAGTATCTAAATGAAATAAGGTATGGCGCGTGCAATTTTAATAACCATAAGGCTTTGACATAGAAGAAAAAGAAAAAGTTGTGTATTTCAGTTAAAGACTAATGCAGCACAATTTCAAGTGCCAGCCCGGACTTCACATTTGCTGTTTTTTCCTCATCTCTATTACAACCTGAATATTATTTTAAAATGTTTAATTTTAATTTTGTCTTTAAAATAATTTTTTAAACAATTATAAACTACTGCTTCTTTCCTTAAGAGATCAGAATGATTTCTTCCCAAAATTATTCCTATTTCTCTGGTGACTGTTACCCATGATCTATTTAGATAGTATTTTAATATGAAATTTATTTACTCAAAATAGTGCCAGAGTCTTAAAAGGAAAAAAAAGTAATTGCATAAAGTAGAAAAAAAAAAATTGCTAGTTTGTAAGCAGTGCCAGAAAAGTTCAGGTGTTTGTTTAGTGTCCCACAACTTGGTTGAGGTTCCAACATGCATATTCGTGGACTACTATTATTTTTAAAACTGATGACCTCCACATTGCTTTACCTTTTCCCCCCCATAGACGTGCAATTGATGACACAGCAAAGTCTAGTCCTCTGAAAATGAGGTGTACTTTGGGATGGCAATTTGGGGGAAATTTAATGGTAATATTGTCTATTGTAAGGTCTGTGTTCCAGATTCATGCAACTTTATTAAGCACATGCTAAGGAAATGTAAGCATGTGTTTCAATATAATCCTAAACTGGGAGGAAGGTAATTTTTCACTGGGCTGGTTTCCAGTCTCAAAGGTGGAAGCTACATTACATCCTCATAAAAGAAATTGTGATTCAACTGAAAATTAGACACTCAGCAGAAATATTTGTTATGGTCACTTCCAAAACACACATCTAAAAGTAAAAGTAATCCAATCATTTATGATAAATACAGGTTAAATACAGTAGGGGCTGTGTGAACTTCAAGATCCCCACAGCAGCTAAGCAGGATCTTTTTTTAGTAATAACTGATTAAACATTTTTTTTTTTAATAAGATTTTTTTAAAATGCAAAATACGAAGGAAAATGAGGTGGTATGCCTCAGGAAACAAAGTAGCCAAAATGCAGTGTGAGCACCCTGAACCACCTCTGGTCCCAGGGCAATGCATTCGCTTATGAGAGATGATGACACCTCTGCTTACATTAGGAAGTGAAGTGCTTCATTTATCTATGAGTTAGCAGTTGTGAACGTTTCCTTAACAGGGTTTTTATTACTGAAAAGAAGTGGAATACAGAAAAGGACAGGAGAAGAAGTCATTAATATCTGTGTTACCATACCCAAAGTTTTACTGAAGAGAAATCTCATTTTCTCCTCATTACAGTCATAGTTCTGCATAAGTAATAACTCCAGAGCTTGGGTAGGAGCTGGAGAGGAGGGAAGGAGCTTGGGTAGGAGAATCAGGCTGTAAAAGCTTATATTCCACATTTCTGCAAAATTTTCATTACTTGATACTATACTGATTGTTACATTGGCATAACCAGAAGTCCTTTTGAGAATTCATTTGAGAATCCTTTGAACAAACAGATGACCACAATGAAAATGATCAATTCCCTCATATTTCATTCAGATCCAGAGAGATACGATAGAATTAATATTTATTCTTTAGAAGTAACACAATACTCCAAAACTCTATTCTTTCCGTCTTTCACTGCTGAGTTCCACTTTCCATCATCTGTAAGCTCTTAGTCCTAAAGCCAAAAGAAGTTTTATTGCTGACTTCAAACAGGAGCAGAATTGGGCTCTAACATTCATATCACTTCATATGTGGTTTATCTAGAGCCTGAGATCTCATCATCTAAAACAGATTAAGAAATTTGTGGATTAATACTAGCAGCCATTGTTAGAGAAATGTAAATGCTTTCAGGTTTACTATTTCATACAATTAAGCTGTAATTTTTTCATATATACATTTTCTGCTATAAATTAAGGAACTCCACATGTCAGTTCACAGACAGAATTTCCCTATGAGTTCACAGGCTGTGTCAGAACTGAAATTTTTGGCACAAGGCAACTTCTTTAAAAGATCTGGTTTGAAATCTGGTTGAAATATACAGCAAAATTGTCATAGACCCTAACAGGCCCGTAACTTCATCTATGAACCATTTTTACTAGAAAAATATTATGATGAGCCATAGATTTCTGTGCTTCACAGAAAACATGAAAAATAATCTGATGAAAAACTAAAGAAAAAATCTATTTGGTGGACTTCAAATACCAGCCGAAGAAAGACACAAAATGCAATCCCTTTGACTACTGTGAAAATAGAAGTGGTTTATGTCCCAAAGGATCAGAATAATTTTATGCCTTGCATCATCATATGATATCATTACATATGAGTTACAGAAATAGTCTTATGCAATGTTTTCATAGTTCATAGATCTGTATTTTTATTTATAAAAAAACCTGGTATGGTAATGGCAATTCCCAGAGAATTTTTTATTTTGGTTGGTTGGTTGGTTCTTTTGTTTTTTGGGGGTTTTTTTCTGAAATCAAGACAGCAAAATGAACATCTTTGGTAGAATTTGGATACATTCGCATTTCAGAAAATTTCTTCTTGATAGTCAGAGAAATGAGGGGTTTTGAGACACATAAAGAGTGTAGGCAGCAATTTGGAAACAAACAAACCAAAAAAATTTTGAAACTTTGAGAATTCCCTGTTAAGGAAAGCATTTTTCTGCTGGACATCCTATGGGACTACAGGGAAGCTGAACATCACGGTGGGCATGGCTGGTACCAAACCCGAATTAGCCTTGCCTGTAGACGCCCATGCAGCCTGACAGCTCCACTCCCCAGCGCAGAACTCCTTTCCGACACATTTTCATGGAGCCCTAAAACGACCAGAACAGCTTTGCTCCTGTGCGCTGCCGTGTGTGCGCTGAGGAGAGTCTTCAGCAGAAGCTACGCATTTCTGGGTAGCATTACCGAGAGAAAAAAATTAATGCTTTAGCATAGCTTGGTACTGAATACTAAAGACGAGCAGAATGCTACGAGCATGGTGCCTCCTATCCCTTACACACAGACCCAGCGAACACTGGTTGGTTATTCCCGGGCTTGTTGGGCGCAGCCAGGAGCGGGGCAGGAACGAAGCGCGGCTCCATCTCACGGGCCACCGGGCTGGGCTCAGGGGCAGCCGAGGTTGGGGGGCCACTGGTGCTGCACCCAAGTGTCGCCGCTCACAAAACGCGTGACTAAACCCCAAGTCCCGTCAATAGCAGGGAGAGCCAAACGTGCCTTGGTGCCTCAGACGCCCCATCTATGCAAAAGGAGGTTTCACCAGCGCTGTCTCAGCCCTCGTGACCGAAACGGGCTTCGCTTGCGACCCTTTCCCTGAGCGGAGCCCGGAGTGGGAGCCCGGAGTGGGAGCCCGGAGCGGGGCCGCAGCTGACGGCCGGGGAAGGGACGCTGCTCAGCACAGCGGGCCGAGGGCCGCGCACCTTCCCAGACCCAGCGGACGGGCCGGCCCCGCCGCACCGGCCAGGTAAGACGGGGCTGTCGCTGAGCCTGATTGCGCCGCAGGGATCGCCGGCGGCCGTCAGGGCGCAGAGGCCACAGGCTTGGTTTGCCTTGGCACGGCCGGGAGAGGCTCGGCCCGGCTCGGCTCCTCGCGGGCGCGCACGCTCCACACGGCGGCACCGACCGGCTCTGCCCACGGGGCACGGCCGCCGTTTCGGTTTACCCAACGGAGGACGAACTCTTTGAAGTGATTGCCAAGCCCCCGGGGCATGGTATTGAAATGGACGCGGCAAGCAAGCAAGCGTCCTCCAGGAGGGAAGAGCCCTGCGCCAAGCTGGCCCGGAGCCGAGAGGAGCGCGGGGAGGGCTCCCGTCACTGCGGCCTGGCCGGAGGGCCGGTCAGCGCGAGGAAGGGGAGCCGTAGCCGACGGATGCACGGAGCCGTCGGGGCGGCAAAACTCCCACAGCTCCGAGTCAGGTGAGACGGCAGAGCGGAGAGGCGGCGGCGGTCACCGAGCGCAGCGATGGAGCCGCGTCCCATCCCGTCCGGTCCCGCCCGAGGCCGCTGCGGATCCTCCGCTCCGCAGCGCCCGACCCTGCTAGCACACAGCGAGTGTCCGGCGGCACGGACCCCGCCCCGGCAGCTCCTGAGGTACCAGGAGCAGCTGCTTGCAAAGGCGGGCCAGGGCAGAGCCGGGGGCTGAACGGCCTCGTAAAGGGCAGCTCGGCGGGACGGGACGGGACGGGATGAGATGGGATGGGGCTGGCACCTGGGGATCTGCCCCCGCCCCGCTCCGTGCAGAGGCCGGGCCGGGCTTTTCCGTGTCTCGGGTGGGCGCCGAATCCAATTTGTCGGGAGTGATGCTGTAGGCGGAGATGAGAGGCAGACCTAACGGGGCTTTTGCAGTCCCTGTGCTTCTCGGGGGAAAGAGATGTAACGGCACCCTAATCCCAGCACTGCAGCGGAAAGGTCGGTGCGCCTCACTCCCGCTGACGGGAGGGACGGGAGTCACCCCCTGCAAAACCGAGGCGCCCCGGAGTTTTGCTAGACACCCGTGAACGACTCCTTCCCTTCCCTGAAGGTAGGTTAGAGAGCTTAAAATTTTGCCTCCCACAGAGACCGGCCGAACTCCGCAGCTGCCGGACCCGTTTGCGCCCCTGCTGTGGGTGCGCGCAGCGCGGCGCGTTCCGGCTCACCTGCGCGGCGGCGGCTCCTCGGCGGGGGCCGGCTCGGCGGCGGGGGCGCCCTGGTGGGG